>SRMA01026905.1:63074-93346 GCA_007224835.1 Danionella cerebrum
GCTGACAAAGCTTCTAGACAACATCAGTCCAGCGGACGTGGGTGGCATGGAGGAGACGAGGATGAGGGCCTGCACGCTGCTTTCGAAGGTCTCATTAGATGTCTTGGCTGGGATATTCTTCATACTGGGAGCAATTAGACTCAACCTTGAGTTTATATTTCCGCGCGCGTCTTAAATAGTCATATTTAAGACATAAAACATATTTTAAAAACCCATAAAAAGTCTTACATTTAAATGAATTCACAATTCTAGTTGCTAAATAATTTTCTCAAGGCTTAATTTTCCGACACACTTAATATTGAGACAGATTTTTCAGCGCACACCACGCACATTTGGTTGGTTAACAACTGCCTGACATACAAACATTCCAAAAAAAGTAATTTTTGTCAATTTTAAAGTGGTTTTAAAATTATAAAACGATTATTTTATGTTATTTTTCATGTAACGAATATGAGCCATTCCACCGAATAAATATAACGTATTAAAATTGTTTCATTAATACATTTTATTACTAAGTATAATACATGCTATTCTTATTTTAAATCTAAGTGATAACATTACAAATAGTGCTAAAACCCAACACTTAGAAAAGCCTCTGATGCTACACTTCACCATAAAATAAAATGATGAAGATATTTAAAAAAGAACCTTTATTTTCTATTGATGTGTAAATCCATTTATAATGTTTGTTCTTAAATGTTTATTTACACAAATATCTATATATGCTTAGATAAAAAAAAAGCTTTTTACTCATTCCTGTTACACTGACCCACCCCCTCCTGAACTCAGTTTTTCTGCGGGGAGTTGCACCACTTGGATCATTGGAAGGCCGTGGGAAGAGCTAAATTCTCTCAGTTTCTTATTTTCTTTGAGAGTCTTTAAAAAAGTCTTGTTACTTAAAATGTAATGTAAAATTTAAAAATCGCTAGTTTTAGATAAAAAAATATGACAGTGACGTTTCACAATGTGTTCCCTCATGAGAAGAACCTCTTTATAAACACAGCCTTTTTAAATAAAGCAAATCCATCGTTTCGTGTTAGATGTGCCATATAACCAACACGTTTTTTGTCATGTTATCAATGTTATTATCACAAAAAATGCTATTTTTGAAGGAAAATCTAGACTAAAAACATTACCGATTCACAATATTTCCTTTTGTATGACCGAAGTTCTGCATTTGATGCTCCTTCATTCGGTTGCTAATCTGAAGTGTTAATAACTAATGATGCTTCACGAGAAAAAACGTTCACATGTCAATTTTTTTTAACTTTATAAGAAAATGTTGTCATTGTTAGTTTTTTTTTATGTTTGTTTTTCAAAAATTTCATGTTGCAGGCTTTGTTTACTTTTTCTTTACATTGATTTCTATTTTATAGATTTTTTTATGTTTGTTAGATAAACATAAATATGATGTAAGTCTTATATTAAATTCTTTCGGATCTTAAAAAGGTCTTTAAAAGTGTTAAATTTGTCATTACTATCAGAGATCGACCCATTTTGCTGCCAACTGGAAAAGCTTTAAACGAAGTCTGTTTTCAAAAATGAATATTTTATTGAAAAACGTACAAGATACAAAGTAAATGTTGTGGAATAACCGTTTAAATCAAATGTTATTCAAGAGTTTAAAACAGAGTCCTTCCTGTTGGCCGTTGAGGCCTAGTAGCTCAGTCAGAGTGACCCAGAAGGAAGCAAACTTCTTCCACACTACAGACCTCCACTCTTATGACATATCTGTAATGAGACCCAGGACTGACTTTCTGGAAAAAAACCAACTGATGAGATGATTTCAGTCCGAGAGAGCTGGTCTCTGTGTCTTTCTTTCCGAAGTAGAGCTGGGTGATATGGCACAAAAAAAAAATTCCACTTTTTTTTTCCACCCTTTTTTTAAATCAGTCTGTAGATGACAAAGAAAATGTTCAAATCAGACATTATCTTTGATAATAATAATATTACTCATATTACAGCGTTTTACATTGTGTACATTTTTTTATTAATAATAATAATGAATGGATGGGTGTCACTTAAAGCCGTTCTCGGTTGTGCGCAGAAACCTTTCGGCAACTCCACAGAGTCAAGTTCTTCGATAAAATCAAACTCAAATCAACATTTGGTGTTGCTAGCTTTTGCCTTCCAAGCAGCATCAATTCTTACAGCTACACTTGCACAATCAGAGCTTCTGACTGCGTTTTCCCCTTTCCTCAGGTGTTCCTCCAGCATCTCTCTCCTTTGCTGTCCCTGCCCACGTTTGCTGCTCTCTGGCTCACCATTCTGGACTTTATGGATAAGTACATGCATGCTGGATCCAGCGACCTTTTGGTGAGACTTAGATATGATTCATGGTGTTCAGTTTTGAAGTGCGGCTCCATAACAAAAGGCTTTCCTGTGTAATAATGGGTTCTTACCCAAAGGAGAACTGGTTAAATGTGTGATGGATAAACATATTAATGTAAATGGCTTTAGTTTGTGTGAAAACCACCGTACTCAAACCAATTATATCCATGCATTTGTCACTTGAGGAAAATCTAATTTCTATGTTGTTATTGAGTATTAATTCATACCCAAGATAAGAAGACTGGTTCAACAGAAAATGCGAATTTATTTAGCTTAACATTATACATGAAACCTAGAAAAGGCACACTATTCTAGTAGGAAATAAAAGTGGGGGGAGGGGGTAGTAAGAGGCTGAAAAGAGACCAAATGTCTGTCAGCAACTTAATTTAAAGAGCTTTTACATTCCTGGTTGTGATGTAACTTCCTGTTCTATGTTTAATTATACAGACCAAAATAATTAACCAAATATTTTGTTTTCTATTACAATGTGGTTTTATTGGTGCTAACGGAAAGTCTTAAAAATGGGTTAAGCTCCAGGAGCTTGTTATCTCAAAGATATAAATCCTCCCATTCAGAATGAAGTGTTCTTCACTTTGTCTGGGTCAATGAAATATTGATGCAAGGACAATCCCTGCCTGAAGATGGCGTTTGAGGTACACTAGACGCTCAGCGCACCAAACAGGGGAACGTGGAAGAAGAAATCAAAGAACACATAGAATAAATCCTTGATGTCGAGCGGTTTATTCTGTTGGCGGCTGATCACAGGGAGCTGTTTCATAAAAATACGGAGAAAAAAAGTCGCTGTGAAATCTTACATCCTCATCACGTCAGCATAGAGCCAGCGTTCATTGGTCGTTCTCCTTGAATGTTTGATGCCCATTGTTTGATATTGAGGCGCGACCTTGCAACAAAAATTTAGGTCGATGTGTGGGGGGTTTTACTCTAACTCCTGTTGTCAATTGTGTCAGTTATTGACGTCTGGGTTGGTCTTGCCTAGCGCACATTAAATCATTTGGGAAGTTCAGTTAGAAATAAACCATTAATTAATTTACATTTGCATTTGAAATGAATACCTTTGACCTCTTCAGCCCGAGAGTCCCTGGTACCGGGGACTTGCCCCCTTGTGCGTTACATTTTCGGTTTTTTGTTCATGTGCGATATGTATCCACAATATTAACGGAAACACCAAAACCATGGCATCAAATGAAAGCTAACAACCAGCAGAATCCAGCGATATGTAACTCATTACATTGCATGAAGTCTTTTAGAGCAGGGAGCGAAAGTTCCCCTAAAAAAAACGCCAGCAAAAACCAAGCAAGCATGTAAATCTTATCTTACCTTTGCCGTGTTTTCAACAAAAAGTTATTTCCATATCGATAAAAGTCCGTTTATTGTTACATCCGGTCGATAGCTTCGCGAAAACTCCATTTTGGCTCTTTTCTGTAGCTCTGTGCTCGCATAATATCACCAAATATGGAAACACTCCCCGTGCGTAAGAGCAGGTCTCTCCTAACTCCGCGTCCTGTGATTCGTCGGGGATCCTGTCCGTCTCAAAATGGTTGATATCATTGGCTGCCTCAGATTCAGAGCTTTTCAGCGATATATAGAGCTCCCGGATTGGACTGATGGTCGGGGGGTAGGGACGCGTGGAAGCTCGAGCGTCGAAAGCGCCTGTGAATGGGACGTTACGCAAAGCGCGCACAGATTGCGTAAATGGGCTTCCACCCCCCTTTTACAGCGTTTCTTTAGGAGTTTTTTTGCTGAAATCATGTCCCGTGAGCAAGAAAAGAAGACCATGAACGTAGCGGAAGCTTTGGACAAGATTTTTTCCATATTTCAATTATTGTGCCAAACTCTGCCGAAATGGATTACGACTGAACTTTGTTCAATCAAAACCTTTACAGAATATTAGTTTCTTGTAGTATGGACACCAAATTTACTACAGATGTCCTTCACATGTAGTGGTTACAATTGATTGTGTTTATTTGCTTCATTACAAGTAAAATAAAGAGATATTAGAGGAAACATGTAGGTTTTTTTAGGCGGAGTTCATTTTTTGGCCAGTTCAACATCATTTACTCTTACCCAGTGTTCTTGACTGTCAAATTAACTCATCCACACCACTCCCCAAGAACCTATCTTCATTTTGATACCAAGATTTGCAGTTTAGACCTTGTAAAAGCTGAGAAATGCCTTATAAAGTGAAGGTATAGGATTTTCGGAAAATAGGCCCCAGGGCTTAAGAGGTTAAGTTGGAAAATGTAAACACGGATCATTTGCTGTTAAAGAGTCAACTAGGGGATTGAATTCCGAACGCGCTGTAACTGTGTCGTGCGAGAATGCGCCTCGATTAAAACCATGGGCACCACAGGAGCACACACATGTGTGTATATATTTTGTACCTCAAACGCCATCTTCAGGCAGGAAGCGTCATTGCATCAGTATTTCCTCGACCCAGACAAAGAGCACTTGAGATGCCTTCTGAAGATTTGTGCGAATCTCAGTTCGGATCGGTGGTTGGAGGCCGTTATGATGATCTGCACACAGAGAGTGTCTCTGAGGTGGGGGGTACTGTTTGGTTGGCAAGAAAAAATTTCTTTGAGATTCGACCAGGACTTTGTAAATATCTACAAGACCCTTTAATACTAAGAACCAGAAGAAGCCAAGTGTTCCTGGAGGATTGGCTGCAAAAACTCGATCAGTAATGCAAACTCATTTATTTCTGATGCTTGTTCCCCAGCTCGAAGCCATCCCTGAATCTCTGAAAAACATGCTGCTGGTGATGGACACCGCTGGCATCTTTCACAGCGCAGACTCCCGGACGGGCTACTCGGACCTGTGGGAAATCACCTGGGAGAGGATCGACTGTTTCCTGCCCCGCCTGAAAGAGGAGCTCTTCAAGCAGGCGGTTATTCCAGGTAAGGATCAGTTAAACGCGCACCTCAGAGAAATGGCTAGTAGCTGACTCTGACACTGACTGTATTATTGGGTAAGTAGTACTTTTACATTAATTTAAAGATGTATTGGTTTATCCCTTCTAATACAGTCAGAGTTAACCAATCTGGATGGGGCTGTGGTTGTTTTGTAAATCTGGTTTGGTTTATTGTGAGCTTGCCGGGTTTGTTACAGAACCGTTGTGTAATCCTCCTGTGGAAGACGTCCCTCCTCCTCCAGCTGTTCCAGCCGCTGGCCCTGCGCCCACCCCATCAGGAGTGCCCGCTGCCCCTGCAGAGCCAAAAACACCCAGCAGACCCTCTTCGCCTCAGGATATGCAGACACCCAGTGCCAACGCAGATCGTAAGCATCAATTTAAAATGAGGTTCTTGATCTGAAGAGTTTCTGGGGTAGAGCCCTGCACAGGTTTCGATTTTAGGCCCTAGCTCGGCCCGATACGCCCAGCCCGAGCCCAATGTGTTTTTTTTTTTTTTTTTAATCCTAGTACACATCTTATAGCGATAAAAATCGTTCAACATGGTTTTAGTCTTTGGAGCTGGTCCGTGGGTTGACTGTGACTGTTCTCACAATCCAGCACCTTCTTGGTGTGCCACTTTGGGTTTCTGGTCTTCCAATTGTGCACAATGTTCCTCACAGTTGAATTCAAGAGAGAGTTGAATCTCTGAGACAGCTTCTGTATCCTTCCCCTAAATCGTGATGTTCAGCAACCATCAATGTTAACATTATTTAAAGATGCAAAGACTCTTGATCTTCTTGAAAAACATTGATTCACTTGTGTATGGAGCTCAAGGGTCACTGAGGTCACCAAACCAACTTTGAGCTCTGATAATTAGTGCTAAAGCTATTGAAATCAATGACAAATGCCTCCGTATAAACCTTTTCACTGTGTTTGTCTTAAAAGTTCTGAGATTAAATCATGAAAATATACGAGGGCGCCCAAACTATTTTGTTCTGATTGACTCCTCACTGTTGAAAAATCTATTTTATCTCCTGTGTGCAGGAACGGAGCGGTCGTCCCCAGTTCCTCCCTCGCCTGCTCCAGTGAAAATCAATCCCCCAGAATCAGCGCCTCTCACCCAGTCTCCGCTCATCCTGCAGCCCCTCGCTTCTCCCCTGCAGGTGGGCGTTCCTCCAATGTCCCTGCCGATCATCCTCAACCCGGCGCTCATAGAAGCCACCTCACCTGTGCCGCTGATGCCCCGCCCCTCCAACGACTGACCCTCCCCCACAAACTAATGACCGAGGCGATGCAGAGGTGAGCTTGACGAGGACAACGTCACTCACTTCCACACCTCCTGCATTGAAGGAAGAGTCGTCTTTGAAACTAAGATTATTTCATGGTTTCCTCACCTCTCTGTGTTTAGAATCTCACGGAAGGTTTGAGACTAAATGGACGTCACTAACACAGTCGAATCTCTTTAGAGCAAACCAAACCAAACTGAGATTTGGACACGGATGTCACGTGGTGAGGAAAGTATGAGAAAGCTTGTCTTTTCACGTTTCTCTGTAACGTCCACCTCCTCTACATTCCAGAATTCCCAGCTTTCATTTGTTGTCGATTCTAAAACGTCTTAAAGAGAGAGATTTCTGCTGTACCCTTTCCCTCTCAAACCATGTTCTTTCACTGTGGCCGTCTCAGCTCTGGAAGTTTAGTGACCACGTAGTTTTAATTTAATGAACGCTTGATGAGATCACCGATGCAATCCGCCAGGAGCACCTCTGGTGAGTGATGAGCCGCTGGACGAACGGTGGATTGTTTGTCTAGACGCATCAGGAGCTAAATCGTCAATCTGTAAATATATATATATGAATAAATCTTGATGGACTTTTTAAAAATGTAATAAATATATGGAAAAACTTGAATTTCTGATTTTTCTTCTCTTCGTACAAGTGGCATTTATTTACTAGAACCAAACGATGCATTTGGTTCTAGTAAATAAATGGCAGATTCTTCTGGCAGATCGCGGGAGCCTGAAGAAAGAAAGGTAGGGAAAGAGAAGCCAAACGGCTCTGCAGCCAATATTTCTACCATTCTGGGAAGAATTTCAGGATCACCTCGAGTTAGTTGCAGCTCTGGGTTTTCTTAAAGACAATGTTACCGACTGTTGGATTGTAATCGTTGTATTTGTCATAAACAACATCATAGAAATTTGACGTCATCTTGGCTGCGCGTAACTGCCTGACATTCACCTAGAGCCCCCTCTTTCTTTCTGACCCACCCCCTACACTGCATCATATTCATGCACACTGCCACTGTTTGTTTTCATTTTCCGAGCGCCGCTACATTTTATCGGAAAAACATCAAAATCGTGTTTTTGCAAAATGGTAACGAAGGATATTGTACGAGCCTATGCACACGATCCTACGTCGGACCCAGAAAGTGAGTTTTCGGCGGAGTGCTCTTGTGAGTTGGGATTGCACTGACTTTTAGCGACAATCTGCTTGAGTCCACCATCAAACAAGCTTTTGTTTAAAAATCAGTCATCAGTAAAATGTCTCGCACAAACATGGCAAACTTTTTTTGGAAGAAGGGTTCGTTCCAAAAATGAAGTCCAACCATTTTTTCACACGGAGAGAGACCAGCTAACAGTAGCTCCCTCAGCCGTAGACGCGAGTCTTTGCAGGAGCTGGAGGGGGAAGAGCGGTGCAGCAGCAGATGGGGGACAGAGGCGGAGCTACGCAAAAGGGCGGGGCTTCGCAGAATAGAGCGTTTTAGCACCCCCCAGTGGCTACCGCAGGAGATTCAAGGATTACTCAAATATTCATGAATTATTCAAAGTCACGATTCAGGAGCGTTTTTAATGAGGGACTGATATTATAACACAACATAAAGCTCAATAAAGTAGATTTAACATAATACACCCCCCCCCCTTGAGCAGTAAGTTCAAATAATTAGACATTAAATGGGCGGCTGAAGTTTGGCTCAAGTAAAAATGGAATGGGTAGAATTTTTGGTTGCTATGGAGGAGTCACTGCCTTCATGCAACATGCCAATGCGAGGAAAATAAACCAACCCCCATGTGATATGCCAATTTGGTTGCTATGGCGAACAGTAAGGTTGCTATGGAGGGGTCAGTAACATAATACAATGTTTCCTTTGTCACTAGGAAAACTTGGTTGCCAGACTAAACATTTTGGTTGCTAGGGAGCGGTAAGTGACGTCATAAACATTTTAATTCTCTATAATTCTTTCCTCTTGAAGATATTTTGCCTGTTCCTATTTATTTCCAAGGGCCATTGGTGTTTTCTGAACCCCTTGTGATGAAAGGAGAGTTGAAGCCGAGGTGTAAAAAGTTTTATTTCAAAGCTGAACAAGAAACACGTTGTTTGATCAACCAAATGGGTCAAAAACCACATGATGATTTTCTAGCTACAAACATGGGTCGGAGGTTCAACCGTGAACATGGAATGTAAAAAAAAATCAAATGATTATAAAGATAAAAATAGCAACCGACGGACTCGACCTAATCTAGATGAACGGAGGAACATAAATGTGTACAGTACGTCACTCACAAATATCCTTTTTTAAACACCTTCAAAGTAACTACGACATCTTTCACCAAGCTGCACTACACTCCATTTAGTTTCGTCCTACACGCCGGAACACCGCCTTCTGAAGATCGGGATCAATTCATTCCTTAAACCAGTGAAACTGAGCTGCGAGTGGAGACCGTCCCGCTCTCCGGGGTGGTGAGCCCTTCACTTGGCGTCCATCTTGGCCATCTCCTGCAGGTAGATCCCAATGCTCTCGCTGTCAAACAGGACAAAGTAAATGTTCTTCAGGGACGAGGTGGTCGCAGACACAAAATGGTTGGAAATGGCCTTCAGTATCAGCTGGGCTGCTGTCTGCTTCGGGAAGCCGTTTCTGCGGAGCGGGAGAAACAAAACGGTTGATTCACAAAGGAAAACTTCGAAAGCAAAAACGCTGAGAGCGCAATCAAAACTCTGAGATGCAGAAACTGAAAGTTTAATTCAATTTCTTTGGCAGTTACTTGATTATTTTTTATTATACGATTAGCTGAAATTGGGTTCGTTCTACTGGCACAGCATTCCTGACGGATAGAAGCGAATGTCGGGATTGAAAGCAGCTCACCGTCCAGCGGGAAGCGAGGGGAACGCCACGGACTTGAGCTTTTTCTCTTCCGCGGCCGACAGACAGTTCTTGACGCTCTTCTCCAGCTGATCCTCACACTTCTCTGAGCCCCACTGAGGAACGTGACAGTGGAAGATGAAGCGCGCCGGCATGCCGCTCGCCTGACTCACGGCCACTGCACAGAACACCACACGCGTATTTACAGGAAGTGGAACCGCGGAGCATTGATTCAGTCGTGTGCAGGAGCTCTTACCTGAAGCCACCTCCAGAGGACCCTGGCTCTTCCTCAGCTCCTTGACGGTCTCCAGGAAATCTTTTCCGCCAGCTTTCTCCAGAGCGTTTCCTGTCGCAGAGTTTAAACACAGACCTGTGAATCGTCCGTCTAGCGCTGTAATGTCTAGTTCATCATGTCGTCGTGTACAGACCGATGCCCTCTTTGAGATCAATCTCGCCGTTCGTGGGGTTAACGATTCCCTCCACTTTGATCGAGCCAATCTTGCTGATCTCGCTCTCTGTGAGTGACAGCTGGGAAAGAGAAAGAGCAGAGCGTCAGCATCGCTCTCAGATCTAGCGTTATGTTCCACGAAAAAAAACACCGAAATTCTGTGTTATTTCCTCAAACGAAGAGAAGGTGCCCGATCTCATCTTGACTTCTCATCCTGTTTGTGCTTCCGATCTCTGCGTTTTCATGCACGACAAAAACGAAAACCGATTTGCCGATTTTAAGAACAATTATCTAGGTTAGACCTTTAGGATGTAGATTAGTTTGCGTGTTTTGAGAAAATATCGCCTACATTTTCTTGACAAGAAAAACAAGCTGATGGTGATCATTTCTAACCCTAACCCTAAGCTTTTGATTTTGCCACTAAACTTAAAACTAAAACTAGAGCAGATTCCCATTGACACAGATGTTAAACTACTCAGCTTTACAGCAGAAAAAAATCAAGTGTAAACAATTCAAAATCATATTATATCATTTCAGGTGTCCCTCAAGGTTCAATTGTAGGTCCTCTTTTCTTCCTATCATTATTATCAGAGACATTTTCGTTTAAAATATTTTGGATGTCTGATTTAAAGAACTGTGTGTTGAGTTCTGATAAAACGCTCTCAGAATAAGAAAAGATGTTTAGATAAAGTTAAAATCTTCTTGATAAAGCAATAAATCTGACCATGGAGTGAGCAAATTTGACTTAAGAAATAAGAATAGAATTCTTTTGTGAAATTTTAACCCTTAGAAGTCCATCCTTTTTGTGTATTTTACTACTTTACATTTTGCTCTGATAAATTATCTTTAAAACTGATTTTTGTGGCAGTGCTTGATTTGAGATCACATTACACAATAACTCCCAAAAAAATCTGTTATTGTAAAAAAAAAAAAAAGTACAATTCTGGGTAGTAAATGTTGTATTTATTAATTGCAAAAATCGAAAACGTTGAGAACTGTTTGTGTTTTTAAAAAAAAAGTGTTGAGACAAAATTAAAAATCATAAATCTTCCATAAAAAAGTAAAAACAAGGTCAAAACAATGTGAAAATTATTTATATACACATAAACAAACCTCTCCTAAACCTTAAACACTGTTCCAAGCAGTTTTTGTGCAACTGTGCTGTTTTTGTGTCAGAACTTTGAAAAACGCAAGCCATATCATAGGTCTTGAACTTCAAAGGGTTTCCCTTTTCACCACTAGATGGCACCGATTTTGGGTCAGTAAAATTAAAACTGAAAGACAATTGTACACTTTCTCACACTTTAATGTTCGTTTAAAACTCAAAATATCACATTTCTAATCTTTTTGAAACCTACACCTCGTACTTGACACCAATGATGAAAGATGGGGCTGCCACTATTGTTTTCGAACGTACGCTCACAAACGCGTCGATTCTAAGGTTCAGTTAAAATTAAGAACAACTAAAATAAGATGAGAAGAGCACAAGTGAACCTTTTGCCCCAGGAACAAGCTCTTGGCAGAGAGGATGGTGAATCCCTCTCCCGGCCCATCCTCCACAGAGTTGGTTTCTGCTTCTTTGTCGTTCTCTGTGATTTTCTGCAGAGACAGATTCTGATTTGAGGCGTGTTGCGGAACCTCGGTGTTGTTTGCCGAGCGCTCAGCTCTCAGACTCACCTTGGGTTTGCGTCCAGGCTTCCCTCTGTTTTTTTTGCCAGGTTTCTTAAGGGGTTTGCGTTTGGCACTCTTCTCTGGCAGTGCCAGCTGTGCCTCCACCTTCACCTTTCCTCCTCTCTTTTTGGAGAGAAGCTCCGGATGGATGCGTGGAAGAACACCCCCATTTGAGATGGTCACCCCGCGGAGCAGCTGGTGGACCACACAGAAGTACACACAGGAAACCCGTTTCAGTTCGGTGATGTCGATATATTTCCTCATTTTATCAACTTCCAAAAATACAAAAAAAAAAAAAAACCCAAACACCGCTATTGCAGAGCTATATGCTATATATAGAGCAGGGGTCGCCAACCTGGTGCCCTCGGGCATCGCGTCACCCGCAGTGACCACATCAGTTGCCCGCAGGCCAGTTCTAAAAATAGAACTAATCACGAACTATCACTGTCTAAAATTTGATTAAATTGTGTTGCCATTCTTTTTGAATTGCATTTACAGTGATGTAAATTAAAAACAAAACATATAAAAAAAAATATAAAAACCTTTTGAAAAATCATAAAGTAGCAGAGTTCGCTAATAGGAGAATAAGGCAGAGATCTGCGCATGACAAACTTAGCCTTGGTCTTGAGCGTTGCAAAGACGAGGATACGAAAGAGGTTTTTACTCACATAAAAATTGCGGAAAAAAGGAAGCAAACGTATTATTTTAATAGAGAATGGGAGGTAGAATTCTTTTTTACTAATGTGAAAGAAAAGTGTGTGTGTGTCTGTGTGTGTGTGTGTGTGTCTGATTTGCGGTGCGACTGTGGCGACGGCAAAGCGACATAACGTTAAGAGACACTTCTGCACTTGTCATAAAAGCTACGATGCTAACTACGCACCCGGCAGCGCTCTACGAAAAGAAAAAGCTTGCGAGTTAAAGGCAGCTTTGGCCAAACAGCAGTTTTTTTTTTTACAACGCCGGTGAAAAACTCTCAATAAGCAACTGAAGTATCAACTTACATCCCAGATTACAGTACTCTGGTGAAGAGCATGCAATGCCAGGCTTCCCACTAACACGCAAAGAAACAAATGACAGATGCCAGTAAAATGTCAGTGCCATGGCAAAGATAGAATGATATAAATGAAAGATAAACTGTTACAGATGTGTTACTAAGTTTAAAAAAATAAAATTTTGTCTTGAAAAATTGGACGTGATTTCCTGCAAAATGTTGTGGAAGTTATCATTTGAAAATTGAACAATTGGAAAGGTAAATAAGAAATAAAATATTGCACGTTTAAGTTTATCTGTTTCCTACCTTGTTGAATGATTCTGAATTTTTATTGATAAATTATTAATCATTAACAATCAGCGTCCTCACGTAGAATGTCATTAATATAAAATTAAAGGTGAACTGTGAAACTTTCTGATTTCAGAAGTGTTTTATCAAAGTGGTAGCCCTTTCATTACTCCCTGCCCATGAAGTAGCTCTCAGCTACAAAAAGGTTGGCGACCCCTGCTCTAGAGACTGCTAGTCCCACCCCTTAACCATAGCAACTGACCTGGGGTCTGCAGTCGCAATTGGCTGTACAAAGTAAGGTCTTGTTTGCCAAATACTACTCAGTGTTTGCAGCTAATCTACATTCTTCTGCAGATTTGTCGCTGTAGTTGTATGTTTCCTGAGCTGGACGCATCGTTTACCAAGACTAATTGCGTTTCCAAAATCGACAGGAAGTTGAATATTTAGAAAAACCTCTAAAAATGAACAATTCGCTCGTGTCATACTTTAACAAACTCCTAGAGGTTAAATCTGATCATCTCAAAACTCCACAAGTCTTTTTTTAAGGCATAAGGGATGTTAAATTCTGAAGCTTTATTGACTTTTATGCACAGTGGCCACCAAAATTCGAAATGTTGGCAAACAGGAAGTTGCTAATACCTCAGCCATGAGATGTATGATCGGGTTCAAATTTGCCACGTGTGCTTGGAGTCTATGTCTAAACAAATTCATATGGCAAGCCGCATGTCCGTTATAGCGCCTCCTAGTGTAAACGGGCAATATCCCATTTTCTGCTGTTTTAAGCTGCTTTTTATGGAGCTAAACATCTGCCAAAACAATTTGAATTAGACTTTTGTTGATTTGAATTGTAATTTAATAAACTGACTGTTATATGCTATGAAAAAATCTTGAATCTTGTAACTTGAATAGTAAACAAATATATATATATCCATCTTGTAAATGTATTTTTACGAACTGAATGTATGCAAAAGCAAAAAGTTTAAAAATTTAAAAACCGATTGTAGAAAAATGTACCTTTTACTTATTCAAGTTAATTTTTTTTCATAGCGTATAATGTTCAGTTTTATTAAATTACAATGGTCAATAATTCAAATAAACAAAATTCTAATAATTATGGCAAATCTCTAGCTCCATAGCTAGTTAGGGCTCGAGCACCTCATGAATGAACTCTATTGTAACTGATCACAGATTATTGTTTCACGCTTTGGATGCGTTTTTGAGGGTCTTCATGTGCTCGTGTATAGCGCCACCTAACACGTTTCAGCTTAACCTTTGTATGGTATTCTCGTTTCAAATTGTTACAAGAATAAAAATGTTGCAAGTATACATTTTTTCTACCTGAAACTTCATGGCCTTATTTTCTGTGATGTACAAGTACAAACAATATTCTAGCACACCCCTCGCATTTACATCCTCCATATGGTCACTTATCTGACCCCCGCACACAGACACGCACATACAAAGCCCATGGAAGCACACAGAAGCCCTTTGATCTTATATTCTCGCGGTGGTCTCGTCTAGTGGTTTACTCTTATTCCATTTCCTGGCACTACATGCCTCGCAGGAGGAGGAAAGGACAAAAGGTATAAATACCTCTTCGTCTCATCACAGAATCTGGAGGAGCACAGCGACAATTTACAGATCAACTCGGATTCACCGCAAAGATAGAGCACTACAAGAAGCTGCTGGAGCGGATATTCCTGTCAAAAAATGGACCCCAATGGGAGAGCCCCCTCGCTCTGCAGGTATCAGGACCCAGTGATGGTACCAGGACCCAGATGCATGTTCAGGACATAAAGCTGAGCTCCTAATTCCTCACTCTGATCCTGAGGGAAGACGTGGTTTTGGTGTGTACTGGTAAGGATCAGCTGCTTCCCCATCCTTACTGGTGTCTAGAGGAGAATCAACTGAAAGACTCTGGGATGTTGAGACAGGGAGAGCGATATTTAGAGCCACAGTGTCGATAATTTTCCAAGAATTATCAGATTTCACGAGCGGGAATCAAGAGACAGCAGCGATCTGCACCATGTGGGACCAGTGGGTGGACCAGTGTCCAGGGGTTTAGAGGCACTGCTTCGTCTTATGCGTGAAACAGGGTTGAGAAAGAGCAAGGGCTGGTCGCAATATTTAAACATAAATAAATATGTTTATTGTTTTAAATTGAGATCAAAGTCATATATGGTAACAGGTTTTGAAAAAAATGCAAAAAGATTCCAAAAGTGAACACCATACAAGGGTTAAGGTGCGCCAACCTGCAAATTTTGCGGCTTAATGTAAGTTTTCTGGATCAATGAATACAAGCCGTCGCCCAAAAACCTCTTTAAACGGCCATTTTTTAAAGAACTCCATCCGTCTAATCTAAAGGCTCCTGAAGCGTGTGCGTACAGCAGCCGTCGACATCTCATTAGAAAAAGGAACTCCGAGGTACAATGTTATAAGCTCAGTCCCAAATTGACCAAGAATGTTAACAGCGCCACCAGGTGGACACAGGAAATACAACATTTAACTAATTTTGACATGACAAGAATATTGGCCAAAACATTCATTCATTTTCCAACCCGCTTATTCCCTTCTGGGGTCACGGGGGTCTGCCGGTGCCTCTCTCCGGCGCACATTGGCCGAGAGGCAGGGGAGTCCATCGCAGGACAACATTCACACCCAAGGGGAATTTAGATTATACAATTAACCGCATGTTTTTGGGATTGTGGTGGATGCCGAAGGAAACGGAAGCACTGCGCCACCTGGTGGTCATTTATATCCTTTTTCTTGATTAAATTATCATTCAGTCATTTTGACAATCGTCGCTTTAACGCATTTCCTGAACAGGGATTGGTCGTAGCATTGCAATAAACTGATGACTAGGGCTGGGTATCGAGTTCGGTACCTTTTTAAGCACCGACAGAATCGTCATTCGTTCGATGATCAAAAATCATTTCGTTCGATACCAAATCCGGGAATAATCTTGTCAACGTCAGTGAGCTAGAAAACGTGTGGCATCCTTAATGTGCCCGGATCAAATGCTGGTGATTGGCTGCCTTGAAAATCACGTTTACGGCGATGACCTCCATTCGCCCAGAGCTTGTCAAATGTGAGGTGAGGCTGTAATGTGCATTACACTTTAAAGCATAGCATAAATTTAACGTAAACCAGTGTTTCTTAACCCAATCTCGGTCCGCGAGCGCCAAATAGTGGGTGGTGGTATCCATTTAAATACCTGGATGGCGCTTCCTAGCACTTGGTAGCAGTGAAGCGTCAGTCAGGCGTTGTGGTATGCGCCAATAGAGCCTCGGCCAAATTAGCATGTGGCTCTTTGCCTCATTTCATTTTAGTTTTTTTTTTTTTTACTTTTTAAACCACACTCAAATCAATCCGAGGACATTAAAAACAAATATATTAATAATAAAATTAATTTGGAAGATTGGGTGTACTCCTTGCGAGCGTCAATGATTGCTGACGCACCACGTCTCGCGCTGCTGCAGTTTCCCGGGGAAACGCTGAGAGATCTGATTGATAGTAAGACGTACCCAAGTTTCTCTGCGTTATGTAATCTTGAAATCTACATCTTAAAATAAAAGTATCGTTTGGAACAGGTATCGCTATCGAACATTTTGGAACGATACCCTGCCCTACTGATGACACCAGAGGTGTGAGAGGCCTTTGCTCGCTGCTTGCAGCTTTAATTTATTCGACAGTTCTACAGGAACCTGAGCCTGAGAAGCCGGTTTTCTCCGGCGTTACCTGGTTGAGTTCTTCATCGTTAGCCACCGCTAGCTTGATGTGTCGGGGAGTGATGCGGCCCTTTTTGTTGTCTCTCGCCGCATTTCCAGCCAACTCCAATATTTCAGCTTCAAACACAGCAGCACGTCATTCACAGCACCACAGACTGCTCTACATTATGGGATGGACGCTGTCAGCGCTCTCACCTGCCAGGTATTCGATGACCGCGGCCATGTAGACGGGAGCGCCCATGCCAATGCGGTACTTATGGGTTCCTGTGCGTAAGTAGCGCATCATCCTGCCGACTGGAAAGATGACCCCTGCCCGGGCCGACCGGGACAGCTTGGTCATCTTCTTCTTTCCTCCTCTGGCAGACATCCTGCTGCAGACGAGCATCGTTATTGAGTGCCATTATCACCTTCTGACGAAGATCAGAATCCTTTCACCTGCTGGGGCTGAAGAGCTCACCTCCTCCTGTTCTCTCACAGTGTCCGAATGAAGAAGAAC
Source organism: Danionella cerebrum (assembly GCA_007224835.1). NCBI lineage: Eukaryota > Metazoa > Chordata > Actinopteri > Cypriniformes > Danionidae > Danionella > Danionella cerebrum. The sequence continues at coordinate 80,073 of SRMA01026905.1, forward strand.
CTGCAGACGAGGCGAGAGGAAACCATTAGAAACGCCTCCGTCCTCTTCAACACAACTCTGAGCAAACAGTGGCTCGACTCTCCACAAGTGTGGAGGGAAAAGGAATTAATTAATTAATAAACATTAAGTCATTTTTCTTCCGAATCTGCTGATTTAAGTATTATTCAGAGACGGTATTATTAGCAGCCACTGCAGAACGAATCATCGTCACTTAGGGATGCACCGAAATTTCGTCAAGAAAGCGCAGAAAATAAATCCCAAATTGTCGCCACGCCTCTCCCACTTATTTTACATGTTAAACAATAGTGTCTCATTAGTTATACTACCATCTAGTGGTCGTTTAGCGCAGCGCGAGTGATTTACATTGAAAGTCAATGCACAGGCGCGATCTGGCATTCCGCGCGGCGAATGGCATGGCGCGAATGATGCAAATTGAGCAGAATTTTGAAGCGAGTCATCATGAGCTGATCAAGCATCGCTCAAGGCGCGTTTAAAAGCTCAATTTGCGTGCGGTTCCTACCGCCCAAAGAGGAAGATATATAAGTAGATGAGAAGGCCCTGTTCTCTCTTTGGCTGTGTCCCAATCCAGGTTCTAAAACCCTCCGGAGGGTCCTTTCTACCCAGCCTACACTGTAAAAAAGCTCTGTAAACTTAACGGTGAAATAGTGTATTCTACAAACATGCGATAATGTAGAATTTACAGTGAACAACCGTTATTAGTTTTAATAGTTCAAAACATATGAAAATACGGTTTATTTCTGCAAATTTAACAAAATACTGGATGATCTAATACAGAAAATACATTAATTTTACATGAGCCATAATGTGTGAATTTTTTGTCAGAAACCCAGCCGTACAAAACCCACAAAATAACAAAACGTTAAAATCGTGTGTTTTTGTAATCTGTTCGTATTGGTCATTTATAGTTGATCGAAGAATATTGGGGAAGAGTGTTTTGTGAAAATAATGTGAAAATAAGTAAAGGTTTTAATCACATTACTTCAACAAACCAATAAATTAAACACTGCTTAGAGCTGTAAAAAATATGGTTATGAACTGTAATTATAACAACATAAACCTTTAAACTAGACGTAAAAAAATATAGCAATAAACTGTAATTATAACAATATACACCTTTAATCTAGACGGTTATGAACAGTAAATGTAACGATTTAAACCCTGAAATTTGATGGGTTTTTAAAGGAAACTAATTGTTATTTTCACAGTTCTGTAAAAAAAATAATAAAAAATATATCTGTAACATGTACAGTAGGTGCAATCCCATGAAACCAATCATTATTTTTAACGGTAAAGTTCTGGCAGCGGTCAGTATTTTACCATAAAATGTATGGTTTACTTTTTACAGAGTATAAGGCTTACGGCTCGGGAGGATCCTCCGAAGGCTGCATAAACTCTTGGTAAACGGACGGTTTAGTCTCTTATTCTTCTTCTGTTGTTGTTTTTTGGCAGTTTGATTTATGGTGCATTAGCGCCACCAGCTGGATCAGTAGTTTGGATCCAGAATTGAATGAATTAAACGTTCTTGTATTATTAATATTTTTCTTTAAGTGAATCTTTTATATTTATGTTTTTTGTGTGTAATAAATTTGTAATTTGATCACTGTGAATTCTTTCGTTGCTTAATTTATTTTCTAGTGTTTTCGGGTTTATTTTTAATTGTTCTATTTCTTTCTTTTTGTCTTTTTTTATTTTGAATACATTTTATTAAAACATGCTCTGTGTTTCATTTTGATTACTTTGGTCACATTTATTTTCTGTTTTATGTTGTGTGTAATTTAAACCAGGATGTTGTTCTAGCTTCATTCTGTTTTCATAAGTTTCATAAACTCCTTCGTCTGCTTCTTAAATTATAATGACATCCACCAATAGTTAGTTATGGATGTTAGTTATCATTTAGCTGACTGCGTGTGGCAATGTTTACAATGAATGTTAAAAATAAAAATATGTTTTACAATTCCCCTCCCAGCATTTAAAGCTTGAATATACTGCTCTTTTATTTAAAACATGTAAAAACAAATTCAACTGTGTTTTGTGTTGATTCTAATGAAAAAAAAAAACCACTGCAAAGCATTGTGGGATATCTGAGGCCATGAAGGAAGGTCGCGATGCATCTTCAGAATTCAGGGGAAAGTAGGACGCATTTCAAGGGTGCATTTTGAGGACCCTTCGAGTTTTGCCGAAGTGAGACGGTCTTGGTGCACCGTTGTGACAGTAGTGGCCTTAAAATATGCACTCGGGAGGATGCACACTTCTGGATTGGGACACAGCCTTTGTCTCTGCTCTCTGTCTCTCCCTCTCTCTCTCTCTCTCTCTGCTCTCCGCGCTCAACTCGTTTGGAACTCGCTATTACCACGTGTGTAAGGAGGAGGGGGGGGGGGTATTATGTAAAATCTACTTTATTGATCTTTATGTTGTGTTATAATATCAGCCCCTCATTAAAAACGCTCCTGAATCGTGACTTTGAATCATTCATGAATATTTAAGTAATCCTTGAATCTCCTGCGCTAGCTCCGCCTCTGTCCCCCGTCCAGCTCCTCCCCCTCCAGATTTCATAGCTAAATGTCTTAAAAAAAATCTCCGGTTCCGCCGAAAACTCACTTTCTGGGTCCGACGTAGGATCGTGTGCTTAGGCTTTTTTGAAAAACACGATTTTAATGTTTTTACGATGAAAATGTAGCGGCGCTCGGAAAAAGAAAACAAACGGTGGCAGTGCACATGAATATGACGCAGTGAAGGGGGCGGGTCAGAAAGAAGGAGGGGGCTCTTAAAGTGACAGGTGAACATCAGGGCGTTACGCGCAGCCAAGATGCCAAGTCAATTTTTTTTTATATACAAACAAAAAGAAAAGATCGTAAACATGTTTTTTTTTTAGTAAAAGGTATCTTCCGTATCGGTTTTCAGCCAAGTGCGTTTAAAATTTTCGTTTTCAGCCCAGAATATTCATATTTCGGTGCATCCCTATCGTCACTTAATCCAGTTGTCAAACACAACAATGTTATTATGCGCTGGCTGCTCACTGCGCGGATTCTTCCACAGAAAAAAATAGTCCCGTCATATGAACAAACTGCTGCGACACGCGAGGCTAAATACTTGGTTAAAAATACGTAATAAAAATAACATTAATTAAATGTTACGTTTGAAATGATGAACTCCTGCTCTCTCTCTCTCTCTCTCTCTCTCTCTCTTTCTTTTTAAAATCCACCCGCGGACCGGATGTTTGACGCCCTTGGTTCATGATGGACATAATAGGAGAAACGTGACTGAAATTAGATCATTTGAGATATTTTTTTTTTATTCTGCCATCACTGACTCACTTTTACATCGCCGTTTCAGAGCCGGGATGGACTCAGGCAGGTATGACTGATTAAAAAACACTTTTTCGAAAAGCTAAAAGTTTTGTGCCGTCAATTACAGAAGGGCACACTATGTGTGTAATGGGGGGGGGGGGACATGGGATGTCACATATGTTTAAATAAACAACTGCAATGGTACATAATTGTTGCCCTTGTAGAGTTTTCTGGCAGTACCCACCAGCACCACCACCAGCACCACCACCCACGCACAAGAGGCTCCACTCATGAGAATGCAGGTGAAGTCACGCATAAACAGCGGGTGCTTCCCAGAGCAGAGGCGCAAACGCTTTTCTTCCCGCAATCAGAGGCCTGTCTCCAGCCAGCAACAGCGCGTTCGCGTTGTGTCCCGGACGCGCTCCGCGATCGAGGCCGTCGCGGCTGTTCGGGAGACTCGGTCTCCGGAGAGCCTCTCGAAGCCCGCGCGTGTTTGGCTCAGGAGCTCGTTACGCGCATTTCTCCTCCCACGTCAGCTCGGCCCGTTTTATTTTGGAAGCGCAGCGCGACGCGACGAACGGGTGGCGCTGGTTTAGCGAGCGACGGAAACGCGCTCGTCTTCTGTCGTGACCTCCCGCCGCATGCACCGCACATCCCGCCGGCTGCGGTATTTACCTGACTGCGCTCTGCAACTGCGTCATGTACGGAGCGTTTGAATCCACCGACAGTCGCTGGCCTTCCCCGTCCTTCTGTACCGGGCTCGTGCCGTTTCCTGACGAACTCGAGCAGCCAGTACCGCGGAGCTGTCGATGGAGGCAGGCTTTCTTTACGCGACTCTCATGTAAAAAACATTAAAGGTATGAAGTACAGCGAACGGGCGCCTGTGGCAAGCCCAGTCAACAATTAACGGATTTCCGTACCAGTCGCAAGTCACCTTTGAAGCATTTTCGCGTTCCTTTACATCATTTACGCGGATGTAGTTTCAATTACGTGTCTCTTCTTCGCTCACATTTCATTTTGTTGCAGAAACCCAGTAAACATCCGCTGTGTCCCAATCCAGGTTCTAAAAGCCTCCGGAGGGCCTTTCCTACCCAGTCTCCGAAGGCTGCATAAACTCTTGGTAAACGGACGGTTTTGTCTCTTATTCTTCTTCTGTTGTTTTTTTTTTTGACAGTTTGATTTATGGTGCATTAGCGCCACCAGCTGGATCAGTAGTTTGGATCCAGAATTGAATGAATTAAAGGTTCTTGTATTATTAATATTTTTCTTTAAGTGAATCTTTTATATTTATAGTGTTTTCGGGTTTATTTTTAATTGTTCTATTTCTTTCTTTTTGTCTTTTTTTATTTTGAATACATTTTATTAAAACATGCTCTGTGTTTTCATTTTGATTACTTTGGTCACATTTCCCACATTTATTTTCTGTTTTATGTTGTGTGTCATTTAAACCAGGATGTTGTTCTAGCTTCATTCTGTTTTCATAAGTTTTATAAACTCCTTCGTCTGCTTCTTAAATTATAATGACATCCATCAATAGTTAGTTATGGATGTTAGTTATCATTTAGCTGACTGCGTGTGGCAATGTTTACAATGAATGTTAAAAATAAAAATATGTTTTACAATTCCCCTCCCAGCATTTAAAGCTTGAATATACTGCTCTTTTATTTAAAACATGTGAAAACAAATTCAACTGTGTTTTGTGTTGATTCTAATGAAAAAAAAACGCAAAGCATTATGGGATATCTGAGGCCACGAAGGATGGCATCCTCCAGATTCAGGGGAAAGTAGGACTCAAATTGAAGGGTTCATTTTAAGGACTCTTCGAGTTTTGTAATGTTTTCTGCATCCGTTCCTCCTCCTCTGACAACATCGCCTCACTCAAGGTTTCACATTTGTGAACATATTACGTATTTTGCTTGTGTTTTATTCTGATTATAATCATTTATTTCATTAAAAATGAGTAGATTTAAGAATTGAAGAAACGTTACTTGATTTTTCTCTGGTTTTCCATTTTTTCATCTACTTTTACTGTTGTTTCTGAGAGCCAATGCACGGATTAGGCGTAAAACGTGTAAAACGTGCTTCGAGATATGAAAGCCACCCTGGAACGGATTAATTTCGTATCTCGAGGTACCGCTGTAGCAGTTGCAGGGAATTGTCGGAGTAGTAACCAATACGATAAAGTGTTTAATGTTAAGGCGGCTTGCCATAGGTGTCAAACCGCTAGTCCTGCACACTTTTAAGGGAACAAACGCCACACGAATAGAACACTGTTGCTCTTCAGAGGGAGCAAAACAAAGAGGGCAGATATTAGTAATGTTTCTGGTGGATTGTACTCACTGTAATTCTGTCTCCTCAGCTGGTTTCTGTTGCCAGGGCGCGTCGAGCTTCATTCATTTCCACACGAGCGGAGCTTTTCAAAGCGCTCTTCTTAAATGAACGCCTTCAAGTTCAAAATCTGCGCGGTGTGGTTAAAGCTGAATCTCGGCAGTGTGCGATCTAACGAGAGCTGAACCCTGCGAATAACGGCCTGGTAAAAGCGCTCGGTGTGCGGAAGCGAAGCTGTGCTGGCGCGGGCTCTGCAGAGGGCAGCAGCGGATCAGAGTTCACGGGGCTCAGTGCTGCCGTGCTCCGCTAGGGGCGCTAGTGTACCGCTCTGTGATAAATTTCCCCAGCAACAGACAGAGATTAAACAGTCCCTGTTTTAGGTTCAAAAAGCGAATATTGGGCGTTGAAGTGCTTTGTATTGCTTTAAAGACATTTATTTAACTATGTAAAGTATAAAATAAACCATTCAGATCGCTAGAAAAGCTTTATAAAAAAAAATTAAACCAGCAACTACATCACTGAAATAATAATTATATAGTTTGATTAAGCGTAAAAATATTTTAAGCTTTTGGCTATTGCTTAGATTTGCCTTTTTGTCTTACATGGCTACACGACAATTGTGAAAAACAGAATGATAAAATATGTACGTATACTCTTATCAGCCAATCACATGGCAGCAAGTCAAACCGAGCATCAGAATCGGGAAGAAAGGTCATTTAAGTGACTTTGAACACAGCCAGGTTCTCGGGCTGGTCAGAGTATTTCAGAAATTGCGCATCCACTGGGATTTTTCACAGAAAATGGTCTGAAAAAGAGAAAATATCCAGAATTTCCATACTGGTTACAAACAAGGTCTTCAGAAGAGCCTCTCTGAACCCACAACATGTCAGGCTGCAAAAGATCAGACCGGGTCCACTCCTGTCAGATTGGAAAAACGTTGCCTGGTTTTATGAGTCTCGATTTCTGCCACAACATTTGGATCTTAGGGTCAGAATTTGGTGTCAACATCATGAAAGTATGGAATAATTCTGCCATCTATCAACGGTTAAGGCTGGTGGTGGTGGTGTAATAGTGTGGGGATATTTTCTTGGCACACTCTGGGCCCATTAGTACCAATTGATCATTGTGTCAACACCACGGCCTTCTGAGTATTGTCCTTGACCAAGTTCATATCTTTACAACTACAGTATCCCCTTCTTTAACATCCCACGCTGGTTTCTTGAACATGACGATGAGTTCACTGTACTCAAATGTTCTCCACAGTCACTAGATCCCAATCTAGTGGGATTAAAAAGTGCGGGTTAAAAGCCAATTTCAGTCTAAAATAATCCACATTTTTTCCTAAGCTGAGAGAGAGAGAGAGATGCCAAATTGGTTCGTAGTCTGGTTTAAATGGAGGGTGACTAATGTTCCCCGTGTCACTATGAGTGAAATAAACCAACTTCGATGATTTTCCTAAGCTGAAATAGAGATATGCCAAGTTGGTTGTTATGGTGAACAGTCTGGTTGCTGTGGAGTGGTTAGTGACATTGTGTTGCCTATCACGATAAGTTATATAAACCAACCCCTGTGTCTCTATCATTTACCAAAGCTGAGATAGAGTTCAGAAAATTTGGTCGCTAGGGTTGTTACTATGATTAAGTTGAATTTGTTGCCTATTTCTGTTATTATCAATGGTCATTTTGTTATTATAGGGTTCAAATACTTTTAAACAGTCATTAGTAAGTCCATGGACAGACGAATAACCTGCACATGTTTTGGGCCACCGATCTAAAAAGATATAGCAACTGGAGTCGGACCTGTTTGGATGTCTAAGAAAAAATTGGTAACAGTGTAGCAGGAGATGCGTTTGTGGAAGCAAAGGATGAACAACAACGTTGGCTTTTCAAAGAAGCACGATAAGCTAGAAATGGTAAAAAGTCATTAGGGGAAAACTTTAATAAGTGATAATGGTATGACTGGAGCAGGTCATGTGATCATAAACAGGGATCTTGCTCTTGACTCAATTGACCTCTGTATTAAAAGCCAATCTTATTGGATAATTATAGAGACAAGATTAATAAAAAAGTGGAAACACGACCATTGAATCATTCTTTAGAAGCAACTGGATATAATGGAAAAACTCTAGTTGGTCACAGTCTTATGGTGGGTTCCTAGTAGAGATCGACCGATATATCGTTTTACCGATATTTTTCCCGATATTTAAGCATTTTACCATAATCGGTTATCGGTTTTGTAATATCGGGTTCACCGATAAACGTCGCCATCTTTTGGGCGTTTTGAGAATTACGCGCATGATCGCCATTGCAGCACGGCGTCTGAGGGGAACAACAACGGCGTGCACAGGTAAAGTATACTTACTTGCTTTGCTATATTTAGTAAACTTTATTTAACATAACAGCTATTAATGCACAAATTAGATGTGTTACATAAATGACGGATATGTAATTTATGCAGCTTGGCTCTAAGAAATAAAGACGAACTCACAGAGCCACGCAAAATAATCCGTCAAATCCTGTCACAATAAAGACGTAACTTTGGCTGGATTAAATAATATACAGCCATGAATAAGCACATGTTGTAAATAAAAGCGCTGAATTTAATTCTCTGTTGTCTACATGCTCCTCATTCGTCTCGTGAAGTCGGAGTCACGAATGCTAAAATAAACCGTCATGTTCCAATAAAGACTTGCCTGAATTAAATACAGCCACTAATGTGCGTCTACATGCTCCTCATTCGTCTCGTGAGATTCACTAAAACACCCCGAATTATATTAACATTTATATAACCATCATTCCGCTAATAAACATATTCTAAATAAATATAACTAAGAAATTGAATGCGCTTTGTCAGCATGCATTTCATAATCTAGAACGACAAAAACAAAACGTAATTGTGAGATATCAGAAATGCAATAAAAACGATGTTTTGTTTGTTATATTTCAATATTTCAGAATATTACTCAGTAAATTAACATTATCCAGCAAATTATTCTTCACTACTTAGCCTATAAACAGCTTTATAAACCTAATAAAACTGTAGTTTAAAATGAAGTTACATTTCTGCAAAGTTGATATGACTCCTGTGCTTGAAGACAGACAGTCTATATTTATTTTGCTTATTGGAAATGTTAGTGTTGCTGCTCATGCTTTTCATCAAATATTTTTATTGTTGTAATATGAATATTAAATTTAACATGAAAGACTGCTTTTTACCTCATTGAAGGTTTTATTTTTGAAAAAAAAAACAAAAAACTTTAGTAACAGTGCACTTTCAGACCCCTCTATTGTTGTATAAGAGTTTTGATTTGTATGCAAGGAGGGAGTGATTGTAATAAATAAAACGGTTTGTTCAGTTCAGTGGTGTTGTAATCATTGTGTCAAAAACAGAAGTATAATAGTAAATAAATATCGGTTATCGGGCACATAAACATGCAAATAATTGGTATCGGTAATAAAAAATCAATATCGGTCGATCACTAGTTCCTAGCGTCGCCACAGAGAGCAAATGTCTTCCCTGAACTGATGGCTCTTCTGGAGCGTTTTTTGAGATTCAGTGGGTCCTCCAAAACCAGATGTGTGCTCCTACTCAATGATCTAAACACCTGCCTTCAGGAGATCCTGTAGAAACAGAAAGAGATTGGAGCTTCTCAAAGGCGCATTCTCATCTAGGAAAACTCGTTTTTTTCAAGATGACGTGGTTCTCTTTACGCTGCTAAAGTTGTAGCACTGTGGAAAGCCCAGAGGGAATCAATGCTAACATGGGATGAGAAAGAAAGTTGACCAAGATTGCGACTCAAACCAGGAAGCTCTACTTTAACTCAAGTACTTGGTGCTTTGTCCACCACTGGTACTTGGTTCTTGTAACTCAACACATGCAGCTGCTAGGTCTTAAAACAGGACAGTACCAAAGAAAACGGAAAGGTTTCGTATTATATGTCAAAATGGATATCATCCTGTTTATTTTGGGAGAAAACCACCTGAAAAGAGGATGCCTAAACGTTCCGAACTTGCTGCTGTTGATAAAGTCAGGGTCCGTTTGAACCGTTGACAAAACAGTCGGCAGAGAGAGTTCCAGTTACACTTAAAGGGAGCTGTCGTATGAAAATAGGCCTTACAAACCATGGCCCGGCGACCTTAGCCCTTTACCAAGCCAAACATTCCTCTGGGATATTTTTAGAGGTGGCATTTAAAGTTGGCATACGATCAAGTCCCAGGATATCTGTAGCATTTCCTCTTCTTCTGAAAGACCCGTCTGCCGTTCCGACGCCCACCCAGACTAAATCTGGCTAAAAATAAATCATTGACTTGATAAGACTCTTTTGTGAGTTGCAAATTCCAGCTTTTATTAATTGTGGTCCTGGTCTAAGTGAAACCAGAGCGGCACGGTGAAATGGCAGCACGGTTGCTTTGATCAAGGGTTACTGGGATGAGAACAAATTGTGCATCAACTCATTTGTCCAACCAAAGCCGTAAAGCCTTGTGACTGTGCAGGAGTCAGCTGAGCCATTGATGAAATCATATCTGTTTGGCAATGTATCACACAATCTGTCTGATCACGTCATAAACGTAATTACAACGGGATCTCCATTCTGGTTTATACTGGAGCACCAATCAGCTGTGATTTGTTTTTGATGACGGCCAGATGTCACTGGGGTGTGATAAGTTCGTATCCAAACGGCTCGTCGTGTCGCTTTACTATTTCAAAAGTTGCTTGGTTACGACAATCCAAGAACCGTTCCTGCAAATAGGGACCAAATGCTTGTTGTAACCTTTCAAAACGTCTTTTTTTACTTGATTTTAAAACTCTCAAGCGTTCCACATGTGTATCGCTCCATCTTAAGAAACTTATTCCAACGTTTTATTGGATTTATAATCAAAAGATGGGCCTTTTCTTGTTACTAACCCTCTCGTTATTCCTTATATAAGTAGCAGGACTAAAAGACCAAAGATTAAGCAAAAAAAATGCTAAATGCAGCACGTGATTATAGAACCAGGATATTCAGCAAATTCAGTTTTTTACCAAATATCTGCATTTTTACACTGAACTAATTTAATCTCTGAAATAAGTGGAGTAACAAGACTTTTTAAAAGACTCTCAAAGATATTATCACAAAAAACATCAAATATGTAAATAAGAAACTGAGAGAATTTAACTTTGCTCTCCCCATGGCCTTATAATGATCCAAGTGATGCAACCTCCTGCTGAAAAACCGACTTATGGAAATTCCACAGTTTTTCAGGAGGGGGATGGGTCAGGGGAACAGGAATGAGTAAAAAAAACTTGAGTTTTTTTATCTGGAAAAAGTATAGATATTTGTGTAAATTAATGTATTTGAAACAGATTTACACGTCGATGCAAAATAAAGGTTCTTTTTAAAAGATCTTTATCATTTTACTTTATGGTGAAGTGCAGCATCACAGACCGAGACAATGTTTTATGTGGATATAATCAATATTTTAAATGTTATAGTTTAATAAGAATAGTGTATAATACTTTGTTTAGCAATAAAATGTATTTAAGAAGCAATTTAAATTTTTATGTACATATGATATCCCAGGGTCAGAAATGACATCGGTGGAGTGCCTCGTAATAATATGGAAAAATTTTGCAAAAACAAAAACAAACATTTAACATTTTTTATGTGTTACTGTTTAATTTTGAACACAATTCCACTAACACGACTTATGTAACATTCTCTTTCTCAGTCATATGTAATTCATGTGGTTACATCATGGGCATTTTAAACAACTGAATGAAGTATTTAGGTACATATATTTAAAAAAAAAATCAATAATGAAAGTGAAAATTATACATAAAAACCCTAGGAATTCTAAATACAGGTTTAAAATAACAATTTCACCTGATGTAAACATCCATCTAATCAACCAAAAGTTGAGCAAATAAACCCCAGTAGCATAAATAGAATAAAGCAGATCTGTTAATTATTTGTGAAAATCATGAAATATTTAGGAGCGGAAGATCTGAAGACAAATTCCATTTTTCTCACTAACCCCTAGTGATTTAAGCCAATTAAGAAAAGCAGTACTGTGGTCCTTAGAGCAGGTACTGGTAGCTTTGCCACGTCCAGCTAGAAAATGAAATCTGCATTTCCTTAAAGTTAGTTAGCAGCATGAAGCATGAAGTGCTCTCGAACGTCCTGTAATCTTCTGCCTTGGACTTCAGAAAACAAAGTGGACCAACACCCGTCGATGACGAGGCAGTTTTCCAAACCATCACTGGTTGTGGAAAGTTTACGCTGGACCTCAAGAAACATGGATTCCATGCCTCTCCTCTCAGACCTTGAAGGCGAGACACTTCTGAGGTTGTCTCTTGTCCAAAAGTGGCTTGACACTAGGAAGTCCACAGCTGAATCCCATTTAATGTCAAGTTTTAAATTAAATTGAACCATTTAATGTCAAGTTTTCAGAAAATTTAACCATTTAATGTTAAGTTTTCAGAAAATTGAACCATTTAATGTCAAGTTTTCAGAAAATTGAACCATTTAAAGTCAAGTTTTCAGAAAATTTAACCATTTTATGTCAAGTTTTCAGAAAATTGAACCATTTTATGTCAAGTTTTCAGTAAATTCAACCATTTAATGTCAAGTTTTCAGAAAATTGAACCATTTAATGTCAAGTTTTCAGAAAATTGAACCATTTTATGTCAAGTTTTCCGTAAATTCAACCATTTAGTGTCAAGTTTTCAGTAAATTCAACCCTTTAGTGTCAAGTTTTCAGAAAATTGAACCATTTAATATCAAGTTTTCAGAAAATTGAACCATTTAATGTCAAGTTTTCAGAAAATTGAACCATTTAAAGTCAAGTTTTCTGAAAATTGAACCATTTAAAGTCAAGTTTTCAGAAAATTTAACCATTTTATGTCAAGTTTTCAGAAAATTGAACCATTTAATGTCAAGTTTTCAGAAAATTGAACCATTTTATGTCAAGTTTTCAGAAAATTGAACCATTTAGTGTCAAGTTTTCAGAAAATTGAACCATTTAATGTCAAGTTTTCAGAAAATTCAACCATTTAATGTCAAGTTTTCAGAAAATTGAACCATTTAATGTCAAGTTTTCAGAAAATTTAACCATTTAATCTCAAGTTTTCAAAAAATTTAACCATTTAATGTCAAGTTTTCAGAAAATTGAACCATTTAGTGTCAAGTTTTCAGTAAATTCAACCATTTAATGTCAAGTTTTCAGATTGAACCATTTAGTGTCAAGTTTTCAGTAAATTCAACCATTTAGTGTCAAGTTTTCAGTAAATTGAACCATTTAGTGTCAAGTTTTCTGAAAATTGAACCATTTAGTGTCAAGTTTTCAGTAAATTGAACCATTTAATGTCAAGTTTTCAGAAAATTGAACCATTTAATGTCAAGTTTTCAGAAAATTGAACCATTTAAAGTCAAGTTTTCAGTAAATTCAACCATTTAATGTCAAGTTTTCAGTAAATTGAACCATTTAATGTCAAGTTTTCAGTAAATTCAACCATTTAATGTCAAGTTTTCAGTAAATTGAACCATTTTATGTCAAGTTTTCAGAAAATTGAACCATTTAAAGTCAAGTTTTTAGTAAATTCAACCATTTAATGTCAAGTTTTCAGTAAATTGAACCATTTAATGTCAAGTTTTCAGTA
>SRMA01026905.1:94961-131561 GCA_007224835.1 Danionella cerebrum
AACCATTTAATGTCAAGTTTTCAAAAAATTTAACCATTTAATGTCAAGTTTTCAGAAAATCGAACCATTTAATATCAAGTTTTCAGAAAATTGAACTATTTAATGTCAAGTTTCCAGAAAAATTACTTTGTTCAAAAGAGGCACGTCTTGTACAGTAGTGAACGCATTAAATGAACAAATGAAAATTCTTAAACTACAAACAAACGCCACCAAAATCACAAACTTTTATGTCTAATGTTTTATTGGAAGTTAAAAATGTGTAATGTAACAATATTTACTCAACAAACACCAAAAAGAACAACACTTCAATAATAAGATAAGTATTGTTGTATTGATATCTTTTTATGATCTTTTTCAGACGACTTTAATCTTCATTAGAACGTCTTGTGGACTAATGTTTAGTGTTTAGTGACTGACTACAGTTAAAATACATGTTGCAATGTTCTTAGATATGTTCTTTTGACTTCTTTTATGGTGGTTTATTTCATTTTATTTACAAGAAATAAACATTTGTAATGCAAATTGTTGCATTAACTTTGTCTCTTTGAACCCTTCAAAAAAAAAAACTAAATAGTTATTTCAGATTTTACAACCATCACATTTTACAAGAAGAACTTGATGGTTTTCGTTGCAATCTGCAGTACATTTTATACTGGGATCAAACATATACACCATAAAGTAGTAGAACACACATTTATTAACATAAAAAAAGCAACACAAAATTAATACAATTATATTAGCCACTTTGCATAACAAAAAATAAAAAAAAATCAGATGACGGCGATAGCTCTGTATTTTAATGCATCTTGCAAATAAACTTCATGAAACAACTACAGGGAACATCATCTCTTCTGAACCGAATCACAGCCGACACCACAAAGGGACTGAAGTCTGTCCTGAAAAACGACTACGATGCACCCTTGCGGATTCGAGTCAAGCGCCCCTAAGGTAAGCCCTACATGACGTCATCAAAGTGTGGATGCGAGGGAGTGTTCCATTTGGGACAGGCCCGTAGATGAGGTAAAGGAAAGAAGCAGATGGTGTCTTAACCTAGCGGTCTACATGGCATGCTCAGAGAAAGAGCCTGATTTGTGGGGGTTAAGAGAAGGGTGAGGCCCCTGTGACCCCGCAAGAGTCTCAAAGTAGCTCAGCAGCCTTCACATGCCTGAAGAGGAGGAAGATGATGAGCGCTCATCCTGCATGGGACATATGTCACTGTTACGCTAATTCCAGGTCAAGGACTCTTCTTTAAACTTTATTTGGCTGGTTACTTAAAATCCAAATCTTGAGCTGTTTATAATTAAAAAAATAAATGTAATAGTTGCATTCAAGTGGTGATTGTTCTAATCAGTTTTGCAGAACTATTGTCTGGTCCTTCCTAGTAAACCCTAACCTGGGTATTGCCCTCCTCGGTCTCCTACGCCACTCAGTGATCTTTCTCCAGTTGCTTCAGGTCCTGGTTCTGGTTTCTTCATTCACCACCACTCTCCAGGGATCTCAAGTCTACACTTCCTCAGATGACAAAGATCTCCTCCGGTCTCTCCCGGTTCCAGTTTCAGTTGGGTTTGCTGTTTGTCGACATGCTCCTCTACATCTTTTTTTTTTTATTTCAAGATTTATTTTTGTGTCTTTTTGTAATTGATTTTAACTGACAGGACAGTGGAGATGGACAGGAAGCAATGGAAGATTGGGGAGGGTTGGGAATGACAGCATGCTCGGGTTCGGGGGCAGACGCTCCTCTACATCTGAGTATTTCTGGAATCCATTATTTCAATAAACATTAAAATGTTTTTGATGCCTAGAGTCTGATCTCCCAATCAAAGTTCTTTGCTGAAATGATTCTACGATGGCCTTTTCTTTTAAGGAAGTCAAGAGGTGTTTAAGAAGAATCTGGTTTTCTGGTAAGTAAAACAAAAAGCTCCCTTTCAGTCGTACCCTTCGACGTATTTGTCAAAATGATACAACAAATACGTCTCCGTTCCGTCTTTATGCATGTAACCTAGAGGTTTTCATTAGATCAAGCGAACGCAGCCATATTCACTCCAGTTTAAATGTCTACGCCCTGCATCTCAGCTCTGAATTGTGAAGGGAATTATGATGGGAACGTGGCCAGCTTTTACATGAATTTGAAGTCCACGAAACCTTAAAGGGGCCAATAAAGCATGTCTACAGTGTAAACCTGGCTTTCTTTTCATGCAAATTTGGGGGAAACAGCTCCAAGGCAGTTTATTTTCATCGCGTACATAAAGTTTAAGCACATTCTCTCTCTAAAGCAGAAGTTGTTTACCGCAG
Source organism: Danionella cerebrum (assembly GCA_007224835.1). Taxonomy (NCBI): domain Eukaryota; kingdom Metazoa; phylum Chordata; class Actinopteri; order Cypriniformes; family Danionidae; genus Danionella; species Danionella cerebrum. Next base: position 97,254 of record SRMA01026905.1, read on the forward strand.
AAATGTTCTTTACTGCAGCCACGTGATCATGAATATGAATTGATTATTAATCTCCTCGATACAAAACAATCTCTTTGAGACCTTCTACTTCTGCTGGCCTCTGTGGAGGTTATTGATGAGGTAGAGTGTGGTTGAACCTCAAAAGCTCAGTGGAGTCGAGAGATGTGGATTCACAATTCTCTTGAGCAAAGCTCAAATCCCCACCACACTATAATTACAGTCTGGCTAGCGTTTCAAGGGACGTGCTCACTTGAAAGCTTTTCTGTTCTTTTTGAAATGATACACTGCCTGTCCTGCACCCCTCAGAACTGAGACGGGGATGAAAGGTCCTGGGCCAAGAATGGGACTCTGTCAGAGAAGAGCTCTGACCACAGAAGTGCAGTCACATCAACCTCGTCCAAAGCAGTCTGGACACATTCTAGACATACCTGTAGCTACAGATCCTTCTTTTTAAGAAGTGCAGAGAACTTTGTTAATGTTCTAAAACTGTGTCTCGGAACCCAGACCTTGAGAGAATGATTTGAAAAGAAGCCCAGATTCAGATGCGATTATTGCTATAAAATGGCTTTAAAGAGAAGTGGTTTGTTTTCCAGAAAACGAATAGTTTGGCTTTATATTGACAGATAAGCCATCGCTCATCCTCTTCTCTTTCTCATTATTTCACCAAACAAACTGCAGGATTAAAATGTGCATTTTTAATTGAATACACAGTTTTTTTCATGAACACAACTTAAACATCCATGACTCATTAATATTAGCATAAAATCTTATAAATAAATATTTATATATTTATATTATACTGTACTATATTTAGTTTTGCCATTAAAGTACAAAAGCGTTTGGAGAAATATTGTAATGTAACTAAATTGAAACACAATAAGCATTAGATTATGAGAAAAAAATATTTATATATATATATATATATATATATATATATATATATATATATATATATGTATATTAAATGTAAAATGTAATAAAATCTAAAACATTGTGGAAACTTAAAATAATTTATTAAAAACACGCAGATTAATAAACTAAATGTTTTGTTTTATAGTTTTATTGCTTTTTAAAGCATGCTTTGAAACACATTATTGTATTTCAAGTATATTTATATTTCCGAGGATGTTTATATTGTATTTACACAAATCGTAAATATACTTTATTAAAATGTACTTTAAATGTTTGCTTTTTTCACATATTTTTTTATATATTTTAAACTGTATTGACATTGTAACATACACTGAAAGCATATTTTAAAGAATGTATTTTGTTGTACATTTGAGTCTAATAATGAAATGAAGTAAGTACTTTAGGAGATCTTTTTTAAAAATGTCCAATATATTACTAAAAAGTAATGATAACCCTTTAAGACCTATACAGGAGCGCCGACGATCCATTTGCATATCAAATTTTAAATGCCTGTAAAACCACATAAGATAGAGCAATAATTCTTTTTGCAAATAAAACAGAAGGAGTTTGAGTTACATACGAAACATTAAACGCCCAAGAATGGGTGTGCAGAAAACCAGTAGAAAGTCGACTAAAAGTAACATTTAAAACCTACACAATAAAACATTCTAATCCACAGGGAGTTAAAAGCACTCTGATGAAGGATATTTCATCATCACATTGTAAATTCCAGCAGCATTACCCATGAACCACGGCGTGACGTCATCTTCCCGGGGCTTTTACCTTGCCAAAAAACCTGGACTGGCTCAATCATCCCATAACATCATTTTTGCCATCTGTGAGGGGCATCAGGCTCAAAAAAAGCTACACAGGTCCCCCACAAGTCCAACCACAGCTCTCGAGTGCAGTACAATACTGTTACACTGTAAATAGTTTGTGTAGTAACTAGTTTTGGATTTTATATTATTATATATTTATAAATATATTGATATTTAAGCATAATTATGTTGTGTTCTCCTGTTCTGAAGTTTCATTTTTGTTGTTTATTGCACTGTATATTGATGAGTTTTGTCCAATACAAAGCAATTTCTGATCAAAGGTATCTTAGAAACACTTTTTTGTTTATTTACAATTTGATTGCACACAAAATAAACTATATAACACATAGTTCATGATGTTCATGGTATATTTTCAGCAAAATGTGCATGTTTTTCGTTTTTTGTCTTACTCTATAAATTTGAGTGCATCTCAAAAACTAAGCAATGAATTCACTCAGAATAGCATTTTATGCAACTTTTTTACATTTACAATTTTGAGGGATCAAGCTATGAAATGTCTGTATTTACAAAAAAAATGTGTAGAAAAAAATATTTTTAATTAATTTGTAGTTTATTGTAGTTTTGACACTTTCTTCAGTAAAAATTGACCTAAATCCTATATATATATATATATACTTTATACGTATACGTACTTCACCCTTTATCACCTGCCATAGAACCTTGTCCGCCAGAGCGTATTTTATATTTTTACCTGCTGTGGTGCCATTATTTTGGAGTATTTTAATTTGCCATCAATACAACCTTTATATCTAGATTTTATTAATATATATATATATATATATATATACAGCAGGTAAAAATATAAAATACGCTCTGGCGGACAAGGTTCTATGGCAGGTGATAAAGAGTAAAGTACACTTGTAATATATTGGAATAATTCAGAAGCATATCCTGACAGTTTCTTTGGATTTCTTGGTGATTACAAAATATGAAAGATAACACAAACACTTATATTTAATCGTTGAGTGAAGCCATTTAATGTCAAACAACTGTGTTTATTCTTTTTAATGACCCTGATCAAACATTTCCACACCCCAGACCTTAATATTTTGGATTCTTTCTTTAACATCAACGACAGCCTGAAGTCTCTTGAGGTAGTTGTCGATGAGTTTCTTTATCTTCTCTGTTGGTAAAGCAGAACAATCTTCTTGCACGTTTGAGTTCTCTCCAAAAGGGGTTCAATGATATTGAGGTCAGGAGCCTGAGATGCCACTACAGAACCAGGCTTCCGGGCTGAGGATTGTTTTTTTCCAGAGAGCCCTGAATTTCAGATGAAGTTGTATGTGGGTTTTTCTTTGTATTCCTCACAAGTTTTCTGGCAGTTGTAGCAGAAATGATTGTTGGTTTCACCAGAATCCCTCATTTTCCACTTCTTCATCAGAGTTTGAACACTGCTGATTGTCATTACCAGTTCCTTGGAGATTTTTTTTCTATCACTTTCCTGTTTTCAACAGTTCAACCACCTTTTCCTGTGGATCCTTCGTTGGCTCTTTTGCTTTCCCCATCGCTCAGAATTCAGTCAGTGTGTCATTGGATGAAAGAGGCAAGGGTCTATCAGTATCCAGAAATTCAGAAACCTTTTCTGAGCAAACATTGGTTCCGAGGTTACCTTTACCAGCCACTCAAACCCTTTTGTTTCAGTTTTTGTGAATGTTATCAGGCCACAACATTTGATCAGGGTTATTTGTAAAGTTTCTGTTGTCATTGTGACGTAAAACAAAGTTGTTTGCCAGTAAAAGACTTAGCCCAACCAGTAAATATGAGTGGAAACATGCTTATCATTCCTTAAAAATGAAATGTTTGCCAAGAAATCAGATTTTTTTTTTTTTTTACTTTTTGAGTCCTAAAACTTTATTGTTCCATCATCTCTGATATGTACCCTTTTAGTTTCTAAATCCATGAGGCCTTCGAGAGATTGAAGCACCAATGTTGCCACAAAATTACATACTGCTCCTTTAATTAAAGCATATCTAAAATTAGCATAAAACATCCTAATTCATTCACATGTCCTGGAGCAACCATCAGTTTATATTGTGCAGTTCAAAGTTATGTAAAAAATGTTAGCTTTAAATGTTAGCAGAGCTATGTGGGTATTTAAGGGGCTGGCAGCCTCCTCACTGTGAATTAATTCCCAAGCAACTCGGCCAATGAGACGCATCGCTTTCACGACTAAAAGAACATGCAGCTCTGCCCCCAAGCTTTGAAGCTTCTCATGTCTCTCATGCCACACATTGAAGACAAGTCTTTATGGAGGGTGTGAATAACTGCCACGATGAAGAGATGGCAAGCGAATGTTCAGCCTGCAGGATCCTCTCATGCCTCACACTTTAGTCTTGCGATATTATCTGACGCCAGATTGTTTGATTTTTTGTGCAATACAGTAATGCTAATTAATATATAACCACCTGTTGGACATGTGGTGTACAGGGTTCACATGGCTTAAAACCCTATTTAATGGATTTGACAGTCAAATGCACACATAAGCATTTAAATGCAGCGATTTAGACAAATGAAACTGAAAATTAGAACCTGTCGTGTGCAGTTGGCGCTCATTTCTTACCCCGAAATCCAATCATGCTCTAAACTTGTTCCTTTTTCAGCTGTAATCCTTTGCTTATTCCAATTCTTGTTTATTAAATTGAGTTCAAAAGGACCTAACGGTAGAAGGATCACGAGCGATTCATGAGATAATCCATAAACAAACAAGAAGAAGATTGACTCAAATTCATAATATTCACTCAAACTCAAAGTTATACTTAATGGCCGTCTTTCTCAAGATTGATGTTGTTTGAGTCTTGTCCTTTGTGCTTGTGACATGCAGTTCTTCACAACTTGTGTTGTCTGCATCATTCCTGCAGATTGTACGCGTCAAACCTTTATTGGAGTTATTGTAGTGTGGTATGCGTGCAGTGATGAGAAAGGTACTGTATGTTCAGATGTCATGGAAGCAATCAAAGTAAGCAAAAATAAGAGGTTCCTCAGTGTGGATATGCAACCAGGCTATGTCACAAGTCTTCAAGTTCTCATCAAGTTCTTATCCATGGAATGTGTCCAGCCACCATTGACGTTGGCATTTTAAAAAATTTTACATTTAGCTTTTTTAGATCTTATAAACCCTAGCTTTAACCCTAAACCTAACTCTAACCCTAAACCTAACTCTAACCCTAAACCTAACCCTAATAATAAAACTAACTCTAAACTTAACTCTAACCCGAAACCTAACTCTAACTGTAACCCTAGACCTACACCTAACCCTACACCTTACTCTAACCCTAAGCCTAACTTTAACCCTAAACCTAACTCTAACCCTAACCCTAGACTTACACCTAACCCTGGACCTTACTCTAAACCTGAACCAAACTCTAACCCTTAACCTAATTTAAACTATACATAGCACTAACTCTAACCCTAGACCTACACATAAGCCTACACCTTACTCTAACCTAAACCTAACTCAAATTCTAACCCTAGACTTACACCTAAGCCTACACCTTAATCCTAACTCTAACCTTAAACTTAACCATGAATCTAACTTTAACTCTAAACCTAACCGTAAATCTAACTCTAAACTTAAATCTAACTTTAACTCTAGACTTACACCTCTAACTGTAAGTATAACCCTAACTCCAGAACTACACCTAACCCTACACCTTACTTTAAACCTATACCTAACCCTAAACCTAAACCTAACGCTAACCCTTACCCATAACTTTTTCAGGGTCTCTTTCCTGGCACTTCTGGCAACTTTAAAATTGGCCAAAGACACTCTAATCCAACAGCGGTGCTAAGAACAGCAACCACTATTAAACATTAAACACGAAAACTGTACTAGCACACCATTGGTAAAGCCTATTTTGAGCAACTGTTTGACAAAAAGCAGACAAGGAATCAGGAAAGAAGTGTCCAGAGAATAAAGGCTAATAAATAAGTAATTGAAGAGCGCTGTGGTAATGAGCTTGCCAAGGGGGACGTGGTGATGCTCACTACTGGCTGCACTCATGTAAACATCAATGGCATAGAAGAGGACTGAGTCTATCTTTAGGCCAGTTCAGCTGCAGGCAGAATAGTCACAGAGCCTGGGAACTATCAATTACACAGAGCAGGGTCTGTCCTGCAAGGAAAAGGATGTTTGTCCACCTTCTGGACAAGTGTTTCCCGCAGAGACTGCTTTTCAAGGGAAAGCAGAATGAGTCATTCCCCATCGATGCATGCGGTTGAAGATAGAGTAGAGGAGAATTCAGTCTTATGTCATTATTTAAATTCTTTATTGGACCAGTTTTAGGCAAAGCAAGTTTATTTATATAGTACATTTGGTCAGTGAAGCCACTGATCATTGTAGATCATACAGGTAGGAGGTAATGAGTAAGAGAGGAGGTAGTTTTAGAAATCCATGTGATTGGCTGGACAGGTAGACAGGGTGAGTAAACTCAAATGGGTTGAAGGTTAGATGTTTCAGGGACTGACGCAGCCAGTGAATCCTTGACAAGTGCTCTGCCAGTTCTGGTTTCTGTATTGGCATCTGAATGTGAAAAAAATATGAAAGTGACATTGCCACCAGGTATGAAATATCCGATACTAGGAATATGGGGTCTGCATTTAACCCATCTAAGATCACAGGCAAGCATAAAGTGAACACACACCCGGGGCAGTGGGCAGCCATAGCTGCAGAGCCCTGGGAGCAGATGTCGACACTGCAAGGTTCCACAGCTGTGGTTGTCATAGGTGGGAGAGATTGAGGTTTCATCACTCACTCCACTGATCACATCAACCTTCTGATAGTCTGATAGTCAGTCAATCTCCTTAACCACTAGGCCACAATTGCCACCCAAAAGGTTTACTTGCTCACTTCCAATTTGTGAATTTGATTGTTAACTCGGTTGGAAAGTAAAGGGCTCTACACACCGACCCGAATTTTCAAGTTTTGTGCGTCAAAGTGCCTTGATCAAAAACCATGGATGCCAACGAAAGCTCACACATCCATTTTCCGCAAGGAGAATGACCAATGAATATCCAGGTTCTTTGGATAACTTGAGTAGGACATAAAAGAGCCCGGACAAAGGGCACCATGCTGAGAAGCCATTTGAAGATTCATCCAAGGCCTTAAGAGTATGAGGAAAGCTAGAGGGCCCAAACAGAAGAGGGACTCAAGTCTGTTGAGGTGGGTGTGAGGGAGTACTTGATTGAGTTCTGGTAGGTCAGACTGGAAACCGGTTTAAATAGCTGGTCATAAATGAGACACGGGTGAGATTGATAATTGACGATAACTCACGCCTCCTGAACTTCTGTTGAAAATGTCTTACGGTAGAGAAGGTTCACTCGTAACAGTAAGCACTCAGCCACTCAGCATTCAGATCTCTGCTCTCTGAAGCATTCAGTTGAGGGAATGTTTACAGCACACTCCACTTATCCCCTATCATCAGCTCTGAAGGCCTTTCTTTAGGCGCCCCCAGCAGACTCACTACTTCACCGACCCGACTGCTAAAACCATCAGCTGGGCTGGCTGGAGGGAGAATGAATCACATTGTAATTACAGGCATCAACAGATTTGAAGGGGTGTGTGGGGAGGTGGATTCTGATACCTGCCATAAATCATCTGCCCACTGGTCGCCTGACTGTCCAGTCGACTTGCGGACGGCAGCTTGTTAACTGCACTACTTAACAGCTGAATTGAGATCCATGTGATTTACTGTGAGAAATTTTGACTGACTTCCTGTACGCGCTTTGTTTCAGAACAAACTTCTTCAGTGTATTGTTCATGGAGAGAATAGAAGTGATTAACAGCAGTATCACACACTGAATTAAAACGGGGGCTTGAAGTGAAAGTGCCTGTTGTTTATTAGAGATGTACACTGGCAGATTCAAGACCTGACTGCTGTATACGTGATTGGAATGCTCTTTCTAATTATTCCATTGCAAGCTTATTCTATCAGGGTCAAGGGGTTCTGTTGTTCCAGCTCAACCTGTATGAAAGGTGGGGTACACCCTGTAAAGGTTGCCAGGCCCATGCTCACTCCTAAAAGAATTGAGATTCGCAGTCCTTGGATGGCTTCTCAACGGGGTGCACTTCGTCTGAGTCAAGGAAATACTGATACAATGACGCTCCCTGCCTGAAGATGCCGTTTAAGGTACAACAGATGCACTACGTGCCATGCAGGGAAACAGAAAAGAAGACGATGGAGAAGAAATCAAAGAACACCGAAAAAATCCTGCCTGATCTCCGGGAGCTGTTTTACAAAGATAAGGAGAAAAGATAGGATTTGTGGTGCGGGATTTCTTTCCTGTTTCCTGTATGAAGTCGCAATGAAAATGTGAGATGAGCTCTTTGACATTCTACTCATGTCATCAAAAGATCCTTGTGAAAAACTGATCTTATATGGCAGTCCGAAACTCTTTTTCGTTGGCACCACTCGTTTGGTCAGTTGGTGCCCATAGTTTAGATCGAAATTTTGGATTTAGAGGCCTTAAGAGACATCAAGACTAAACAGAGAGCTCATGCTCTTTTCATTATTAAGATCATTTGTTTTTACCAAAGTTCCATGTGATTGAGCTAATTGACCATTTCTGCTGTCCCCGGGTTTTCGTTTTTAACCAGTTTTTTTTTGTTTTCTTTGAGGAGAAACACTGTAGCACAAGTGTTAGCTGTACACTTGTGTAACTTATATTGACAACCTTTGAGTATGTATATATATATATATATTTATTGGTATAAATTATTTATTTCACACAAGACATTTAATTAATATGTAATTAGTCTTTTTATTTCAGAGTGTTATTTAATTAATAGAATAATTTAAATGTATGTTTCAGTAGCTCTGTAATATCAGTGTACTGCCCCTTTAAATTTTTAGGGCATTGGCTGGAAACAACCAGTGAGCCTCCATTTTGAAACCCATTGAGCTAACAGCAAACACAGCTTCTGACTCACGTGTTTGCTGTGAACCGTTGATCAGAAATTGGTTTCCTTTTGAGTTTTATCTGGTCAGGTTTTTTGAGAACTCTGCGAGTCGGATGGCGAGCACTCATGGGTCTGGAACTTTACTGGATTTTCAGACTTATCCTTTGGACGTTAAGGTGGGATTAGTCTTGTTGCACATCACAAAGCTGGAACAGGCCTCAGATGAGTATTAAATCAGGATCATTTACTGAACTGACAAATGTTTAGAAGACCATCAGAGGGACTCTGTGTGCTTGAGTAAACCCTTTAGTTTTTTTTTTTTTGTGGTGCACCTTGATTCATGAAATTATTCACTTCAATGTAAAGACCGGTCTGTTCTTAACAGTATGTATCTGCAGACATCTTTTCCTTAGGACCTGTTTTTCTGTTTCTATTTTTTTTTTCTCTAGATGGTACCCCATATTCTATCTCATAAACCTGGCAATTATTCAAACACAACAGTGTCAAAGTCTCTATCTTCAGACTCCATAGTCCGACCTAACTGTGGTCACCCAGAATGGCTATTTACAATCTCTATATTTAGCAAATGGGTGCTACAACAGCATTTGGACAACTTGCATCATATAAACAGTGTAAATCACCCCTGTAAAAAATCACATTTGAGGTTATGGCACTGATTTGTAGCTGCTTCAGGCAGTTCTCACACAAGCCTTTCCTTCTCCGCAATCCATACATAGACCTTCCCTATGGGGAAAATCATTTCTTACTTACCTGTCATACAATAATATTAAAGACAGGGATTTGTCCACCATTTTAGTGAGGAATACTACGCAGAACTGATCTCCATCTAGAGATGAAAGTGGAGACCTTCTGTTGGACTACACACACTGTGGGGTTACTAACTTGGGGATTTCACATCAAACGGGGCTAGTACCAGTTTTGACCTTCAGGGCAAAACTGGGCAAGAACAAAAGGCGCAAAGGTACTTGCACCATGACTGCTCATCAGTCTATCAGGCGCCAGAAACTGCACAAAGCCTTTTTGGCACAAACATTGATTACAAGCAAACAGGTCGAACCTTTACCAGCCGCTCAAACCTCTCTGTGTCAGTTTTTGTGCATTTTATCAGGCCAAAATCCCTTTTGATTAGGGTCATTTGGAAAAGATTAAAAGTTAAAAAGAGCAAACACATATTTTATGTGCGTAAACTTATGAGTACAGCTGTACATATTAATAAATAACTACATCACATGAAATCTTGACTAAACCAATGGGCTAAAGAAGCAGTGTCTCAGTGTCCGCTTTTGAGTTTAACAGAATTCTCCATTCATGAGCTGAGGCTTATCTGTCATTCATATCACTTGTGCTGACATCCAGAGGCTGCCAGCTGTTTTCACTTTTCCCCAAAAGTAGACTATTTAATGCTTAAGCACACTGCTCTCTCGCTCACTTGCTCTCTCTCTCTCTCTCTTTCTCTAGTGATTTTCAAAAGAACCAATGGAAACCATCCAAGTATTCTTGCGGTTTTTGCAGAAAATGTGTTCTCTCAACTGAGGACAATCTCAGTAACACACTCCGGCAAACCTTTGTTATCTTAGATGAGGTGGCATGAAGTATGGGCTCTTCAAACAAACCAACCTCCTCTTTTGAGCAAACCACACAATTATCCGAACATACTGGCAGTGCCCATTAACTCTGTTCTCAACAAACAGATAATGTTTGAGCCTGAAGGGAAAGTGTTATCTGAAAGCAGTCCAAATTACTGCCTGGCAGGTGCTTGATTGGCCCCAGCAGTAACACAATTTTATCTGTGGTTCCTGCTTTTTTTTGAGGCATACAAGAACGATAATTATGAACATTGAATTCCAAATGAGCGAGGGGAATTGTACTAGGCTTAGAGGATTCTGTAGTTTGCTGAAGTTTGAATGGGTTCAAACACTGGAGTGTGACAAGAAGATCTCAGGCAATGAAAGGCTCTTTAGGGCACGCTGCTTATAAGTACAGCCTTGAAAAATAATTATAGTAAATACAAAGCAAAGACACTACAATCCTATTAAATCTGAGAAGTTCTGAATAATATCAGGAACCGATGGATGGAAAAGACTGCAAGGAGCCAGGTTTAAGAGTAAACTTTTAGAGTCCGTTGAAAAAGATTTCTAATTGATCGAAGAGTGGCATTTTGGTGATGCTTCTGAGACAGAGAACGTTTTGTGCGATTTCTTGATGGTGTCATGAATGAGGCCCATCACAGAGGGAGAGAAGAGAAACACAACTGCTCTCTTAATCTAAAATGAGTTTGGTCAAACTCATTCCTAATGTTCTTGTTAAAGGAAAGTTTACAGACCTATGTAAGAATTGGCGTCTAAGAATTTGCTGCACGTCTTCCACAATTTTTTACATTAAGTCCTCGAAAAAAAAAACTCTGAAGCATTGATCTTATTTTCTGTATCAATTAAATTGTCTTCTATGTGCATGTCTTATGATTAATCCGACCTTGAAACAAACTGCTCATTTTTACTCCCGAAATGTAAGTCACTTTGGATAAAAGCGTCTGTTAAATACATAAATGTAAATGTAAAAGCCCCAATAACAAGACAATGCAGAGGCTGGGAAGAATCAAGACTGAGACACAGATGAGACAAGGGCCAAGATAAGAGAACCAAGACCAGAGAACTCAGACCAAGACACTGTCGAGACTGAGGAGAACTGAGACAGAGACACAGCCGAAACATGGGAGAATCGAGACAGAGACATAGAAGAGATGGGAGAATCGAGACATGGCTGAGACAGGGAAGAATTGAGACCAAGACATTGCAGAGACAGGGAAGTATTGAAACCGAGACACAGCCGAGATGGGATAATCGACACAGAGACACAGCTGAGACAGGGGAGAATTGAGACTGAGACACAGCTAAGACAGGGGAGAATCAGGACCAAGACAGGAGAACTGAGACTAAGACATTATCGAGACATTGCAGAATCTAGACGGAGACACAGCCAATACAGGGGAGAATCGAGACCAAGACACTGTCAAAACAGAGGAGAATTGAGACAGACACACAACTGAGACAGGGGAGAATCAAGACAAAGACACAGCAAAGACAGGGGACAATCAAGGCCAAGACATTTTCACGACGGGACAATCGAGACCGAGACAGAGTTGAGACAGTGGAGAATCGAAACCGAGACACAGCTGAGACAGGGGAGAATCAAGGCCAAGACGGGTTAATTGAGACCAAGACATTGTAGAGACTTTGCAGAATCTAGACAGAGATACAGCCAAAACAGGGGAGAAATGAGACCAAGACACTGTCGAGACAGAGGAGAATTAAGACAGAGACATAGCTGAGACAGGGGAGATTCAAGACATAGCTGAGACAGGGAAGAATTGAGACCAAGACATTGCAGAGACAGGGAAGTATTGAAACTGAGACGCAGGCGAGACAGGGGAGAATCGACAAAGAGACACAGCTGAGATGGGAGAATGGAGACTGAGACACAGCTAAGACAGGGGAGAATCAAGACCAAGACAGGAGAACTGAGACCTAGACATTGTCGAGAGATTGCAGAATCTAGACGGAGACACAGCCAATACAGGGGAGAATCGAGACCAAGACACTGTCGATACAGAGGAGAATTGAGACAGACACACAATTGAGACAGGGGAGAATCGAGACAAAGACACAGCAAAGACAGAGGAGATTCGAGACAGAGACATATCAGAGAATCAAGACATAGCTGAGAAAGGGGAGAACTGAGACCAAGACACAGCTGAGACCATCAACTGAGATCAAGAGTCAGGCAAGACTGTATCAAGACTGAACAGCTGTTTAGCCTTAAGAAAACCACTAATCAGTGAGTCTAACAAAAAGGCTTCAGTTTGTTTTGGAGCTTAAAGATTTGACTCTAGAGCAATGTTGCAACAGTGTAAAAAGAGAGACAGATGGAGTGACACATCATGCCTAGTGCCTTCTGTACATGTCCAGGGGGAAGTGCTGTGGTCTAGGATTGCTGTGGTGTATTGGGTTTAGGTTGGGCAACCGGATGTGTTTAAAGAATGTCAACTGAATACCTTAATATACTGAATGACCCCTGTAATGAGGTGCGGGACGTGATTAGCATTGCCAGGTGAGGCTCGTCAGGCTGCCGAGTCACTCCTTCCGGTGTGTGCCAGAGAGCGGACCATGTCCCTCCGCAGTGAGCAGGGACGGATGCTGTGAGAGCCATCATGAACCAAATGAGACCAGGAGGTGCTCCACCAACCGGGTGTGCAGTGTCGTCGCCGGGCCAGCTGAGTCATTGGGCTTGGCTGGAACCCGCCCTCTGCTGGCCGTTGGGCCACACGGCAAGATCCCACACCTATGGTTCGAAATCCCACATCCCACAGGACTAAGTGGGGTGAGGGCACCCCAGAGCCAGTCCAAGCGTGCTACCTCGTCTGTTGCTGAGTGCTGCCATGTCTCTCTCAACAACCCACTACACCCCTTTTCCAGCAATGGATTCTTTCATCCCTGCTGGCACGAGACAGAATCCTTGGGAATCTTTTGGATGTACAGTGGACAGACTCTACCATCATCAATATAAGATCTTGGTGTAGAAAAATGCCACCCTGGATGGAAATAAATCTAGTTGAAACAATGCAAAAGCGTTCCCCGTGATGATTGGCTCACATATTGAGATTTTAATAAAAAAAGGAAGTTACAAACCAAACGGGGACAATCTTCTACCTGGCTTTTCAAAGACACACTCTCATTACCGCCCATTACTTTATAGGCAAGACAGTTCAATATTCTGTCTCTGAAAAACCAGCTGTTGAGCTGGAGACATTTTCCGCTACGGGGAGTTGGGGAGAGAAAAGGGGATGCTCCCTCCCCTCTTTGCCTGATGGGCTTTGCAGGTTTGGGAATCAGGAGAGAGAGAGAGAGAGAGAGCAAGAGAGATGTTTGTTGTGCTAGTCAAGAGATAGTAAGAAAGATCTTTGGTGCTGGGAAAGCCATCAGGACACACGATAGGAGATGTAATGAAAGTGTCTTCCTTTTGCAGCGCACCATTCCCTCTTCTGTGATCTCTGCAGTGTGTAGTATGTTCCCATAGGCCTCTCATGCTCACTGTATGAAGGCGCTTTAACAAACGTAAATAGAAACCTTTTTATTTAGGTATGGGAAATGTAAATCTGTTTCTTCAGCTCTTCAGATTTCACAAGCATCTGGTAGTGATTCAATTGGACTCTCTCTGCTTTGATCCCATTACAATTATTTTGCCAATCAGTGGTATTTTTTTCTCCTCTCCTTTCCAAAGAAACCTGTTCATCTGAACACCGGAGGTCCCCTTCCATTGAAGCTCCATTCAAAAGAGCAATCTGTGATAGATTGATTTGAACCCGAACACCAAGCCGACTTCCTTTGCTGCTGCTTTAAGTCGCTTTCTGTTTTATTCATTTCCCTTTGTAGAACTTAAAGGCAGAAAAACATCTGTTTATATTTAGACTATATTATTCCACATTAGTTTGCAGAGTTCATAAAGCTTCATGTGAAGCCTAGAGCTTCTCTTATGGTGCCTTAAAGTGTCAATCAAAGGCATTTCCTTTCACCCCATCTTCTGTCAGCCAAAACACATGGGATTAGGAGGAAATGGATGTTAGATCACAAGTGGGCGGGGTATTTATAACCTTCTCGGCACACCGGAGGCAAAACCATGGCATGGCCAATCCCACAGTATATAAAACTGTCACACACCGGCTGAAGGTGATGAACAGCCAGATCACTGAACATTAAATAAACCCTTAAAATGAGCGTTATGTAGATGGCCTGGGTGTAATATCCTATTAACTATAAAAGGAAGGTCAGAGCTCCTAAAAATGCCTATTACTCTAGACTTTTATGAGCCGTCCAATAAAACGACTATGGCATTTTAATGTGGTTATATCGAATGAGAATGTGGCCTGCTTTTCACAAGCTCAGGATTGTTTTATCCATCAAAGCCAGATAGGATTATCCATCCTGAAAACACTCATTGACCTTGAGTTTGTTTCTGTTGCTAAACGAGTGAATCAGCAAGGAACCCTTTTAAACATGTGCTTTTACAATTAGAGAGAGAGTTTACAATAATTAGCTCTGGTGTTGACTCAAAGGGCTCTGGGATTGTGTTGTCATGAAGATCATGTTTATTCCATCGTGATTTCGCTTGGATGACCTTTCCTCTCAAAGTGCCTCATTAGATCTGTATGTTTATCGAATCTGGAGGATTTTACTCACCGGCTCATTTGTTGCTTTCCTGAGTCAGATGAAAACCAAGATGGCATTGATTGATTGATTGAATGTCATACCTGAATAAAATCTCTAACACTTAAAGTCCCTGTCCGGGGGTAAAGAGGTCCTCCTGATGACCAATGCCCTCATGCCCTTTGAGTGTCTCTTAAGCTTCCTGCCATGTCCCGTCTTCGTACCGGCGTTGTGAGAACAGGGGCTGCACACAGAGAGCATATGTTCTTCTAATTTGCTTTGATAACTGCCAGATGATGAGGTTGGGGGCTCCTGTGAGGGCCAGGATGGGTCTTGTCTGGAAAGCGGGACAGAGGGGAGCCTTGGGATCGCTTTCTGGAATGACGTGCCAGTTTCTCTTCCTGTGACACGGAGGCTGTCTTTTAGTTCACCTGCACTCAAAGTTTCATTGAAAAGAACAAAAACTCAGTTCTAAACTTTCGAAAAGAATTCAAATAAGAAATGAGAATAGGAAATGTTTGTTGAGTATTAATAGCTTCTGTTTGATCTCGCAGGGATAAAAGCTGTCCACATCTACCTGGTTATTTTGAAAAAAAGTTTTTTTTGCGCTGTTTGTCCGCAAATAAATGCCCAACAGTTTTCATGTTTTCATTTCTGTTTTGAAAATACTGGGAACAGTGTTAAAACTGGGTTTTCAGGGGTGCTAGAGATGTGGTTTGCCATTTTCGTCATGCTCTGAGCTTTAGCATCTACTTTGTTTACAAAGACAAGACATCTGATTGGCCGATATAACTTCAGTGTTGTAATCGACTGGCACTTGTTGGTTTGGTTGCCACCAGCGTTTGAGGCCAACCTCAAAAAGTCACACTCCAACCTCCCCTATGGCCTAAATCAAAGAGCTGTCAAAAGACACCAGAGACAAAACTGTAAACCTACAGTAAGCTGAGAACGTGGCATTGATAAGCAGATTGGTATGAAAAAATCCACTATGGGAGCAATTATTAAAATGAAAGACACACATGACCACTGATTTCTCCCTCAAGGGGTATCAAAAGGATCTGTGAGCAAAAATCCTAGACACACGGAGGGACCAAGTGAACAAAGCTACCATCAAATCCTGCAGTGCCAGAAGTATTTGTGCCAACATGACTGTTGCTCACTGGGTACATGTGGCAAGTCACCAGTTCCCCCTCCCCTCCACTACTCCAGGTGTTTCTTCATTGTAAAAAAGAAGTAAAGCTGCAGAAAACGTCTTGAGCACCTCTGGTGCCATCGCCTCTCGGTTGCCAGTTTGGACATAAGACTGATGAAGGTTAGAGGTGAACAGATGCCACCCAAACTCACTTTCGGTTTTGGAAACTCGCTTGAGTTAACTTTTTTGTAGGTTTTGGTCTTTTAAATAAGTGTTCTGATTTCCAAACATCTCCTTCAAACACCGTAAGAAATAGCAGATTAAAACAGCATGATTAAATTCCACGTTACCACTAGGTGGCACTATAACCGTCACTGTATTTTGCTGAATAGACATGTTGAGACATTAGCTGTGCCCCGATCCAGGTTCTAAAAGCCTTTGGAGGGTCCTTCCTACTCAGCCTCCAAGGCTGCGGCTTGGTAGGATCCTCAGAAGGTTGCAAAAACCCTTGGTAAACGGGACGGTCTAGCCTCTCGTTCTTCCTCTGTTGTTTTTAGCAGTTTGCTTATGGTGCATTAGCGCCACCAGCTGGATCAGTAGTCTGGATTGCGAAATTAATTAATGAAATGTTCTTGTATTATTCATATTTTTCTTTAATTGATTCTTTTATATTTTGTGTCTGATACAATTTTAAGATCACTGATTGGACATGTATGGCTTTTAACAACTTCCTGTTTATGGCAAAATTTTGAAAATGAAGTGGAGCGCATATGATTTAACAAAGGCAAAAAAAAAGGGATTTGTTTCACAATTTCCCATCCTACATGCCTTACGATAGGACTGGTTGAGTTTTGAGATGGACAGAGAAAATCTCCAGGAAGAGTTTGACGCAATCAAAAGAACTCATTTTTTTGTACAGGTTTTTACAAAATATCTGACTTCCTGTCGATTTTGGAAATGCAATTCATACATTTTGGCCATTTGTGGGACTCTTTGAGCAAGTTTAAACCCTCAAAAATGCACCAAAAGCCACGAAACAATAAAGGCCATGCCTTTTTATAGTGCTTGAACCCTAATAACCAAACAAAACTGCTCATGTCAATATTATTGGCCCATTCAAGAAAATATTACTTTGATTGGGTTTAGAATAAACCACTGTAATGACGATTAACTAAGTTAAATTTAATCTGAGTATTAGTACCTGGCAAAACAACTAGTAAAAAAACTCTATCCTCATGGCAAAGACAACTATTAGTTTGGGATTGAAAAATAAAAAACAAGGCGGAGAAGGACAAAGGGTTTTCAAATGTCCAGAACTGCAATGAGAAGCAAGATGTTTAAAGAGACCAAGAAGAACATGTGAAGGACTAAACCAAGTCTGGAATTCATGCATCAATGAAGAGCCCCGTTGCTAGAGCTCTCCACAAAAATACACCTCCAAGCCAGAATCAAGTTCGCTAAAGACAAACTTGACAACAGTGATACAGACCTGAAAAAAACTAGAGCTTTTTGGTCACAGAGATGTTGTCTGTGCTTTGAGAGAAAAGGGAAGGCATTTAATCTGAAGAACGCCATTGCCACAGTGAAACATGGTGGTGGGAGCATAATGCTGTGGGGCAGTGGGAATCTCAATAGCGTTGAAGGAAACATTAAAAGGAAAGATTTTGAAAGAAAATCTTGGTTTGGGTTGATCTCACTTCATTTCTTCTTCTGATGAGCAAAGCGAGTGAACTTGACGGACCTGCTCAACGTCCACGTTTGATTCCAACAGAAAATCTGAGTGTCAGAAAACCAACAAATAAAGAGGTTGAGAGGTCTGCGAAGGAAGAATGGGATGTTATTCCTCAGGAGAGATGCTTGAGGCCCCTACAACATATGACTAAATAAAAGGGATTCACTGTTGACTATTAACATCAGATTTTGTCTTTGAATAAACTGAAATGATTAGAAAAGTCTTTCTCTGTGAACGTTGTTTAACAGTTTTAGCTCCATCTGCGATCATGAAACTATAACTTAACTGTCCAATATTCAGCTGATTTAACTTTTAAAGTCCATCTGCTGCAGAGATGTTTATTATGAGATGTTAACGAATCGCTCTTGAGTTTAGTCGCGGTATCATTTGTAAAGCGGCTGATGTTTTTATGAAGACTCTGTTTGGAGAAGCAAAGGTGCTGTAACTCATGGCAATGTTCATGGATCTCTTCATTCTGGCAGCTGTCAGGGCAATTACATTCTGCACACCCTAAACACACACAGCGGAGATGAGATGGCAAATTTGAGCAATCTGTGACATGTCTCCACTATGTAATTTAGTGCTAATGTCTATTTCAGAGCTGAGTCCATCAGACGGAAGGCCAGCCTGGGAAGAGAAACGGCAGATCGCTGTGTTTTTTTACCTGCTGAAGACAACCCAAGTATAAAGATGGTTAAACAAAAAACTTGTCTCGTTATTTCATTCGTGAATCACAGTGGATCATACAATTCAAATGTTTGGGCGACCATGTAAATGCTCTTGATAATCCTTTATAAATCATTGGTTTTCTGGATAAGAAACTTCAGCTGAAAATATTGAATAACACAGTGATTAAAGTTTATATGATTAATTAAAAAAATTATTTAAACAAAGCATGTAAATAAATGTATAGGCATATTTTATTGATATCTTTAATATCACTAATTATTAAAACTCAAAATTGGTTTGGTAACCTCAATGGCCCTTGCCCTCAATTCTGAGGTGAATAAATCATTGGAAAGTATTCAAAGGAGGCCAATTGTAAGTGTTTCTCCCATTTTAAAGTGCGCCTCAAAACAACTCTGAGATGAGCTGAAAACAATGATTGTTGAACATTATGGTTTAGAGAAAGAATACAGAAAGCTCTCAGGGATTTAAGTTCATTTAAGAAACATTGTGCGGAATTGGAAGACCAGAAGCACTGTTCTAGTCAGTGATGGGCAGATGAAGCCTCATGAAGCTTTGAATCTTTTCATCCAATTGGTTTAGGAAAAGATTCATTGCTCGAGTCTCCATGCGACACAGCCCCCTGCTGGAGAACACAGGTTTTACTTTGAGACTCCTGAAATGATTAAACCTGGGATTTAATTTTAATGTTATTTTTAAAGATTATTATGGTTGTTATGACATGCTTGACCATGTCTAAGCATGGATGGGTTTTTATTGTTGTACCCAGGTTGTCTAGGATACAGCAGACAATTCTACTTGGAAATGACAACCTTTTTTTATGACAACGTATTTTTAAATAATTATCGGATTATATTGACAAATACCTTATTGGGTGGGACAAGCTCAAATTGTTTACACACAGGGGACACTCTTCTTGTTGAGCAGGCTCAATAGAAAGAATTACAGTCGCTCGACCCCTTCTACTGACACACAAACACTCCACTGATCCATTGGTCTTTACTTATACTAGTGAAACTAGCCTCAAAGCTCGCTTCATGAGAGACTTCCTGGATTACTTGAAAC
This sequence comes from Danionella cerebrum, assembly GCA_007224835.1. Lineage (NCBI taxonomy): Eukaryota > Metazoa > Chordata > Actinopteri > Cypriniformes > Danionidae > Danionella > Danionella cerebrum. The sequence continues at coordinate 116,737 of SRMA01026905.1, forward strand.
ACGCCCCCGTCACTAGTTCTAGTGTGAAGTGGCAGAAAAATCTCAGATAAGAAAAGGCAGAGGATGCTGACAACAGTCACGGACAACCCACAGACCATCTCCAAAGACCTACATCATCAATTTGCTGCAGATGATGTAACTATGCATCGTTCAACTATTCAGTGCAGTTTGGACGAGTGAAATACCTTTTTTCTCTGCAAACAAGGAGTGTTATACATGGTGGAAAAACAACGCAGTGTTCCACTTTCTGCCGGTATTAAAATTTGGTGGTGGTTCCATCATGCTGTGGGGATCTGTGGCCAGTGCAGGGACGGGGAAACCATCAATCCTGACTGAACGGAAGATGTTTTGTAAAAAACAACGTTCCAAAATACCTTCTAGAAATGGTGAAATGGTGCACAAAATATTCAGTCATTTTTTTTTGTGTGGTGCCTAAATTTATGCAGATGCCTTCTTTTGTTGAAATAAGTTTTGCACACTTTTCAAACTTCATATTAACTATATTTCATTTTTCATATTTCACTCTGTTTGTCTCCTATATGTTATGTTTAACTGAAATTTCTTATCCAGACAACCAGTTATTTATAAAGGAATATTGTGAATAATTTAACTTTTGCAAGTTTCACCTCATAACCACAGCAAAGAAGTGCTTTCACAACATTTTAAAAACTAAAAACACACACACTACATTCGATAATTGAAATAATTTATAGCTTTTAGGTTTTTCTCAGATGTAACCTTGGAGATGAACCTCCTGTGCATGTGATCATTGGAAACCATGACCAGGAAGCAATTAGTTAAGGCTGGATGTCTGTACTGCAGGTCAACCCAACAGATATTTCCACTTAAACCATGTCTCAAGAGTGAAGAGCTGGACCTTTTGTGCTGTCAAGTTTCCGCTGGGTGGAGGAAAACAAAGGGCTCTATAAATATCTACTGAAATGACTGCACTCCTTTTCAGTTAAGCTGCGAAGCAAATATTTGATAGTATTTAGTGTCACTGCTACTGTGCTGTAACATTCTCGATATCTTGGTCAGGGTTTCTTGAGTAGTAAACATGTTTTGCTGTAAAGTTTAGCCCAGAATCTTTCATTTCAGAGATTTACAAAGATATCTAAGCATTAGGAAGATTCATAAAACGGTGTTTGCCTTTGCAAATTGATGGGATTTGCCATAGCTGTCAGTCTGGTAATAAAATGTGAAAGAATTGAAGTTATGTCCTCACTGACTTTACTCAGCACCGATCCGGAGGAGGACAGATAGAAGTGAACCAGGAAATGAGAAATAACAACGGAGAGAACCAGACCTTGACCATTAAATGCTCCGTCAAAGAAGTTTTAGTGAGCCTTGGAAGCTGCACAGAGCTAGGCGGTTTAATTTTTTTGTCAAACTACTTTTTGGACAATCCTAAACAAGACCAGATAAACTGAGTTTCTAACTTTAAGGAGTTAAGAACAGAACAAAAGTGCTGGATCTTTTCACAAACATGTTTTTGTTTTAATAATTATTAGAGCCAGCAATGAAATCCTCAGATATATGTCAGACAATGGACCTCCCCTAGTAGTGGCAGCTAAAATCAAAGCTCCGCCTTCACTCTTGCTAACAGTCAAACAAAGGCAAAACCACAGCTAACGATACAGGAGCAAAAATCTGTTTTGTTTTTTTTAAGACAAACATGAAGAGTACAAAACGATGCTCTATTCTAGGTTGTACAGCAACAAAACAACTGTTCAACAACAAATCAGAATCTGTTTGGAAAACAAAGAGCAAACCAGTGTTCGGAGGAAAACATGCTTTCATTCCCATTACACTAAAGATTTGTTTAAAAAAATGGACAGAATTTTTGCTCAAAAGGTGAATAGAAGCAGAGCTCTACTCTTGGTGAATACACTTGGAGTCGACAGCGGGGAGAAAATGTGAGTCAAACTGTGAATACATCTTCCTGTTACACATCTATCAATGCAGTGCTAGTATTAAGAAGTAACACGTGCCTTTTTCCATGAGAAACTCCATTAACTACTAATCAAACAGACTATTATCGTTCCCTTATCTGAGCTGTGTGTGTTGCTGAGACGCACACAGGCATAAAAACACTGTTACTCTGTCTCTTCCTCAACCGCGCTCTTATCGCACATTCTACGAAACGTTTCACTCATTAAAAAAATGTGCATTTATTCAAATCAACAATTAACCTGTTTATTGATCCTACAAATTGTCAAGAAAGTCTGCTGCTGCCTAACACTGGTTCCCAATGAGTGAAAGGCACCAGACAGGCCACCAGTGTTGAAATGTCTTAACGGCTTGCGTAAGACTAGTGTAATATTTTCCTGTTTCTTTTCTTTTGGGAACGTGGGGTACACTTGGAACCAAGAGATCCTTTTTGGTGGGTCACTTAAAAGTTATGTTGAATAACCAAATAGGAGCCACTATTAAAAATGCCATGGCCGAGGCCTATTAAACTCCCGGACCCCTTCACCAAACATTCTATGGTGAAGTGAAGTAGTTTATTTTGTAGGTAGTATATAATACCCTACAACTGGAAGGAGGGCATGTAGCTCTCACAACATCCATTCACCTCTCCAGGGCTGCCTCCAAGGCAACATTCCTTGGCTGACTCATGGGACATCCCTATGGATTATTCCAGATTTGCCTCCTAAAACTTAATTTCAAGAGTCACCTCAAGAGTCACTATCACAGCCACCTTTAGGGTCCACATACAGATCTCCACTTTCAAGCTCTAGTTACTTGATACTAACCTTCCTTCAATGATGGAGTATTTCCTCTTGGTAAATTAGTCCTCCATGGTCTCCTCTAGAGCTCCCTCCAAGACAAGCGTCCTGGATACCGCCAAGATCATTTCTTGAGACCAATACAAGGACTCCTTAAGAATTACCTCCTAAACCCACACCTAAAACAGAGCTGTCACCTCCATAACTGCCTACTAAATTACCTCGAGGGATCACCTAAATTTCTCCATCTGTAGTTTACCATCAGTAACCATTAGTTTTCCATCTAGTTACCTGATACTAACCTTCATTTGATGATGGACAACTACTGGTAAAGTCGGTTCCAGCTGACTTCCTGGTTCCTGCTAATGTGTTTATGTTTCTGACAGACTTTCTGAGGAAAAGTTATTGTTCTTTATTTGCAAAGTTGACTAACACCTGGTTAATTCTTACTGTCTTAATTTTTGCTGTCCATAACAGAAGTCCAAACTACCTCCAGAGTCTCCACTGGGGACAGAGTCTCCTCGAGAGTCTGCACCAGGGCCTGGCCCATTTCCCAGGCATCTTTTTAGGGTCACCTCAAGAGACTCCTCCATGGCTTCCTCTAGAGCTACCTCCAGGCCTGGCTCTCTGGACATCTCCAAGATCATCTCAAAAGACATCTCTATAGACTTACCTTATGGACCTATACCTAAAAACTGTCGCCTCAAGAGTCACCACCACAACTGCCAGCTAAGCCACCTAAGTATCTCCATCTGTAAACTCTAGTTACATAATACTAACCTTTATTCTATATTTTAAGGATGTGCGGCACGGTAGCACAGTGGGTAGCACTCTGGCCTTCCAGTTATTGGTTGTTGTTTTGAGGCTCACCGGTGACCTTCCTGGAAAGTTTGCGTGGGTTTCCTCCGGATGCTCTGGTTTCCCTCACAATAACATGTGGTTAATTGAAGTTTGTGGTTAATCTAAATTACCCTTAGTTGTGAATGTGTGAGTGAATGTTGCCCTGCGATGGACTGGCGACTTGGCCCAATGTGCACTGGAGATAGGCACCGGCAGACCCCTGTGAGCCCATTAAGGGAATAAGCGGATTGGAAAATGAATTAATAAATGAATGAATTATAAGGATGTATGCAAAACTATTCACATGAATAATAAGCAAATTGAATCCAAGCAAATTAGGTCTTCTTGAAAACGAATAGCATGCTTTTGCCTCTCACCAAACTGAAAGATATATTACGCAATAATAATAATGCATTTATTGAAGTAAACTAATACAAATTCTGTATAATAATCACCTACTGTGTTTGATTGTACAGTGTGTGTAGATTGTCTGCATTGAAGTTATTTCTACACTCTGCCTTTGAGGCGTAGACCAGTCCAGTACCCTAGTGATTCCCAGGAGGGCAGGAAAAGTCTACAAATGAGAGAACGGCTGAAAGCACAAACACAGGCATGGGCAGTCATTAGAAACTATATTGAAGCTAATGTTTCCAGCACATGCGTTGGATTCATTAATCCACATGAAAAGTATCTTATTGCTTTAAAGTTTTAATGATGGATTTAAGTCCAGCTGGACCATCATGAATCAAGACACTGAAAACAATAGGTTCAGGATTAATAGAGCTTACTCTAAGAACATGGTGCTTTCATTAGGACAAAATGTTAGAAAGTACTTGGTGATGACTCTTGTCTATCTTTGGTTAAATTTACGATGAGAAGCAATCATTTGAACTTTTCTAATCACTTGACCAGGCTAATAAGGCTAAATTATTACAACCAGCAATAGTGCTGGAGATATTTTTAAATAGTGTTTTTCACTAGAACTAGTCACAGAGACCCTGGAGATTCTGTTGGAATTTAAAAGACACAAATGACAATTAAAACTGCAAGCAGCGTTCAAAGGGCTCGAGCACCTCAGGCGCCATGATTAGCCCATGGGCAATTTGTTGCACTATGCCCATTCCTAAATTAGGAGATGTGTTTAAGCAAGAACTGTAGAAATGTCTGAAAAATAGACAAATTGAAAAATTAAAACCCGACATAAGCACTCATGAACACCAGGTGGCCCTATGACTTGCTGTTCAGGTGTCAATTTCAGTTTATTGTGTGTCGCCGTGTGCATATAGTTAACAAAGTAAAAAAAAAAATCCCATGTGACTTAAGATAAGAATGAACAGATTAAATCTCCAGGAGGAACTCGATGAAGCTAAACACATGCAAAAGTAGACATTTTTTGACTTCCTGTCAGTTTTGGAAACTTTCTTCAATAGACATTTTTGTAGGTAATGATTTCTTACACAGAAGTATTAAACGGCAGAAAATGTAATATACCATGTGGTCTTTATGTGGCGCTATAACTATAGATTTGCAATATAGATGTGTTTGGACATTGACTCTAAACACACATGGCAAGTTTGATTCCAATCGACATTGTATGGCGACATTGTCATTACAACTTCCTGCTTCTTGACAAAACATCGAAATGCAGACGACTGGAAATCACGAACTGTTCAACGATATCAAAAAAGCTTCGCAATTCAACATTAAGGCCTTAAGATGAGACTGTCACATTTTGAGGGTGATCCCATGAAATCTTTTGGAGGAGCTCTCATGAACACCAGGTGGCGCTATGACTGGTGTAATTTTGTTATTTTGATGGCCGCTGTGTGCATATAGTCAGCAAAGTAAAAAAAAAAAATCCTATTTGACTTTGAAGTTTGAGGATGAACTGATTAAATCTCCAGGAGGAATTCGTTAACGTTAAACACATGCAAAAGTTGAGGTTATTTTTGGAAACTTGGAAAGTCGACATTTTTGTAGGTAAAGATTTCTTACATAAGTGTTCCAAAACTCAAATATATAATAAAATAAAACAACTTCCTGCTTCTTGACGAAACAAATTCAGACGACTGGAAAGCACAAACTATTCAAGGAAATCAAAAAAGCTTCGCAATTCAACATAGCAAAGGCCTTTAGATGAGAGTGCCACTGTTTGAGGGTAATCACATGAAATCTCTTGGAGGAGTTTTTTAAAGTACAAGGCCTGGAACTATTCTAAATTCCCAAACTCTGAAAAGACAAATGACTTTTAAGTATCGAAGACTTTTCAACGTCATTCCTGAGATGTTTGTTTTAACCCTAATCTTTTGTGTGTAAAAGGAAATGACAGCCGCTGGGTGTGTAACGGTACAGTATAAGTGGCATTAATGTCGAATGCCAAGGTCAAGGTTTCCACAATGTCGCACTATTAATGATGCCTGAGCTTTTTACTTCAAAGAAAGTGAAGTATCTTCTATCTGCAGGATTTCCTCTGTATCAACAAGAGCTACATGGAACTCTACTGTTTAGCCAATACTCTAAAAAACCTACAGATAATATTGTTGTAACCTGCGTCACATCCAGTGTCTCATAACTTTCTTGACCTCTTGTTCTTGAACATTGGCTCCTAGCAGTTAAACCCTAAACCCTCAGTGCTATTTGTGTAATATTTCATAGTAGTTAAAGTGAAGGTTAATCTTGTTTTTAGCCCTGATGGTTTTTTTCTTCTTGTATAAACACTTTGCAACAGTATCCCTCCTCCAAAAGGTTCACTATTCAGAAGTTTTCTGGGGTTAGGAAGTATACCCTTCATTTTAGCATTGATCCCTTCTTGTTTGTACAAGAAAATGTTTGTCTTCTTAAAATAATTTTAAAAAATGTGTAGAAATGACATGTTATATATATATATTATTAACCAGCCAAAAATTAGGTAGGTTTTGGTCGGGATTGTGCAAACATATTATTTACCAAATTAATAAAAAAATGTTACTATTATGAAAATGTAAAAAAGATCATCACTACATTGTGTTTTTTTTATTGAACAGAGGTGAGTTGTAGGAGACTGAATGCGAAGGAAACAAGCAGATGCTTGTGGAAGAACCTGGAGGAGACACCATGCAGGGGTAGAGAACCAAAAAAGACTCGAGCTCTCATGGGAGTCAGGGGATGTGAACCATAGATTTTACAGGGGGCACAAGAGTAGAGGTGAGTTGTAGGAGAGAGAATGCAAAGGAAAAAAGCAGATGCATTTTGGAGGAACCTGGTAGAGACAGCCTGCAGACATAGAGAACCAAGAAGACTAGGAGCTCTCAGGGTGTATGAACTGTAGAGTGGTTCATGGGAGTCAGAGCATGTGAACTGTAGATCTGACGGAATAGAGCAGGAGCAGGATTGGAGGAGAGTGCTGATTGTGTGATTGTTTGTTGGTGTGTTTAATGATGTGGGCCACAGGGTTCCCAGACAATTCTAGACTTCAATCTATCACACTGGGAATGAGGAGAAGATGGAGCCTGACATTTTTGAAGAATTTGTGAAGAATTTAAAAATGGGGAACAGACATTAGGGCAGTGGGTAGCACTGTGGCCTTTCAGCTGTAAAGTTGCTGGTTCATGGCTCGCCGGTGACCTTCCTGCGAGGAGTTTGCATGTTTCTGCGATGCTTTAAAGAGTTTCTTTTGGCGAGCATGTGGTAAGGTTAATTGGCTAATCTAAATTCTACTTCCTTAAGTTTCTCCGTGAGGTACTAATTGATCACTCATTCATCAGCTAATCAAATTTCTAAACCTATACATGGAGTAAAACTCTAAAATAGCTTAAAGATTACATACAAGTATGTGAAACCAGCCCATCTATAATTTTACCTTGCCTGAAGTTGTATAGTAAACAGTGACCTGAGTGGTGTGGAATAATCTGCCCTGAAGCATCAGAACTGCTCCACCTCCCTGAAATATCCCTTAGCTCTAGAAACAGTGAAGACGAATTTATAAAGCCATGCTTGGTGATTTTTGTAGTTTCTTAAATCATCTGTTCACTCTTCTCTTCGAGGAAGAGATATTCGCTAACTGTCAGGTCTACTGAGATTAAGATGACTTTGAAGAAAATTGCCACCCACTGACTCCTGCTATGGTCATTGAAGATAACTCCAGCACCTGTGTCAACAGCCTCAGCCCTCGGCGTAATGAGCTGCTTAGTTCTGCCCTCTTCAGTCAAGTCAAGTGCAACATGGAGGCAATTACCGCTCATTTAGCAAAACAGCCAATTCCTTTACAAAGTTTACATTTTTTCTTTCTAAAGACAGTTTAACAAAAACTATGAACTCAGTTGGTCCCTAATGACCTAGTGGCTTGCTGAACCATCAATCTGGCAACACCAGACGATTCCAACCTGTTCAATTCACAAAACATCCTTGAAATAGTTCTGGAAGTTTATTCCAAAGCATGGGAGCGGCAGAGCTAAAAGCCATTGCATCTTTTTGTCATTATGAGAGAGCGTGGGGGTTCCAAGTACAGGACCAAAGAGGAGGAAGGGTACAGCGCATCGCTAATAATGTGTGGAAGAGCTATTTATCTGAATCTATATAATGTGATAAAAGTGTTGCAGCAGATTGTGATTAGAGATAGACAGATTAATTAGCAGGGTTGAAATATCAGATAATTAGTCAGTATTTCTATTATTGGTTACCTCTGCCCGTTTACTTCAAGATTATTGGTCAACTGTACCACCCCCTTTGACATTATTGGTCAACTGTGCCTGTTCCCTTTTTGAGATTATTGGTCAACTGTACCCACCCCCTTCGAAATTATTGGTCAATTCTGCACGTTCCCTTTAAGATTTTTAGACAACTGTGCCCACAACCTTCGACATTATATGTCAAATATGTCCGTTCCCTTTAAGATTATTGGACAACTGTGCCCACCCCCTCTACATTATTTGTCAACTGTGCCCTTTCCTTTTAGGATTATTAGACAACTGTACCTGCCCCTTTCAAGATTATTGGTCAACTGTGCCTGCCCCCTTTGAAATTATTGATCAACCCTCCCTACGCTTTCTATATTATGGGTTAACCTTGCCTACCCTTTCAATATTATTGGTCAACTGTGCGCTGCCCCATTCGAGATTATTGGTCAACCTTGGCCACTTTTTCAAGATTATTGGTCAACTGTCCCTGCCCCCTTCACAATTTTTGGTCAACTGTAACAGCCCTCTTCAAGATCATTGGTCAACTGTACCACCCCTGCGAGATTATTTGTCGACTGTGCCCATTCCCTTCAAGATTATTGGTCAACTGTACCGCCACCTTCGAAATTATTGGTTAAATATGCATGTTCCCTTTAAGATTATTGGACAACTGTACCCACCCCCTTCAAAATTATTGATAAATTCTGCCCGTTCCCTTTAAGATTATTGGACAACTGTGCCCGCCCCCTTCTACAATATTTGTCAACTGTGCCCGTACCTTTTAGGATGATTGGACAACTGTACCGCTCCCTTCGAGATTGTTGGTCAAATGTGCCCATTCCCTTTAAGATTATTTGTCAACTGTGCCCGTTTACTTCAAGATTATTGGTCAACTGTACCACCCCCTTCGAGATTATTGGTCAACTGTGCCCGTTCCCCTTAGAGTTTATTGGTCAGATGTGCCCGCTCCCTTTAAGATTATTGGACAACGGTACCGCCCCCTTGCGATTATTGGTCACATATGCCCGTTCCCTTTAGGATTATTGGACAATTGTACCTACCCCCTTCGACATTATTTGTCAACTGTGTCCGCTCCCTTTACGATTATTGGACAACTGTGCCTGCCCCCTTCAAGAATATTGGTCAACTGTGCCCGCCCCCTTTGAAATTATTGATCAACCCTCCCTACCCTTTCTAGATTACGGGCTAACCTTGCCCACCCTTTCAAGATTATTGGTCAACTGTGCACTGCCCCATTTAAGATTATTGGTCAACCTTGCCCACTCTTTCAAGATTATTGGTCAACTGTCCCTGCCCCCTTCACAATTTTTGGTCAACCATGCCAGCCCTCTTCAAGTTTATTAGTCAATCATGCCCAGATCCTTCAAGATTACAGGTCAACTGTGTCCACCCCTTCTACATTATTGGCCAACTGTGTCCTCCAGCTTTGAGAATATTGGATAACCTTGGCCTCCTTTTTACGATTTCTGGTCAACCGTGCCCGCCCTCTTCCAGATTATTGGTCAATCATGCACGCCCGTTTCCAATTGTTGGGCAATTGTACCTGCCACTTCAAGATTATTGGTTACTGTGCCCACTCCATTCAGGGATTATTGGTCAACCATGTCCGCCCCTTAAATATTATTAGTCAACCGTGCCCCCTTCAAGAGAATGGAGTGGTGGTGGACCTGGGCATTGCGAATCAACACAGTTTGGGATGCGCTTACTACTAGCGTTACAATGCCACTTCAGTGTTGGTATGTGTGAATTTTATTGGTAGATAGAAAACATATGCTTTCAGGAATTTCCAAAAGGAAAGATGCACCTGGCAAAAACAGGCAAAATTCCAAAGAAGTCCATGAAAGCACCTTAGCTGCAGACACAGACTAGCATTTGTTTAGTGAGAATCGGTTTCATTTCTAGAATTACAATTAGGTCTTAGAAAAGAAAACATGACAAAATTGAGTGTGTTTTTTTTGTTGCTTTCAATCACACCTTTATTTTGAGAGTCATCAACTTTATCCTGGACTGAACTTGTGAACTTCAAACATACTGCTTTGTGTGCTTGTTTCAACACTTTTGCCCCTGCCCCGATGGTGTACCTGTGATAGAGACTGTGCACTTCCTGTGTTGATTCGGGCCTCTCTCTCCTTCCTGTGCCCTCTGGGGCCCAATAAGTCGCTGATTTTGTGTCAGATACTCTGTTTTAGTATGGTTCAGTAGTTCAGCATGGTTCAGTAGCTTCAAATAATTAAACTGAATTAAAGTTGCGGTAACCAGAGCTGCACAGTAGCACATGCTGCTTAGCCTGGGGAAAATTAGGCTATTTAATTCCCGAAATCCCACCCGCTTTGCCTTATTGTGCAATGCAGTGAAAGCATTGGTGGAATGTGCAAATTCTTTTTTTTCAAGCTTTAGAATCTCTTGACCTTTCCTTTTGACCCAGGTAGGGTACTACATCCAATATGAAGGGTGAACTGGGGTTCAGTGATGTGCTGCAAGAGGTTTTCTAAGAATGAAAGCAAAATATCAGTTTCTTGTTTTCCATGCACGCACTGCTTCGTTTTGCGGTACAGCATTGGCCCCGTTATACACTTTCTGTTTTCTGAAAGTTAATGAACAATGTGCATCGTTTAAAGCAAGCTTGACCTCCTCCAATAAACTGGAGAAAACTTTTAACCGTACCCCTCTTTGTACAAACATAGTAATGGCGGTAAAAAATACGCATCAGCCAACAAAACATCATTCCTTTCTTTTTATTATGAACAATAATAGATGTGCATTGTTACTGGAACAGCATGATCAAGGCTAGTTTACAGTTGTGCAACATTTATTTAGCTCCTGCAAATTTAAAATGTAATGTCCTCGTATGAGCAGCAAAACGCTGCAATCCTGTACTGTGCTGTAACTTTTTCGAACTTCATGGGTGAGATTTTCCACTGCAACGGAGTTCCAAAAGACCTGGTAACCTGAAGTCCCTTTGTTAACCAGAGCAATTTGTTGGATTCTGACTCGAAAAGCCCTCCATGGTCGAATCAGTGGCCAGAGGCCGACACTAAACAAAAGACAATTGAAAAACTGTGTGTCATTTGCCATGGGCCACAACCTGCGAAAAGGATGAATGCTTTAAATGTGGATTTTTTTTTTTTTTGATGAGTGCTCTGCTGGATTAAACCACAGTGTAACAGGGGACCAAGCCCGCACAGATCACTTATCGATTTACCTAGAAAACAGTGAAGTTTGTTGGTGGAAAAATTATGGTCTGGGCTGCCATCCAGTAAAGGAATGTGCAAGAGATTTTCGTTGAAAACACCAAGACATCTTAGCCAATATTCCGAACCATAATTCTGCAGCGAGATGGTGCTCCACATCAAAGTTCCTCAAGCCGTCACCAGGCATGAACATCAGTGAGCATGTCTGGGGTAAAATGAAAGAGGAAGCATGGAAGACGAAATCGAAGAAAATTGATGAACTCTTGGAGGGACACAAGACTGCTTTCTTTGCTATTCCTGATGACTTCATCAATACATTTTATGAATACTTGCCAAACCCCATGGGTGCAGTCTCACAAGATATTAAATCGCGAGGAATCTCACAGCATATTTTGGTATTTAGAGTGAAAGTTACATTTCTGTATAGGCGACCTTTGTCTTTGACATTTCTGTCGTGATTCAATCCGAAACTTTATTTATTTCAGTGCATTAAACAGTTGGGAGACTTTTGCTTTTTATGTGAGCTATTTGTAACACCAATTGATTAATTAAAAGTCTGAAACCTGCATTCTGCTCCGAGAGGGACAATATATTTACAGAGTCGGAATTTGTTCATCAAATGGCGATGACAGTTCATATCACAATAGCCTTGAGTTAAACAATGGACATGAGCTGATTGTTGAGGAGGAGCTAGGAGTCATGCAGGTTATCAACGTTAGGATGTAAAGCAACAGCTATCTCTGTAAAGAGTTGATCGCTCAAACGAACCTCGTTTGTTTCCCATGCTCTGGACAGTCACAGCACAGCCTAAGGGCATCTATTCTTTGTGGACAAATCTGTGACAAATATAGTCAGCCAGGTTTTGTTTTGAATACCTGCGAAAACTGACTTTATGGTAACATAAAGAACTTTAAGCTATAAAACACCTGAAGAGCAGTAAAGCGCGCAGCACCTGGCTTTTAATGTGGATGCACTGCTTAAGCCAGTGGGTTCGATTTCTTGGGGCTAAATATTTATGACTTTGCCCTTTTTTTGCATCAACACTAAATATAAACAGTGACAGCTGCAGAGGAATAGAAACAACGCTTTGGGGAGTTTGTGTGGAGTTTTCTTTATGCCATATGAAGAACAAAGGCTTTTATTGGCTGTTTTGAGGGCACATGCAATTTATTGAGCAGCTGCTTCTTACCAACAGAATGTCGCCTAGTTTTCTACTTCACTCTGTTACTTTTCTGCCCTAGTGGATAAAGAGATTGACTGGTGATCATTGATACACCAGAATCCCAACTAGAACAACCACAACTGTGGTACCCTCTGGTATAGTGTTGGTTCAGTAATGAGAGAGACAGGTGGAGCAGTGGTGGTTCTAGCTCAGAGGAGGGCCGCAGCCCTGGACAGTTTAGTTGCATCCTTCATGAAACACTTCTATTTCTACTAATGAAGCTCTCCTCAGTTTGTTTAAAGCTGCCAGTGTTTGAAGCAGGGCTGGCCCTCCAGGAATGACTTTGCCCACCCCTGTTCTAGGCAAGCTGGTACTCTGGCCGAACATTCCTTTTTGGTAAGAAATATTAGAAATTGTGCAAAAACACACTGTACATTTTTTACTATGAAAAATTAAACCATACCTTTTATGGTAAAATGCTGGCAGCTGTGGCAGCTTTTAACTTAACCGTAAAAAATACGGTAGCATCGTTTAGTAGGATTGCATCGGCTCTATTTTAATTTTTACAGATTTTATTATCTTTTTTTAATGGTATAACTGTGAAAATAACAATTGTTTTGCATAAAAAACTTTCAATTGTTTTGAGTTTATACCCATCAAATTTTAAGGGTTTACATTTTTATATTTACGGTTCATAAATGTGTAGTTTAAAGGTGTATATGGTAATGATTATAATTCATTACTATTTTTTTTATGGTTATTACCCGTCTGGTTTTAAGGGTTATGTTTTAATAATTACAGTTCTTTACCATATTTCAACTCTAAGCAATGTATAATTTATTTGTTGAAATATTATGATTAAACCTTTAATTATTTAACAAAGCAGACTGATTATTTTTACATTATTTTCACCAAACATTAGTCTTCAATATTTTTAGAACTATTAATTTCTAATATGAACAGATTACAAAAACACATGAAGAAAATGGACAAAATGTATGTTTTTTTCAGGATTAGATTATACAGTATGTTGTTAAATTTGCAGCAATTTTGTTTTAAATTCAAGGTCATTATTTGTAAAACAAATAGCGGTTGTTCACTCTAATTCTACGGTTATCCCACGTTTTGTGGAAAACAGTATTTTATCGTTAAATTTACGGACAATGTAGAACAGTAATATGTGACCCAAATTTGGTGGAAATAGAGTGTTTATTTTTGTGATTATACAGCTTTAATCAAAATAATCAATAATAAACGTTTAAATGCTTTATCAAAGTGAGTTTTGTAGTGAGTCTTCCAGGTGAGCGGTCTCTGTTATGAACTTTGGAAGTTATGAACCATTTTCTGTGGGTTTGGCACTTTACAAGGGGATCCCATCAAGCCACTCATAGACTGTAATTTATGTTGACAAATGTTTTTATGAAAATAGTTTTGTAGCAAACTGAAACTGAATCTTCCGCCTACTGAATTTCCTCCAGCTGCCCCCAGGGTGGCAAACAACATCAAGTTAAAGGCGCTTTAATCCCCTTTGGTCCTTAATGGGAATTATAAACCCGATTGGTGCCTATGCAATCCCACAATGTACGACAATTATGTGGAGGAACAGCTTGAAATGGGCGAGAAAAAAAATCCAATGTTGAAGATGCCGCACCCCTGAAAGCATCCTGTCATAATGTAAACGAGTTACATAGTGAATGGTTTCTTTTTTATTGCTGTTTTGTGTTGATATGCATTCAATCCCATGGCAGTGAAATTCCGCATTACTCAGGAGTAGTGTGACTGCCCCATTACTCTGTCATGTCCACGCTATTGGAGATCTGCATGGTTTCTGGTTCACGCCAGGTTTATTGTTTATTATTCATGCGTTTGGAGTTCATCCGAGTGGTTTGTGTTCATCAGTGGTGTTAGAGTACTGGAATATCAGACTCAAGTAAAAGTACCATTACTTGCCAAAAAAGTAAAGAAAGTAGAGTAAAAGTATCTGAATATGACTCAAAGTACAAGTAAAAAGTAACTACAAGTAAAACTACTCAAGAGTAGTGAGTATTACACAGTGAATTTATTTCACCTTATATCCTAAATAAAAGAGAAAGAGAGAGAGTCAGAGAAAAGAGAGAAACAGATAGTAAGAGCAAGAAGGAGATTGAAGGAAAAGAGAGTGAGTGAGAGAGAAAAAAGGAGAGCATAAAAGAAAAGAGACAGATAGATAGCATGAAAAGAGAAAGAG
>SRMA01026905.1:131859-156045 GCA_007224835.1 Danionella cerebrum
GAAGAGCATAAAAGAAGAGACAGATAGATAGCATGGAGAGAGAGAGAGAAAGAGGAGAGAAACAGATAGAAAGAGCAATGAGAGAAGGAAAAGAGAGAGAGGGAGATAAAGGAAGAGCATAAAAGAAGAGACAGATAGATAGCATGGAGAGAGAGAGAGAGAAAGAGGAGAGAAACAGATAGAAAGAGCAAGAAGGAGAGAGAAGTAAAAGATAGAGTGAGAGACAGAGAGAAACGTTACTTGATTTTTCTCTGGTTTTCCATTTTTTTCATCTACTTTTACTGTTGTTTCTGAGAGCTGTTGCACGGATTAGGTGTTCTACATGTAAAACCTGCTTCGAGATCCGATTGTCACCCTGGAACGGATTCATTTTGTATCTCGGGTTACCACTGTACTTAAGAAAGTCTTGAGCAGAAAGAAGCAATTCCTCTTGCACGGTTGCATTTTGATAGCATTACACATTTTTAGCATAAACCTTTGCACAGTACTGAAAGCCCATCAGACTTCTGTCGGAAGTAGAGCTTTCCACAGATAAAATAGAGCCTTTGACAGATGATGCACATTTTCTCAATGAAAACGCAGCATTATCTCTTCTGGAATGAAATGGAATATTCAGGTCTGCGCCAAGTACGTTTCTTAATGAGCAGGTGTGAAACTCATTGGATGAATCCATAGAACAGAGGGCTCTCAGAGTATTCTATATGTATATACACACTGTCCACATGTGATGAATTAGCTGACCTCCATCTAGCATAGCCGTGCTGTGTGCTGCTTTCCATCAACCTGCTGCTGTTCACATCATCGCGCTGGAGAAAGGAAGCAGTCTGAACAGGTGTGGAGAGGGGGAGGACAGAGAAATTAATGCTTCCGGCACTTCCAACATTAAACGGAATGATATGCGAACCAGACAGACAATTGTCTCGCAGACCCTGACAGATCGAATATCGAGGGAGAAGATGAGTACAACGTACGAGCGTTGGCTCTTTCCCAAGAAATTACGTGTTGAAGTGATAATTCATTCAACCCTGAAGTGAAGCCAGCTCTGGATCCCTGGGGGTCTACTAAAAGCTGCCGACTCTTAACCTGTGACATAACAAACTAGTCCTTTTTATTTGGTGGATATTTGTTAGATTTACAAAACTATTTACTTTGGTTTCATGTAGGGGTCTAATAATATTTTGTGGCTCAATGCAAAACTGTCACAACACGTATCGTGGAGCTACTGGGAGTCTGTTTGCTTCTTGGAATCGTTGTGATTCTAGTCACTTCTGCAACTTCCTTACCATGTATTCTTGTTTAATGTAATAATTACTAGGAGATAATTATCCTTTACTCGCATTTTAAATGAGAATAAAATTATAAAATTAACTCTCTCCATTATTTATTGTACAAAAGATGAATTAATGCAAACATTAAGACTGCCCCCTAGTGGATGGATGGTATCAAATGCTCCTTCTTTTTTTTTTGTCTCAAAACATTTACAATTAAATTTTTCCAATGATGGTTCCTTATTTGGTTGAAATTGTATGAACTCCTCTCTTCCTCCAAAACCTTGATTTCCAAAAGAAATGCAAAATTTGCTTTCGTCAGTGCACTCAGTAGCAGCTCAGATTTTTTTGTCCTGGCCTTGTGACACTGTCCCTTGTTCAATAGTGACTTGACACAAAGATAGCAACAGCTGAAGCCCCTGGATCAGTGTGTGGTGGTTCTTGAAGTGGTGGTTCTTGGTGGTTCCACCACATGTTTGTTTTGTTTCACAATCCTCTCGAGTGTGAATTTTCTTTTTTTCTATGACACAATTTTTCTCTTCGCCTTTCTAATGTTGTGCTTGGACACAGAGCTCTTTAAACAGCATTGTTTTTTGCAATGACCTTTTGAGTCTTGCCTTCCTTGTTAAGGTGTCCATTGCCGTCTTTCAGGTCGTGACCAAGTCGTAACAATATTACAAAATTGTGACATTTTGTAATATACTATACCATTTTATACCACTAGTAAATCCAGATCATGACCAGAGATTAATGTGATTTCACCTTTCGTACGATTATCTGCCAGCACACATTGTTCCACTTTTCAAACGCCATCTTCAGGCAGGGAGCGTCATTACATCAATATTTCAACCCAGACGAAGAGCACCATGCTGAGAAGCCATCCGACGATTTGTGTGAATCTTAATTTGAATCGATGATGCCTTTATAGTTGAACAAAAATCTAAATCAAAAGGGGAATGAGCTTTCGCATCGACCACACCAAAATTGTTGAACGCACTTCCTGTTAAATGTAGTAAGCCTCCATCAGCAGCAATTTTTAAGAAGATGGTAAAAATATCACTGGCTCTGTTTCTTAACAGTTTTTTTTATCATTATCAGTGTTCTTTTTTTTCATTTTGGTATTTAAATTCTGTAAAATGCTTTGAGGACATTTGCCTGCTATAAAGGTGCTTTATAAACTAATGCTGATCATTTTATCTGCTTAAAATTCTTTTAGAAAATGAAAAATCCTGTCACCAGCGAACCCACAGTGTATTCAGAGCACACCGCTCCAGAGAGGATGGCAGGAGAGAATGGAGAGATGGAGAGAACCCAGAGGAAAGAGACACAGCAAAAAGCACAGGAGATTCCAAGAATGCAGGAAGCGATCATGGAGAGTCAGGGGGCATGAACCGTAGGACTGACAAACAGGAAAGGAGAGGTGAAGTGCAGATGAGAACATGACACTGACAGGGTGAGGAGGTAACAAGGAGATTTGACCCAGGTATAGTGGATGATTGAGTGAGTTGAACAACAGGGAAACAAAGAAACCACAAAATTGCTTGAGGATAACTTCCTCAAAGGCAGTATTTTGAAAGTATTTTTGTCAGGAAAGTTCTGAAATAAACGCTCAAATCCTCAAGCAACCATCCTTTGCACGTCTAACATTAATAAAACGTTTTGTGTTTTGGGCTCATCGGTGCACAGACGCAGTGGGAAGCGAAAGAGCTTTGCATGAAGGAAGCTTGAACTCATTAGCAGTACCGAGGGATTTGGATTCTCTTTCAACACGTGCGACCCATAACAGTCCCAAACATCTAATAATACAGAGCTGGAAGCCAAGGTAGTAATTTTGATATTTAAGAGCTGCAGCTGTTTGATTCGCTGACAGAGGGCTGGATTACAGTCATCAATGTGTCGTGCAGATTCACCATTAACCCAGTTCTCAAAGCTTTTGTGTTAAGTTCAAATATGTTCTGATCCTGATATAAATCAGTTGACAAACCTATTGTGTTCGAAAACAATATCACAAAATATTTTTGATGAAAACAATGAAAAACCTTATGCTAGGGGACAAAATAAGTGCACACTTGAATTAAAGACCTCGGCCATGAGCATCTCTTGCTTTACATATATTTTTTTTGCAATTTGCTAATATTATTTCGCAGATTCGTTTGATATCTATATATTATTTTAAAACAGTTATTTTGTTCTTGCAGACTGAATTTTCGAATCCCACTAAGGGTTTTTTCTTTTACTGTTTATTAGAATTATAGCATTTCTTCTTGATGGGAACTAATTAATTGGTTCCACATGAGCACATGTTTACAGGGGAAAGTTTACATCAAACCCAAGAAACCACAAGGGATAGTAGTTGAGAGAGGCCTTTGAGGTACCGGCACTATTCCATTTTCTTTATGTTGAACTGCATTTGTGATACTTTGTACAAGTTTGTTGAAGAAGGAAACATTCCACAAAAGGGACACTTTGGGATGTTGCTACTTTACCAATAAATGAGCGCCAGGTCAAAAACGAACCCAGGAGCACAATGAAGGCTTCTCAGTGAGGTAAATGATTTGGGGGAAAAATAATAGCTATTATTTTGGGTCTGTGATTAACCTTAAGGTTTGTTGAACCCTTAGCAGTCTCTGTAAGAACGCGGCACATGTCACAGCGCCTGTTTTGAATTAAGTAGGAATGATGCGACCCACCTATTTTAAAATTTTAATTTCAAATATAATATGTAGGTTTAAAAAAACATAATTAGTTTTGATATTTTGTGTTTTAAACAAACTAAACAATGAGTTATGACATAATTTGTGACATATTTCAAATTAAAATGCGAGACGAAGAGTGACCGTGTTTCAGTTTCATTTTACAGACCCAATATGGTGCCTCTAGTGGTAAAGGAAGGGATAACAATATCTGTGATATGGCTTGTGTTTTTCGAAGCTTTGGCACCAAACAAAGCACAATGACACAAAAGTGTTTAGAACAGTGAAAAGGTTTAGAAGAGCTTCGCAAGTTTTTGTTTTATATACACATTTCATATTGTTTTTGACTGATTTTTGGGAGGATTTATGATTTTTTTATTGTTTCAACACTTTTGATATTTATTATAAAACATAAACAGTCTGTTCTCAATTTTTGCAGTACAAAATTGCAAAATGGAACACTAATAGATAGGAATTCTGGGCAATTGGCAAGATACCTCCAATAAAGGAAGGGTTCTGCAGTTGCTGACCGCAGACTTCTTCTCACCTCCTTTGCTTTCTGGCCTTTGCTTTTTTGAACGCTGGCATCTAGTTCTTGTGGGATAAGTGGGATAATGTTGATCTGTTGCCATCACCCCTTTGCTCTGTTTGTATTGTGTTGTTTTTGAGTTTGAGTTTGGTTTGTTTGTATTCGGAGCTCCTGTGTCAGTTGTGTTGTGTCTTTCTTAATCTTTTATGTATTGTTCTACGTTGGAAGATTTATGAATTGATTGAGCTGCACTGTAAATTGCTTTAAGTTATGTCAAGAGTTAACTAAGTTTCATTAAGATGTGTTGAGTTCGGATTGGTTTAGATTTCAAGGATTCTATTATTTTAAAAAGCCTGGAAACATAGTTGAGAAGGCCCGGCCAAGGCCAGTGCAAGAAGGTCAGGTGACCATAGGCCGTAACATTGAAGCTGTCACTCAAGCTTCCTATGATTGAGCTAGCGTTTCTCCTTTGTTTATTTGCGGTTTGTTTGTTTGTTTGAAAAACCTGTTTTCTGCCTCTTCCCTTGGTCCAGTACCTTCATCTCGTGCTCCCACCTTAGGAAAGTAAGAGACAGAGTTTATAACCCACACAAGTGACTCAGATAGTGCGTATCATCCAGAATACACATCAACACAACGTGTCCAGGAGCTACCAGGAGACAGGCAAGTGCATCCAGACATGTGGAGGATCCTTCATTCATTTTCCGGCTCGCTTTCAGGGTCACGGGGGTCTGCTCGCTGCACATTGAGCGAGAGACGGAGGTCCTGGACAGGCCCATCACAGGGCAACATTCACTCACACATGCACACCTAAGGGGAATTTAGATTCTTAAATTAATCTAACCACATGTTTTTGGGATTGTGGGGGAAACCGGAACACCCGGAGGTAACTCACGCAAACATCGGCGAGCCTAGAACCGGCAACCTTCTAACTGAAGTGAACTGAACTGCTACCCACTGCGCATTTCAGTGCATTATTCATTCACGCCACATTCACCCTTTGGTGGTGACAAGCTACTGTGGTAGTTCTCGGTATTGAAAATTGAATTATATTGAAAGAATTGGCTCCAAAAATTGAATCAAATAGATGAATAGTAATTCAACAATCTTAACTGGTGTGGATTATTGGAAAGATAACCCATGACACCAGCAAAAATTATTTTAGAATTTACTTGCAACTGTGTCATTGAG
The DNA here is from genome assembly GCA_007224835.1 of Danionella cerebrum. Taxonomy (NCBI): domain Eukaryota; kingdom Metazoa; phylum Chordata; class Actinopteri; order Cypriniformes; family Danionidae; genus Danionella; species Danionella cerebrum. Next base: position 137,541 of record SRMA01026905.1, read on the forward strand.
GGGGACCTTTGTTTTGTATTATATATTTTTGTAAACAAAACTGTCAAGCTATGCACAATCTGTTGTTTTTTTTTGTTCGTTTCTTCTCTTTCTTTATGTTTGAATTTTGAAATGGGGAAAAAAAACAAAAAAAAATCTGTCTCAACCTCGGGACTCTGCACATTCTGCCACAATCTTCTGTTCACTGGAGTATTTATAAAGCAAGGCTCTAAAAAGCAATTTGATTTTACAAAATTTCAAGCTCATAATTCTTTAGTCACTTTAGTCAGTCTATTTAGTCATTATTATAGACAAGATTTTATTATTATCTGTAATTTATTTTGATTCATGCAACCGACGCTGTAAAGACGTCTCTGTTAATAAACAATAATCAGCTGGGTGCAGCGGTAGCCACAAAAGCTCGAAGCATGATGGATTTTATAAATAGTGTAAAAGTGGTACCGGGGTTTTTTTTTTTTTTTTTACCACAGCATGCAACCTAAAAAAACAAAGTTGTTTCATTATTACACCTACTGTTAGGCAAGCACTCCCGATTCTTCCCTAAATGCATTGTAAAAACGAATCAGGAACTTTGTGAGAAATCTCGTAGAAGAAGAGTCATCTCTTTCGTTCAGTGCAGTTCAAAAATAAAAATGAACAGAACACATGTTTAAAATCAACCATCTGGATAAATAATTGTGTTTTCAGGTATATTTTATTTTTTTATTACTATTTAATAAGATGGCTGCGGTTAGTGAGTCACTCTCCTAAGATTGGAGGCATGGTGAAAAAGTTAAGGTTCTGCCTTTTTTCTTTGCAATGCTATAATGCCCGCCATAAGATCCCCTGACCACATAATAAAAGTCCCAAAGTAATGATTTCTCAGTCGTTAGAATGAAAGCGTTTAGCCTTTATTAACCCTTGTGGATTGATCAAATTCAATTCAATAAAACCTCAAATTTGACCTCTCCGCAATAGGAATCAAGAATCCAGGATTATTTGGCTGCAATCACAGGGGTGCTCACACTTTTTCAGCTTGCGAGCTACTTTTAAAATGACAGAGTCAAAATGATCTACCCGCTACAAAAATGTAAAACATCAATCAATAAACAACTATTTTCAACTTTATTGAGAATTGACAAAACACACATAATAATTAATTATTTAAATTTTTTGTAATAACGTGAGTTTAATTTGATGAATTGCACTGAATTGAATCATTAGAACAGTTGAGTGTGACCTGAATTTGGTGGTAATAGAGTGATTTTTATGGGAGCAATTGAGCTTTGATCCAAATAATCAAGAATAAAAATGATGCTCTAATAAATATATCAATATTTATTGAAACTGACTCGTGCAGTACAATATGCAGGTGAGGAGTGGCGTGTTGCTTGATTTTGGTTGTAATAGAGTAATTTAGAATGAAGTTATGAAGCATATTCTGGGTAAAACATATTTTGGATCTGGTAATTTGCAGACGGTCCCTAAGTGATTCCATGTCAGCGGGTTGATCATAGACGGTAATGTGTTTCTGCGAATGAAACTTGTTTTGATAAAAAACGTTTTGTAGTTTGTCCGCTACATAACACAGATTAAAAATAGGTATTATTTGTTTACTAAGAACATTCTGGTCTCGAGCTATTGATCAGAGAAAACCGAATCCGTGAATCTGCAGCTAACTTTACTCAACTGTGACGCGATGGATGATCGGCTGATATCGTTTCAATTTCACGCCGCGATCGACGTAATGAGCACCCCTGATGTAAGATCTTGGCAAATCAAGGGTTTAAAAAAACGTAGTTTTGATATAGACAAAGTAAAAAAAATGTAAAAATAAATGTTGATGTGATAGATTTTTACAGCAGTTTAATTTAGTGGCTATAACAACACAAAAAGGAGAGTGAATTTGCCAGATTTATTTTTTGAAAAATGTGAAAGCATTTTCTTAAAATATGTGTAAAAAGAAGATTTGGCACCAAAAATGATTCAAATTTACATCTGCTGAAACAGAGAAAAAGTTGTGGCCAAATGTAGACTCAAAATCACCCTGAAATGTCTGCAAACATTCTCAACATCACACATGGGTTCATTGACAGAAAAATATTTTAGAAAGAGAGAGAGGGAATTGAACCAGGGTTCCCTTGTTTCAGAATGAGAATGAGCTTTATTGGCAAGTGTGTACGAGCTCACACAAGCCCACAAATGAAGAGCTGAACACAGACTTAAACTTGCGGTGGACGGGATATATTTACATTGTGCAAATAGCAAAAAAAAGACGTTAAAAACAGAAAAATCCAGTTTTTAACCCTTACTATTCCAAAGCCTTTTTGAAGTTTTTTTTTGTACAACCCCAGCTTTTTTTTTCATTACATTACACAACATTTCCACAAAAAACCTGAAATTGTACACGATATTAAATTCTGAGGATTACATGTTGTCATTTTTACTGCAGAAATCCAACAGTTTTTATGTTTTATAGCAACAAAGTGTTGACAAAATCAAAATCCCCCCCCAAAAAAAGCAAAGTCAAGGTAAAAACAATTTGAGAATTGTAGCAAAAATCAACCTTATACCTGCTTCAAGCACTTTTTGTTGCATTGTGCTTTGTTTTGTGCCAGAATTTTGAAAAACACAAGCCATGTCACAGGTCTTGTACTTCCAAGAGTGATTCTTTGACTTTACCACTAGATTGCACTGATTTGTGGTCTGTTCTAAAACAGTGTTCAGAGGTGTGCGAGTGCAGAGAGTTCAGGAAGCGGCGCATGTGGATGAAGCTGTACGTGTGCCGCGCTGTCTTGGTGTTTGTGGCTCTGAAGCGCCGGCAAGAGGGCAACAGCTCAAAGAGGTGAAAGCTGTGGTGTGTGTGGGGGGTTCAGAGGGATTTTGGTTGCCTTCTTTCTCACACTGTAGCTGTACAGAGATAAAGTAGGGGAGCACTGCGGATCTTAGCGGTCGGAACTGTCCTCTGCCCTCTCCAGATGCTTGGTGGAGATTGATGGAGGAGCAGAGGACAGACTCGATGACTGCTGAGTAGAATCACGTTCACTGTCCTCTACACCATCCACAGAATGAATGACAGAAATGTCATTTTTTTATACCTTTGCCATACCCTGAATTTGTGCTCTTAACCAATTCAAGTGCCGTAAACACACACCAGGAGCAGTGCAATGCTACAGAGCATCACGGTTGTTGTTGTCATGGAGAAAGAGAGGAGGGTTTCATCACTCACTCCACCTTGGAGCTGGGGATTGAACGAGAGATCTTCTGATCTCCAGTCACTCTCCGTATCCACGAGCCACAACAGAAGGAAAAACGAGTCTGGTATTCTTTAGAAAGTAGTTTTTAGTTAAAAACAAATCCATGTCACTCGAGAGGAACGGTACGAGGTGTTCTAATAACTCCTGCTCTCTGTAAAGAAGGATAGCTCCGTAAATTGCTTTCTCAACAGATCAATGCAGCTGCTCAAAAGCTTATCTCATCATTCAACAAGATTTTTTGTTATTTATTTGTGCTTATTTAATTTTATTTGTTGGACTTCAACTTGATTTAGACGTCTGGAAATGTTGTGCTCAGTAAAAAGAAAATAGTACCAAGAGGTTTGAAAATGGTAATAATTTAGTTTTTCACAAAACTAAAACCTATTCTGTGTTTTTCTGATCTTGATTATAAAAATGCAGTGTTCTGGGGTCTACCAACCATTAGAGCAGGGATGTCACCAGACACGTGCCTCTGTAAAAATCCCCATATACCACTGATGTTCTAAGGGAGCATAGGCATGATTTCACATCAATGTTCCTATCAAAAGTTCCATCCACTTGAGTTGTAAAATGAATAGAAGATATAGTCGAGGTTAGAAATAATATGTATTTGAAATAATAATAGTTTTTCCCTTCAAACTTTGCTTTCATCAAAGAATCCTCCATTTGCACCAATTGCAGACCTTCACCCCACGCTTCTAAAAGTTGGATTGGCTGTGCGGGCACTTCCTGCGTAGCATACGGTCAAGCTGCTCTCAGAACAGCTCAATGGGGTTTAGATTCGCTGACTCCATAACAGATAGAAGACCAGCTGCTGCAATCAAGGGCCATCCACAGGGTTTGCAAAATGGAGTGATAGCCTTCTTTATTCCAAATCCCTTTTACCCTGAACAAATCTCCCACCTTACAGCACCAAAGCAACCCCAGAGCATCACGTTACCCCCACCTTGCTTGACCAATGGCGTCAGGCAGCATTCCGGCATCTTTTCAGTTGTTCTGCTTCTTGCAAATGTTCTTCTGTATGATCCAAACATTCGTCCGTCCTTAACACTTTTTTCCAACCTTCCTCTGTCCAATCTCTATGTTCTTTTGTCGTATTAATCTTTTTCTTTTATTGGCCAGCCTCAGATGTGGCTTTTTCTTTGCCGCTCTTCCCTGAAGGCCAGCATCCCGGAGTCACTTCTTCACTGTAGATGTTGACATTGGGTACTCTTTAAAGAAGCTGCAAGTTTTATTCCACCATCAATTGAAAAGGATATTCTTGAAATGACAAATGTATTTCAAAACTAACCTTTTAGCAAAAAAATCATACCCTGGAGGTTTTAAATTGATCCCAGAGGAAAAAAGGTGCTTGCGGAACAGGAGGGTTAACTACTTTAGCCAGTGCTGCATAGATCTACCAAAGACTGAAGACTGAAGGCTACATCGCAGGCATTTGCTTCGGAGCGATTACAACACTTGTGATGGAAAAGTACTGCGCCCTGCATTTCGAAAAAGTTTGAGAAGTCAGTCACAATGAAGTTGTTCACTCCTAAAAGATATGAACTCAACTGTAATCCGCACAACTTATCAGTTGGCCAGCTTTCAGTGCACAGCAATTTGGTGATTAAAGGGATTTCCTGACATTTACACGTTCCTGATTTCTACACTAGCAAAGTAAACAAAGTTTAAAGGCGTACAAAAGCCTTGAGGCCTGGGCATACGTTAAAGTAAACCCTTTTGGATGTTTTGGTTGTATGTGGGTTTAGTTCGAATGTGTATTAGAAACGCTGTTAGCTAGCTATGCGTTTTGTAGATAATCCTGTGACTTACTCAGGGTGACAGGTCATTGTTAAAGTCACCTTTGACTGAAAAAAAAATTACAGGAGACATGAAACTCCTCGAGTCCAAGTGTAGGAATCCATCTTGTTTTTTCCTTTTTATTTCCTATGTGAACTCTCTATGAAAATGTGGGATGAGCGCCACCAAGCAGCTTTTTATGTCCTGTGTCACCAATATAGCCCGCTTTCATTGGTCAACCTCCCTGCGAAAAACGATTCGACATGTTTTTTTGATGACACCATTCGTTCGGTCAGATGTGAGAGCTCCTGTAGTTGCCCATGGTTTTCTTGGAGGCTTTAAGTCTTTTAAAATATGTTCGAGCAGTCAATCGTACAACAGCTTTTCTCATTTTCAGCATTTAAGCAACTTCGTTTCATCACTTGCACATGAATGTGATTTTTGCCACTCACTCTGAGATGTTTTTTGTTGCAGAATTTTTTTTAAATCCTGTGTATGTAGATCTTTAAACAAATAAAAATGTATTTTAACATTTATCTCTAAAGGGGCTAAACATGGATTGGTGGAGAGAGAGACAGATACGGATTCGAACAGAGAGAAAGCTCTGAGAATTTAGAACTAGGACACACTGCACCTTCAAAGATCCTCCGAGGTCAGCGGCCGAGAGAGACGTTCAACTCACGGCATGATTACAAAGTAGCTGAGCAGAAAATGATCATGTTCAAATTGTGTCCAGATGCTATTTCTTTTTCGTTACCCAGATGAAACAGCTCGGCTTGAGAAGCGTTTGCCAAGTCTCTCATAGTTGGGGTTTACCTACGATGAAAATAACAGGTCTCTCCATTCCACTTAACTTGGGAAATCGCAGGGTATTAAAGACTTATTTGCACCATTGTACTAACTGTTCAGTACACCGTGGATGTGTCTAGATTTAATCACAGTCATGAGTCGAATGAGAGCTTTAAGAACTGTTTTTCTGCACAAAACACCTGCTATAAGGGCAAAATAGAACTAAAAAGTACATTATTTTGCAAATTAAATTCAAGCCAATTGTTTTATGCCTGATTTCGTGTATGGTTTGTTTAGAGATCATTTAGAATTGAAAGATGATGATAGGATATTTCTGTTGGAAGTATCGAGGGATTACATTCACATAGTCTCAAGAAAAGATTAAAGATGAGGTTAAACATTAATTTAGTTGTTAGTTTCAACAGCCCTAACAATATTGTTTCAGGAATAGGAATGTGTTTCTCAGCTCCAGCAGCTGGACTGGCAAGCTTTCATTACGTATATAGTTTTTATTTACGTGTTTATTTATTTTTTAGCGAATACAACAGTGCCTCCTTGAGAGTTGGATGACACAACACAGGAAATGGGTCAATTTTGTGTAAAATGTGTAAAAGATTTTGTAAATCGACTTAAAAAATTGTTCTGAAATAAAACAAGAAGTTGCATCACAAAAAGCAATTTCAAGGATGTCGAGTGACATGCAGCAGTCTGTTCTCTCAGAAATCTCCCTTTCCCTTCTTTCTGTTTATGCCTTTGTTCTTCTCTCTCTATGCAGTTTGTTAGCTATTTAGCATGTTTTAAAGCTAAAAAAGAAGCATTTCTCATGATACCTCCTTAAACCTTTCTTCCAGCGTCTTCATAACAATGGATTATCACAATATTTCAGCAACAAAATAATGAATGCTTTCATCAATAAAAATATTGATTGTTTATTTTGTCCATTTAAAAGCACAGAGGGCGAACAACAGAAAAAACTAAATGAAAGCAATATTTGGTGCTACAATCGTTTGCCTTAATACATCAATTCTCTGTGCACTTGCACAAAGGCAGGGGTTCTGTAAGATTATAACCGGTGTCAAATCTACCAATCATACCAAAGAGGCCAAGCTGATGAAAGAATGAAAGACAGAAAGCTAATGGTACCTTTCCAGCAGTGACATCAGCTTGGAACTGGCAACAGGTCCATCTGAGATGCTAGCAAGAAGGTTTTCATGGAAGGGTTTCTACCCAAAACTCATAACTCCAATGTGGGAACAAGGCTAAATGGCTTAAGAATGCCGGAAAGCATGGGAATGGAGTATAAACAATGCAGCAGGTGCGCCGGACCACATCGAAATTTGAAATATGAGGCTGAGGCAGAAGGTGGTACAATAATGAGTGTCTAAAGGCAACAGTGAAGCATGGCGGAGGTTCCTTGAATGTTTAAGACTGCTTTTCTACAAATGTAGTTGGAGATTTGGCCGGGATTAATAGTGAAAAATACAGGCAGATGCACATCCATCATGCAATACCATCAGGGAGCTGTAGGGTGGCGACCATTTTCATTTACATTCAGCCAAAATATTCTTAATTCTTAAAACTGATGCAATAGTCTCCATTGAACCTGTGTCTGGGATGACATGAAGCTGCATCCACAGAATATCTGTGGCTTGTTCCACAAAATGCAACCAAAAAGCAGGGTTCCTTTTCTCCTGGAAGAACAACTTATTTAAAGCCTCTACACACCGATCTGCAGGAAAAGGAGGGATTACCAAGAGTAAAACCACGAACGTGCATGGAAATCCAGACCACTCCAATCAGGATTGATCCAGAAACCTTCTGGACGAGAGGAACTGCAGCACCATGCAGCTTGATTCTTATCAACCAGCAATTAAAAAGTACTTCACGATCTTCCCAGGGACTCTGCGATTCATGTTAAGAGCCTCTGTGGGGTCCCTCCCGGGTGCCTCTGATGCGGTTGACAGTGGAAGAACATCTCTCTGTCTGACTAAAATCCCAGCTGCACAACATGGACTAGGAAATGCTCTATTAGCTTTTTAAAGCCTGTGGAACACACATTATAATCGAATCTGCCTGTGTGGTTTTGTAAATGTAATCAGAGGAGCCCCTGCTTGAGGTCACAGTCTCGATTCTTGAGGTCCAAATCTCATCTGCTCGGCAAACCTCAGACCTAGTTGCTACAGACAGCAAAACAGCAAACAAATGAAGTAGCAATTACGACGGGCCTGGTCTTTCATTTGCAGATTAATGAAAATCTATTAAAAGAGGTATTTTGGAGGCTGACTAAAAGCCTCTTCACATAAATATACGACTCTTTAAAAAGACCAACATGCTTTGAGCTGCCAGTTTGGCATCGAAACAATCATCAAGCGCACTCTGGCAGAGGTTTCCAATAGTTAACGCAGCTCAACATTCCCCCGAAGGCTGACACGTATGTGTTCTGTGTACAATTGTCCTTTGTCCTATAAATAATCCTAGAATAATGGACTTTGTCTGAATGAGCGTCCACATTATATCCTCCCTGAAGATATGAGATGATGAACTCCGGAGCAAACATGCATTTTTTTTTTTTTTGTTTTGTTTTGTTTTAAGCAGTTTCAACGTATCTGTGACCTTATTGAACAATCGCCGTACTGCACATAGTGTCAACAGAAGTGGCAACATAGGAGCCTCAATACAACTCACAGTGATTGTGGAACATCATCATTTAGGAGAAGGATATAGAAAGTTCTCAGAGATTTAAGCTTTCAGTTTCAACTGTGAGGAACGTTACACAGAATTTCAAGACCAGAGGCACAGACCAAGAAAAATCTCAGATAAGCAGAGGTGCAGGTTGGTGTGCGTAACGGACAACCCACAGACCAGTTACAAAGACATACATCAACTTGTTGCAGATGGCGCCACTGTGCATGGTTCAGTGAACTTTATACAAGGAGGTGCTCTATGGACGATGCTAAAGCACATTTAGGGGTGGTTCCATCATGCTGTAGGGCTGGTAATCTTGTTAAAGTTGAGATTCGTATGGATTCAACTCTAAAAGCAGATTCTAGAGAACATTGTCCAGGAATCTGTGACAAAGTTGAAGTTGCAACTGGGCGGGATCTTTCAATAAGACAAAGACCATAAAAAAAATCTACTTTTGCAGAGGAACAAGTACAACGTTCTGTAATGAACATCTCAGTCACCGGACCTGATGATATGATAATGTATGGTGCGATTTAGAGCAGGTTGTTCATGCTGGAAACCATCAAACCTGACTGAACTGGAGATGCTTCGTAAACATGTCCTTCTCAAAAAATGAGCATATTGTGATATAAAGTGCATTATTTTCTGTAATGTACTGATAAACATTAGACTTTAATATATTTCAGATTCGTTTAAACACAACTGAAGTAGTTCAAGCCTTTTATTGTTTTAATATTGATGGTTTTTGCAAACAGCTCATGAAAACCCAAAATAAAAAAAAAAATGCTTACTTCATTCGACCAATAAACGAAAAGTTTATTCTCTTCACAGTATCCCACAGATTCTTGATGGGGTTCAGCTCAGGAGAGTTGAGCACCAGTAATACCATGGTCAGTAAACCATTCACCAGTGGTTTTGGCACTGTGAGCAGGTCGTGCTGAAAAATGAAATCTTCATCTCCACAAAGCTTTTCAGCAGATGGAACACCAGCAGCTGACATGGCACTCCAGACCATCACTGACTGTGGGTACTTGACACTGGACTTCAGGTTTTTTGGCCTTTCCCTCTCCCCGGTCTTCCTCCAGACTCTAGCACCTTGATTTCAGAATGACGTGCAGAATTTGAGCAACAGTCCAGTACTGCGTCTCTGTAGCCCAGGTCAAGAGCTTCTGCCACTGTTTCTGGTTCAAAGGGGGCTTGACCTGGGGAATACGGCACCTGTAGCCCATTTCCTGCCCACCCTGTACACGGTGGCTCTGGATGTTTCTACTCCAGACTCAGTCCACTGCTTCTGCAGGTTCCCCATTGTCTGGAATCGGTTCTTCTCCATAATCTTCCTCAGGGTCGGGTCACCTCTTCTCGTTGTGCAGCGTTTTCTGCCACACTTTTTTCTTCCCACTGACTTTTTCCACTGAGGCGCCTTGATACAGCACTCTGGGAACAGCCGATTCCTTCAGAAATTTCTTTGTCTTACCCTCCTGCTGGAGGGTGTCAGTGATGGACACTAAGGTTAAAAGCTCGTTTAGAGAACCTTTACATGGTTCATGGCTAATTTTGAGTTTTCATGAGCTGTTTGCCAAAACCATCAATATTAAAACAAAAAAAGCCTTGAACTACTTCAGCTGTGTTTAAACGAATCTGAAATATAGACTAATGTTTATCAGAACATTAAAGAAAAGAATTAATTTTATCACCATATGCAAATTTTTTGAGTAGGACCGGTAGAAAAAAAGTCCTTGACTCTAATTGATAGTTATAGAAAGTGTTTAGAGACTGTTATTTCTGCAAAAGAAGGATGCATAAAATATTGAAATATATAATAATTGTTTTCTTGTTTTCTGCCTAAATGTATGCAGATTTTGTCTAACAATTCTCACACATTTTCCATTAAATCTCGGTGAGACTGACATTTCTCATCTAGCAACCAATGATTCATAAAGGAAACTCGTGAAAGTTGACAGGGGTGCCTAAACTTTTGCATGGCAGAGCAAGGTGAGAAAACTGCACCAGCCGCCCTCTGCTGAATGTTGTCGTTTCCCAGGGCCGAATGACAGCCAGGGACAGCTTGAATCCCTCCCCACCGCTCAGCCTAACAAGCCGAAAGGAGGGGCTAAGGTGTCCGGTACAGTGAAGCCAAGGGTCCCGCGGTGCAGAGCCGCGCAGTCCGTGTGTCGGGTTTCATTCTGCGAGAGACTCGAGCGCGCAACAGTCACGGAGCGCACGGGAGTCTCCATGCACTTGAGAGAGGAGCATGCCTCTGCGAAGATCGCCTTAAACGCCTGCAGTTGAACTTTTTAGCGTTTGCACACGGCTGATACCTGATAAAGAACTGGATACACATTTATTTCCCCGAGTAAACTTCTCTCAGCCATGGAGGACACCAAACCGAGAACACCACCTCCGTCCAGCCGGGACAGGACCTGCGTTCAGCATCTCTGCCAAAAGCGACTTTCGGCGAGCTGGAAGGATGCGAGCACCGCGTGCGTGGCTTTCGTCGTATTTGGAGTTTGTGTGTTGCTCTACCTGCGGACGTCCGATCTACAGTCCAGGGTGCTCAGTCTGGAAAAGGACAGAAACCCCCGGATCAACAGTTGGATCTCGTCGGAGCAGGTGGAGCCCCTGCTGTGGAGTCGACTGGATCAGATGTTAGAGGAGGTGAGCGGTTCTTCTGATGCTTCTTGGTTTCATATCATAAAAGAAATCAGAGTTTGACTCCCCAAGAGTGTTTCTCTTGCATCCTTTGAACAGGAAACCATTGTTTTAAATGATGTGTATCTATATTTACACGTTTGTATCACTGCACGAAATACTAATAAACTACCTTTTTTGTTAGAAACTGAGGGTTATTTATGGTACAATTTGAAATCAAATCATTGCATTCCCAAACTTTTTTGACAGATTCTGGTGATAGTAGATCATTTTTGTCAGATTACTTGTGGATATAAATATTTGCGGTTGATTTGATTAGAAGAATAATGGACGAAAGGAATAAATCCTGTTTGTTCTACTTTTGAGAGTGAAGGAATGGAGAAAGATGGGTAGGTTTTCCAAGTGCAACAGTTCAGTATCATCAGTGTGTTTATGCATTCTCATGGGGACATGTGTGGAGCATGTGTATCAAACCATTTTAATGGCTTGTCCTAACCTATTGGCTATTTCAGGACACTTTTGCCATTATTTAACATATTTTTCCTTTGAAAGATCCCAGTGAGCTCTTTTTGGTTCTTCGTTGGTTCTTTTCAGGTTTGAAGCTGCTGTTTAGCACTTTTTCCTTTTAAAGATCCCAGTGAGCTCTTTTTGGTTCTTCGTTGGTTCTTTTCAGGTTTGAAGCTGCTGTTTAGCACTTTTTCCTTTGAAAGATCCCAGTGAGCTCTTTTTGGTTCTTCGTTGGTTCTTTTCAGGTTTGAGATGCTTCATAGCATTTTTTTCACTTTCAAAAAATGCTTAAATTCTTTTTGGTTCTTCACCGGTTCATAGTTTTTGAGGTACTGTTAGCTTAAGGAACTGTATGCCTTTTTTTGGTTCTTGTTGTTTTTAATGGGCCATATACAGATGCTGGTTATATGCATCATACCAAAGTGATGGTTGGTTCCAAAGAGCACCTTTGAAGAGAAGTGGCACAAAAAGGTTTCCCCAGCGATTACCAGCCAAAGAACCAAATTTGGTTTCGAACAGAACCTTTTTTTTTAGAGTGGACTGTAAAAATTCTCCGTTTACTAGATTGATCAAGAAAATTTCCAAAGGAATTTATATTTGCATACTAATGGACTACTTTTCTGTCTAAACAGTGACTAGAATCAAGATGAGGAATCCTTAATTTCTGTTTGTAAATAATCCTGTCCTACTGCCAATATTTCTCACCGCATTTCAACACTGTGCTCTGATCTCATGCTGAACTTTTGCCTTGATTGTTGTCATCCTTTTAAGAGAAGAGCCATTGAACACTTTGTGGGAGACCTCATGGCACCACCTTCAGAGCAACCATCCAGGAACGCCCACACGGCCCTCTGGTGGTTCAGCACTTAGGTGCATGTCAGATGTTTCTCTGGGAGAACTTTGAGGAGTAGAGGAGGATGCTTCTCTGTCTTTATAGGTTTACCTTCATTGTCAAACAACTCTTTTAATTCATAATGACAACAAATACTGACACAAATATTGTCACCTCAACCTGTTTGCTTGGAATCAATATTTGTACAGAAAACATTAGAGTGTCTGGCTTCTGATGGACCCTTGCCTCGTTCATCCAGTGATGCGCCGACATTTCTGAATTCTGAGCGATAGAGAAAGCAAAAGAGCCGTCAAAGGATCTACGGAAAAAAAGTTGTCGAACTGTTGAAAACAGGACAAGGATACAACAAGATCTCCAAGGAACTGGGAATGTCAATGAGCAGTGTTCAAACTCTGATGAAGAAGTGGAAAGTGAGGGATTCTGGTGAAACCTAGAAAGATTTCTGCTACAACTGCCAGAAAAATTTTAAGGGATGCAAACAAAAACCCACGAAAAACTTCAGCGGAAATACAGAGCTCTCTGAAAAACGTGGCTGTTTCCAGGAGCTCAATAAAGAGGCACTTGAAGAAAAATGGTTTGAATGGTCGAGTCGCCAGAAGAAACCCTCTACTACACAAACGCCACAAAGTAGCTGCTTACAATACGCCAAACAGCTGGAACAACGTCATTTGGATGAGACCAAAATTAAACTTTTTGTACACAAGCATAAATACTACATTTGGGGAGGAGTCAACATGAACGGAGCACCATCCCCACTGTTAAGCACGGATGTGTCTCACTGAGGTTTTGGAGATGTGTGAGCTAGGTGGAAGAGGCATAGCACGTTCGTTCATTATAGCATACTAGCCAAAAGATTCATTTAAAGTTGACTCCCAGGACGTTTTATCATAAAATACACACTAACTTTCACATTTAAAACTCAATCTGGATTTTCCTCAAACGCAGAGCTGTGTATTCATCTACAAAGAGCATGAATAGTTCTTTTCAAAAATGGTTTTCAAGAGATCATGCTCAAATCTTACTTCTTGATCAACTCTGTTTAGTCGATTCAGAATTATGTTCTGACAGATTGGCACATTAGCGTTTCATGTGAGAGCAAACATCCCGACAGTGTAACTATATCTTAAGTGAGCAATAAATGTGGGTTTGTGTCTGACAAGGCCAGATTAGTTCAGGTAAAAGACAGATAAAAGGCAAGATAGGCCTCAGGGCACATATCTAGCAGTAATCTGACTTTGGAATTGTAAAAGCTTTTGTCATCCTTTCAAAATAGACTGTTTAAGCCAGATCAAATACTGGGAATCAAGTTACCATTGAAGCCAGGAGGCAGAGAATGTGGCTCCCTTTTAAACTCATCCCTGAAAATACTAGGCCTTCAGCTGTCCCATGGCATTACCGCAACCCTAACGTTTACATGACGTCACCTCGAAACACCCAGATTTATCCAAACCATCTAGACTAAAATAAAGCTTCCTTTCATGGTGATGGCTTTTAAAATGTCCCCCACAGATGCCTCACCATTGTTTATTTCATTTCCAGTTAATATTGACACGCGTGAGGCTTGACTTGGTGTCAGCCTGAATTAAATCATTCTTGTTTGAAGCTAAACCAGATAAGTGATAGCTTGTGTAATGTTCCATGCATGATATCTCATCAAATAATCAGTACAAATGTTAAATATATGTATGCATGTAGCGTTTTAGTCGTGATGTAAACAGGCTGAAGGTTTAATTTCTAAAGTGAAACTCACATTCATGTTCACACAAGACGTGGAAAGGATATGCAGAGCCTGTAAACGACATCCTCGACGTACGAGCTTTGGACGTCAACATATTTCTTGGGATTGCTTAACTTTTTAGACATAGGCTCGTTTTCCAGTTTTACCATTTGAATTCATGTAGTCCTAGCTGCAGATAGTGGCGCGGTGACACAACAAATACGGAGCATGCGCTGTTCAGGCGAATTTCGTTCAAATCCTCATGAAGAAAGTTGGGGTTAGAGTCTACGAGATCGTTAATAATCGATGTACGGCGGGGGGCGAACGAGCGGGGAGCAGATCGATGCAAATTATAATCATACGTGCATCATACACGTTGCATTTAATTTTTTACAGAACACAAAATGAAACATTGTCACATGCATGACATCAGTGAGTGCATGACATGAACACTGTTAGCATAGCTTAGCACGTCTGATTGCTGAACCGTCTGGTATTGATAGAAAATTACCAAAGATTTTCCATATTAACACCACATTTTCCCCTTAGATGTTCCTACACGTGTCCATTAAAGCATCTGTTTTGAATTAAGTAGGAATGATGCGACCAACCTTTTACCGTTTACTTTTGATTTCAAACGTAATGTGTAGGTTTTTAAAAAGGTTATTTTGTGTTTAAAATGAACATTACAAGAGTTACGATGCATAATTAGCAAGGTGATTCATATTAAAATGTGAGAAAATGTACAATCGTCTTTCAGTTTCATTTAACAGACCCCAAACCAATGCAATTACTGCCATCTAGTGGTGAAAAGAAGGTGTAACTCTTGAAAGTACAAGACCTGCCATTTGGACTCGTGTAAAAAATTAGTGCACAAAACAAAGAACAACGACACAAAATATGTTTGGAACAGTGTATAAGGTTTAGGAGAGATTTGTCTGTTTTTTTTTTTAAATAGAATTTTCAGATTGGGGGGAAAACCCCCTTTTTTGGGGGAATTTATGAAATTTTATTTTGTCAACACTTTTGATTTTTGTAATAAAACATAAATCTGTTAATTTTTTAGCTTTTTGCAGTAAAAAGAAGTCTACCAATCAGATTTATACTTTTGTTGTGTAATTATTGTGTAAAGTAATGAAAAAAGTACAGCAACCAGTAATAAACGTTACATGAAAACATCCCATGTGATGGACTGGCGACCTGTGCTGTAGATGGACACCAGCAGACCCCCGTGACCCCAAAAGGGATTAAACGGGAAGGAAAATGAATGAATAAATGAATGTAATGAAAAAATAAAAAATGAAGATTGGGTTGTTCTTAAAAAAATTATTTCAAGTGTTGGCAAAATAAATGTTTTTAAAGATACTTGATTAGAGCAAATTGTAAAGTAACAGAAAACACTCAAAAAGGCTCAGACTGCCAAGAGTCATGGCAACAGGAAAAAAAATCGGCGATGGGGAAAAAAATAAGACGAAAAAAAAGACAAAAAAAATTTGGTGGTAGGAGATAAAAAAAATCTGGGTGGGAAAAAAATATTGAGAAAAGATTTTTATGTTTGTGTTTTAATATAAGTATAAAAGAACGAAATTGCAAAATGCTTACAGCAGTAATTATTTGAATAATAAACGAGTGTACAGCATTGTATAAACTTTAGATTCTTATATTTTTAGATGCATTAGACTGTAAATCCAGTAGAATAATTAATGTTTTATTATAAAATTACTTGTAATATAGTTAACTGTTTTGATAATAATAATACAAATCTTTCACAGTCAAAAATAGGACTGAGGAGACGTGCGTGCACGTGTGCGTGTGCAAGTATACATATAAAGAACTGAATAAAATAAAATGCATTTACTTGATGTTAGCCCCATAGCTCTCACAAAGATATACGCAAAAGTGTTTTGCGAGGGAACGCAAAAAAGGCTAATATTTCCTCCCACCCTGAAAACATTTTTTTTCCTACCATCAATTTTTATTTATTTATTCATTTTTTCTACCCCTATGTCCCTTCAGGGGCTCCGTAGATGTCTAAGGGTTAAAGACTCTTCTAGCGTTGCACAACCAGCAGAAATGGAAATATTTTCAACACATGCTAAGCTAATGCTAACAGTGCTAGGCCTGGAGAACAACGGCATTGATTCAAATACAAATAAACTTTTCTCCTGGAGAAATGAGGCCTATGTAAAAGAATAAATAAAAATACTAGAGCTTTGCGTTTTAAAAGAACACATCGTTCCATTGTTTATTGCACGCTGACTTCAGATCAAACAGGATGAAATGCTTTTCAGGTTTTGTTCCTTTAGATCAGGTTCCCATCACTTTTCCGCAGCTCCTGTGAAAAGCCTTTCGAAGCCACAATTTACTTAATTTTCCACAGCGTTTACGCTCACTAAACAAACGTCCGTTGGTTAACCCGGCTGTCACACGTACAGTATATTTTCATCTTAGCATTTTTCAGCTTTTCCTTTTCTTCTTGACCTCCCTTTTCTGCTTTACAATGTGTGCGACCGTGCCAAGTTCAGTAGTGTGGAAAAACTGCCACTAAAGCATGTAGAGTCTGAGAATGGTTTGGGTGAAGACTTCTCCAGCTGGAAAGAGCGTTTGCCAGTATCAACCTAATAAAGTGTTGGAAAGATTGCTGCCTAATATAAACCAGGGCAAGAGAAATGCCAAACTTCAACAAAACGTACTTATTCTCCGAGTTGCCAGATTAGCCGCTGGGTTGCCAGATTGTTCTGAGAGGAAAGCATTGAACGTTGTATCTGAGGTTCACCAATCCAGAATCCCAAACATTTGGAAGGGGTGGAGCACAGCAGCTTTTATCATTGATTCATCGCTGCTTCATAACAACGAATGTTTGTTTGCTTTACAAAAAAGGTTTCATTCAACAATAATGAAATAAAAGATAAAAGGCTAAATAACTGCAAAACAGTAAACCATAACTATGTTTTTTTTTATTTAATGCATTTTTGTTATATTTTACCCGAAGCAACTTACATTTCAAGCAATGAACGCATTTAGTCAAGGCGGTTCGAACCCCCAACCTTCATGTTCTAACTTCTTTTTTTTTCTACAGTTTTTGTGTTAATCTCAATTTTTATTGTAATTTTTTTGTAAGCAGAGAGAGAGAGAGAGAGATTAAATGTTTAAATGCTTGTAAAAATGTATTTTATTATATAAAAACAAGTCTAAACTAAACTTTTGTGCAAGCAGTTGAGCTAGCGGTTTTCTTTCACCGGTGACGTTGCTAAGAAACACATCAAAAATAATGGAAAAGTGGTGTGGTCCCATGGTGTAGTGGACAGTGCGCAGGGGGTTGTCGAATCATGAAAATAAAGCTCTTGAGTTTATTATTGAAAATGTAAACTTTTTCCCCATTGCAAACCAGTTTTCATTTTGACAATTCTGGAGAGCTGTAAGAATATTTAATTTTGCGATGACAAGACAAACAAATAAAAATTAGTTTGGAAAAGCATTTTTTCATCCTTTCCTTCCATTGAATGTTAAATTGTTCTTTAAATGTAGTAGGTTTATATTTAACGCATTGTTAATCAGATAACTAGCGCGGCACCTGTCGGTGGCGCACAGAGAAGCTGTTTATAGAGCGGACGGCTCCTAAAGCTATGCAGAGAAGCCCGATGCAGTGAAGGCTGCCCAACCAAATACATTTCACAAGCATCTGAGGTGAAGCCCAAAATGTCTCGTCAGTGAGCTTCTCTTTCTTTAGAGGGATTTCTCCTTCAAACATTAGCTGATCCTGCAGAATTACTGTCATCGCCAAAAGGGTTGACTCCCTGAAAGAATATTTCAGAGAAAAGTTTTGCAACAAATGTTTGTTTCTTTTGTTTATATGGAAACACAGAAAAAACGGAGTGAAAAAGATTATTGTGCCGTTTTGTATGATTTGGTTTCGGTCATTGTCCTGCTGAAAGACTCTGGGTCATTTCTAGCTGCTTTTGTATCGTTTGTTTGGGGTCATTGTCCTGCTGAAAGCCTCTGGGTCATTTCTAGCTGCTTTTGTATCGTTTGTTTGGGGTCATTGTCCTGCTGAAAGACTCTGGGTCATTTCTAGGTGCTTTTGTATCGTTTGTTTTCTATCATTGTCCCGCTGAAAGACTCTGGGTCATTTCTAGCTGCTTTTGTATCGTTTGTTTGGGGTCATTGTCCTGCTGAAAGACTCTGGGTCATTTCTAGCTGCTTTTGTATCGTTTGTTTGGGGTCATTGTCCTGCTGAAAGACTCTGGGTCATTTCTAGCTGCTTTTGTATCGTTTGTTTGGGGTCATTGT
>SRMA01026905.1:156986-328166 GCA_007224835.1 Danionella cerebrum
GGTCATTGTCCTGCTGAAAGACTCTGGGTCATTTCTAGGTGCTTTTGTATCGTTTGTTTTGGGTCATTGTCCTGCTGAAAGACTCTGGGTCATTTCTAGCTGCTTTTGTATCGTTTGTTTGGGGTCATTGTCCTGCTGAAAGACTCTAGGTCATTTCTAGGTGCTTTTTGTATCGTTTGTTTGGGGTCATTGTCCATGAAAGACTCTGGGTCATTTTCTAGGTGCTTTTTATCGTTTGTTTGGGGTCATTATCCTGCTGAAAGACTCTGGGTCATCTCTAAAAGCTCCTTTGTGCTCGTTTGTTTTGGGTCATTGTCCTGCTGAAAGACTCTGGGTCATTTCACAGCTCCTTTTAGCTATCGTTTGTTTGGGGTCATTGTCCTGCTAGAAGACTCACGGATCATTTCTAGCTCCTTTTGTATGGATTTTGTTTGGGGTCGTTGTCCTGCTGAAGGAGCTCTGGGTCATTTCTAGCTCCTTTGTATGTTTGTTTTGGGGTCATTGTCCTGCTGAAAGACTCTGGGTCATTTCTAGCTCCTTTTGTATCGTTTGTTTTGGGTCTAATTGTCCTGCTGAAAGACTCTGGGTCATTTCTAGCTGCTGTTGTATCGTTTGTTTGGGGTCATTGTCCTGCTGAAAGACTCTGGGTCATTTCTAGCTGCTTTTGTATCGTTTGTTTTGGGTCATTGTCCTGCTGAAAGACTCTGGATCATTTCTAGCTGCTTTTGTATCGTTTGTTTGGGGTCATTGTCCTGCTGAAAGACTCTGGGTCATTTCTAGCTGCTTTTGTATCGTTTGTTTTGGGTCATTGTCCTGCTGAAAGACTCTGGGTCATTTCTAGCTCCTTTTGTATCGTTTGTTTTGGGTCATTGTCCTGCTGAAAGACTCTGGGTCATTTCTAGCTGCTTTTGTATCGTTTATTTGGGGTCATTGTCCTGCTGAAAGACTCTGGGTCATTTCTAGCTGCTTTTGTATCGTTGGTTTTGGGTCATTGTCCTGCTGAAAGACTCTGGGTCATTTCTAGGTGCTTTTGTATCGTTTGTTTGGGGTCATTGTCCTGCTGAAAGACTCTGGGTCATTTCTAGCTGCTTTTGTATCGTTTGTTTTGGGTCATTGTCCTGCTGAAAGACTCTGGATCATTTCTAGCTGCTTTTGTATCGTTTGTTTGGGGTCATTGTCCTGCTGAAAGACTCTGGGTCATTTCTAGCTGCTTTTGTATCGTTTGTTTTGGGTCATTGTCCTGCTGAAAGACTCTGGGTCATTTCTAGCTCCT
The DNA here is from genome assembly GCA_007224835.1 of Danionella cerebrum. Classification (NCBI taxonomy): domain Eukaryota; kingdom Metazoa; phylum Chordata; class Actinopteri; order Cypriniformes; family Danionidae; genus Danionella; species Danionella cerebrum. The sequence continues at coordinate 158,260 of SRMA01026905.1, forward strand.
TTTGTATCGTTTGTTTTGGGTCATTGTCCTGCTGAAAGACTCTGGGTCATTTCTAGCTGCTTTTGTATCGTTTATTTGGGGTCATTGTCCTGCTGAAAGACTCTGGGTCATTTCTAGCTCCTTTTGTATCGTTTGTTTGGGGTCATTGTCCTGCTGAAAGACTCTGGGTCATTTCTAGGTGCTTTTGTATCGTTTGTTTGGGGTCATTGTCCTGCTGAAAGACTCTGGGTCATTTCTAGGTGCTTTTGTATCGTTTGTTTGGGGTCATTGTCCCGCTGAAAGACTCTGGGTCATTTCTAGCTGCTTTTGTATCGTTTGTTTGGGGTCATTGTCCTGCTGAAAGACTCTGGGTCATTTCTAGCTGCTTTTGTATCGTTTGTTTTGGGTCATTGTCCTGCTGAAAGACTCTGGGTCATTTCTAGCTGCTTTTGTATCGTTTGTTTGGGGTCATTGTCCTGCTGAAAGACTCTGGGTCATTTCTAGCTGCTTTTGTATCGTTTGTTTTGGGTCATTGTCCTGCTGAAAGACTCTGGGTCATTTCTAGCTCCTTTTGTATCGTTTGTTTTGGGTCATTGTCCTGCTGAAAGACTCTGGGTCATTTCTAGCTGCTTTTGTATCGTTTATTTGGGGTCATTGTCCTGCTGAAAGACTCTGGGTCATTTCTAGCTCCTTTTGTATCGTTTGTTTGGAGTCATTGTCCTGCTGAAAGACTCTGGGTCATTTCTAGGTGCTTTTGTATCGTTTGTTTGGGGTCATTGTCCTGCTGAAAGATTCTGGGTCATTTCTAGGTGCTTTTGTATCGTTTGTTTGGAGTCATTGTCCTGCTGAAAGACTCTGGGTCATTTCTAGGTGCTTTTGTATCGTTTGTTTTGGGTCATTGTCCTGCTGAAAGACTCTGGGTCATTTCTAAGCTCCTTTTAATAGTTTGTTTGGAGTCATTGTCCTGCTGAAAGACTCTGGGTCATTTCTAGGTGCTTTTGTATCGTTTGTTTGGGGTCATTGTCCTGCTGAAAGACTCTGGGTCATTTCTAGCTCCTTTTGTATCGTTTGTTTGGGGTCATTGTCCTGCTGAAAGACATTTCTTACTTTGTAGACCTCATTCCATTTTCGGTAAACAGTACAATGATGTGTTTTACCAAAAAGCTTAATTTTGGCCACAGTATGTATGTGTTAAAATGTTTTTTTTATATTAAACTCCTACTATTAAACATTTGCTAGATCTGGGATTTTATGTGTTTAAAAAGCATTTGTGTCTGAGTGAAAACGAGAGCCTAACAAACGTCCTCTGACTTTCTCTTGTATTTCTTTGATTTTCAGAAATTAGCTGCACGTCTGCCGAAGATCCGGACTGCTCGGGATGTGCCACACAGCTGTCTCTGCCCTCCAGGTACTACACATCTGTTCTCTTCCTTCATGCCTCTGTTACATCCCTTCCACAAAAGCTATTCACTTATAGGCGACAAAGAATGCGATGGTTTGAGACGGAGACCCTGTTGCTGTTGAATGAGGCCCTCAGACTGGCATTGCTCTGACAGGTGCAGCGGTATTTTGGTCGGTCGTCAGTGGCTTCACTTAGTGTTGGTGCGTGTTGTGTGATGCAAGGGTGTTCTGATGGCATCATCTGCCCAATCCTGAGCACAGGAGAAGTCAACAAGGTTCATAGTGCAGCGCTAACAAGTCATAGCTGGTGACGCTCACATCCACAGACAGCACCGGTGTCTGAAACTGTTGGTGGCAGGTTTGGATGTATTCTGAAGTTTCATCAGATTCAAGGATTAGGAGCTGCGCAATGCTTTTATTATAGAATTCGGATGACATTTGTTGCATTAAAAAAATAAAATACAAAATTACATCTTCACCAATCAACTCAAGTCAAATGTTTTTACATCGTGCTTTTTGCAGATGGTTCAAAGCAGCTTCACAGAAGGATGAGCCTAATATTGATTGGCTTAATTACGTGCAAAAGATGCCATAGTTAAACAGTATTTAAATCACATTTAAGGGTTTAATAATGATAGTGTTTTTTGAAAATCATTTTAGTTAAGGCGGGTGCATGCTTCAGATGTGTGGGAATATGGAGCTCCCAGAGGAAAAACCCACACTAGAAATTCCAAATCAAGCCGGGTAAAACTAGGGCTTTAGTGTCTATGTGGTCCGCTTAATTGTGGAGATCCATGACACGCAGGTAAAAAACTAAAACCGAGAAAACAGACAAAGAGGCAGAAGAAAAATATTGGCGTTTTTTAGCAATTGTGTATACATTTTACATTAGCAAATTAATCAAAAGCTTGGTCATTCACTTTGATTTTGATAATATTATTGAAAAATTTGTAAGCAGATAAATAGATTTATGTAAAAAAAGGGAAAAATATTAAAGCAGTTTAATTCATACCAAAATGTTAGTTTTGTGCATTTTTCAAAGATTTTAAAGATTTTTCAGTTTGCTAAAACAGAGACAAATTTGTGTCTAAATTCACCCTGAAGTGTCTGAAAACATCCCCAACAATAATGTTTCACTCATTTATGAGAAAGAAATTGATCGTGATCATTTGTATTATCATTTTTCTGCAATAAATAACACTCTAAAACATAAACATGTGATTACAATAAATAATAAAATGAATGAAGGCATGACTATTGTACGGTACAAATGAAATCAAGAGTCCTTGAGGAATGGAGATGATTCAGGACCTTTCATTTCTCCTAGCAGAAACATTTCCTGTGTGTCGTGTGTGAGAACCAGGCCAGATGGTACAGACATCTCTGTGTTAATTAGGCTCATCATTGCTAGTGATTGTGGTGTTAAGTGAGTGGGAAGTGACTTCAGACGGCCTAGTGAAAGCTCTTTAAGATGTACATGATGTGCCCAGGCTCTTTGAGTCCAGGTGTGGGGATGGTTTAACAGCAGGCGCCCCAGATGAGCTCTGTGTTTGTTGTTGTTCACTCTTTATTGCTGGCCGTGGGAGAATGTCTGGTCCCGCAGACTCTGCTTTCTATCATGAAAACTGAGGTTTAGTGTAGAAGTCTTTTATCGGTACATTTGGCTCTGAGGATATTTCTGTCTTGTTTTTGGCTGTGAACAAACTTATATTCAGACCGATGAGACAAGGGTTAATCAGCTGACTGAACTAATAAACTCAAATCTGGTCAAATGTTGGTCAAATAATTTACACTTTTCTGCTAAAAGTATTTGCCGAAAAGAGGGTTCGGAAAGTGTTGAAAACTCTCTTAAATGTTTCACTCTTTGTCGTGTTGCAGCTGATGTTTTCCTTGTTAACGTGCATACTGCACCCCGTTTATTCAGATATCACACATGTGTTTAACTCCAGTGCTGCGCATTTTATGTGATTCCCGCTGTGTTTGATTTATACTGATTGGACTTAATTAGGAAAGCCACACACCTATCTATATAAGGCCTTAAAAGCTCATAGTGTCAGAGCAAATGCGAATAACGAGGTTAAAGACGCTGCCTGAGTAGCGCAGAAACAAAATTATGGCCATGGTTACAAAAAAAACAGTAACCGGCCAAAAGACTTAGCTTTCAGGGGAGAAGAACACAAAGAACTCTAGAGATGCAGTTAGTAGGTGGGAAAAAGTTGGGAAAGAGTCAACCATTACTTTTGTTCACGGCTAAAAATAGCCACTAAATTAAATTGCTGTAAAAATCGATAACATCAATATTTATTTCCATTTTTTGCATGAATCTCTTTATCTACCTCAGTTCTACAATTGCAATCAAAAAGGTTGTCATAAAGGAAGTCAATGGTAGGGAAAGGCGATATCACATTTTTTGGTATTCGATATGATACCGATTGGACAAAATAAATCGATATCGGTACCGATATCAATACTACAAAAAAAATCAAAGATAAATAATAATCTATGGACGAACCACAACCAAATATTAAAATTTAACAACTTTAATGAACTTCATTAAAGTAAATCAGCTGAATGAGAGCAGTAAACAATGTGTAATATGATTTAAACAGTATTTTTAATGTAACTGACATCTTAAATGTGCACTGTATTTAAAAAAATGTATTTGTTAAAAGCAATGAGAAAAATTAAAGCCTTGAAAATATAATTATCATGTGCACATACAACATATTTCCTCTGGTAAGGGAGAATTACCCAAGAAGGAGGCATGTCAGTCTTAAAACTGTAAATTAGATTAAATAAATGTTAATGTTACATGGGAGTAAACTTTGAGGCAAGATTCACATTGATGATATTTCACCTAAAAAAATGAAAAAGTGAAAGTGTCTAAAAGAGGGAGAGTTTTGTTGACGCCAAACGTGTGCTCCTCCATAAAGTTATTGACAACGCTAGCTAGCTAGACGGAGTTGGGTTTCCCGCACTCTGATTGGATGGATGAGTCCATTCAGCTACGCCAGAGGGGTGTTTAGCGACACAAATGCATACAACAATATAGTTGTTCTTATAGGAAAACTTTCTCCTGTTTTTATGTTTTGAATAATGTATTAATAGGCATCGATACTTTAGTCATTAGATCGATACCCAAAAAATGACGGGTGAGTATCGATATATCGACACCACAGTACTGATCCGCCCATCACTAGTCAAAAACAACCACAAACTATAAATCTGGTGCGACACAAAAACGTAAAAACCTAATGTTTGACGCACAAGACTCAGATGAAAGTAAAAAAAATACTCTAGGTCACAATCAATTTTCATTTTGAAAATAATTGTTTTCCTGAAATCAGTGACATCATGTACGATCTTGGCATTTAAAGAGTAAAAAAATTCCTGTATTTTTTTTTTCAACTTAGTAGTTTCCATTAGAGTTGAGGTAGATAAATATATGCAAAAATGAAAAAAAAATAAAAAATATATATATATATATATATATATATGTTTTATATTTTAGATATACTGATATGATTTTTTTTAGTGGCTACGAACAACACAAAAGTGAATTTCAGTTTCGAAAATCACCCTGAAGTAGCTGCAAATGTCCCCAAAAACACATTTAATAAATAAAATATTATTCTTAAAAGTTCAATAACTATTTAAAAGTTTATAGCTATTTATCAAAACTTCAACGGAGGACATAATAACAATATACACACCAAGCGCCACAGAACGACTCAGTAAAGCTACTTTTAAAAGGTTAAGATGGTGTGTCAAATGATTAACAAACTAGTTTTAAACAAAATATAACATGTTTGAACTTAAATTGAATTGTTTAATTGGTAAAATTAGTTTTAGCCAGGGCTTTTCCTGGTTGGATGTTGAACTCCATATTTTTTTCTATACACGTCGTAACACATGTATAAAAGTACTGGTGTCCACCGCGGCCCTGCGTGCCTCCAGTTGCTGCCTGTCAATCTCTCCAGCACGCAGTGTTCAGATGGCTTCCATGCCTTTGTTTATTTTGAGTGCTCAGTGGTGGCCAATAGTCTTTGGCCCTTTCATCAAGCGCACACAGCCGCTACAAACACATATAGCATTGGTTTAGTCTTTCCAAAGCTAAAGAATGGAGTGCTAACTTCACTTTCAGCTGATAAACGCAAGCACACGTCAACAAATGTTTTCTAGGTGTTTCTCGTTATTGTTTTAGTGTGATGGGTTTTTTTTTTAAAAGAGATGGTATTGACCATTTAAGAAAGCTTTTGTAGCTATGGACATCATATAAAGTTCCCCATGCCAATATGAGCACTATAAACCAACCCCTGTCTCTCTATGATTTTCCTTAGCTGAGATAATGATTTGTCAAGTTGGTTGCTAGGGTGAACATTTTGGTTGCTAAGGAGCTGTCAGTGGTCATAAAAATGTTTAATTCATACTATTTTTTTTTATTAAACCCCCATTTATTTTAGAGTCCTCTTTAACATATTTTCAATGACTTTTAATTCAATGTATTAACATTTTTAATCCCTTATAGAACCTAGGGCTCAAATAATCTTGCACAGTGGTTGGTATGTTCTCGCACAAGAAAAGGTAGTTTTTAACTTCTTGTTTAATGAAAAGTACACAGCAAAAATGAAATTGTTAATCAGCACTATAGGTTCCAATTGTGTAGATCTTTATCAGCACTGCCCCAGTGTTAAATCAGCTCCCTAATGTGATTTACTTTTTAATTAAACTCGTAAACATAAAGTTAGCACCCCCTCAGACAGACTGCAGAGAAATTGTGCACCAGATATTTTGATAAAATGGCCTTTTCTTCAAAACGATTATGATCTCTAATTTACTATTGCGACGGCATATATAAAAAGGGAGAAATAAGCAAATAAAATTATCAATTAATATTTATTCATAAACAATTTCGGCTTGAGCACCAAGCGTGTTTAGACCCCTATTGTAATTGCTTGGAGTATTATTGTTTTGTGGCTTTCAACACATTTTTGAGGGTCTAAATCTGCTCGAAAACGATAGTCACTGGTGAAAATTTACGACTGATTGGCGTTTCAAACATTGTGTCTAAACAGGAAGTTGTTAATAACTCATCCGCACAATATCCGATTGGGTTCAAATTCACCATGCGTGTTTAGAGTCCATGTCTGAATAAATCTGTATAGTAACCCACAGGGCCATGTATAGCGCCACCTGGTGGCAACATGGAATATCCAATTTTCTATTTCAGACTGTGTTTGAAGGATATGTTTGAAATTTGGAACACCAATGTGAGGGACGAAGGCCTACAAAAAAGTCATTTGGATCAAGTTTACACAACCAAAAGGAAGTCAGTAATTTTTCATTTACTCGCAAGTTCCAATTTCAAGACTAGCAAACTTTTCCAAGACATTTCATGTGATCACCATTAAATTCTGGCAGCCTCATCTCAAGGACTCTTGGATGTTAAATTACGAAGCTTTTTGACTTCCTGATTGGCGGTCTGCTGAAATTTGGCATTTCACCAAAGCCGGTTGTTATAACAAAAGTTTATAATTAGCAAACTATATATCTAATTATTGATAACTTATTTTTCTTTTTTCATTTTCCCAAAGATAGTGTAACAAATTGGCCTAAGGGTTAATGGCACCTGAGGTGCTTGTGCCCTGTGATTGCTGCTTGCAACTTTACTCTTTTATTGAAAGTGTAAAAAAAAGTGTACTCTTATAAAACAGTGATGAGCCGAAGCAGTAACCATTAAGCCACATTTCAAAGCATTTAAAGACTTTTCTCCTTTTGTGGAGAAAACTGAAAATGTTTTTCTTGTTTTTAATTTTAGCTTTTACATCTTTTAGCTTTTGTAATCAATACCAAACTTAGAAAAGTGTGATATTTGTTTTTGTCTAGTTGTGATCCCTGAAGAGCAGATGTGATTTCCTGTGACAGTCCTAGTAACCGTGAGGAATTGTCATCAGAGAAAACGCTCTGTATACAGAAAGACAATGATTTATGGGTGAAAAATGTTTTGCAGCAGTGTGTTTATCTGCCCTCAGCTGGGACTCGAGGGTCACGGTGACGTGGAAACCAAATGCACGCTACACAAGGTGTGAATGAAGTGTGTAGACAATCGTGGCATGCTGATGGATGCGGCGCTCTTTGTTCTAGTCTAGGTTTGTAGATCTGTGAGGTGCACGCTGCCAACAGCTTTGCGAGTGAACAGGAAAGGCCTCATGACAGTTTGTTTGAAGTATTATGAAACAGAGAAAAAATACTGTCACTTTTGTATTCACCACAACACATTGCTCTAATTTCCAAAGCCCGATAATATATGAAGAATTTAGAAACCTTGCAGTTTTCCGAACATAGTAGAATCACCAGAGGTCGTGAGGGCCATTTTTAAACTTCTAAAGTTCCACAGATGCATTGTTATCACCGTCACAAAGAGTGAGAAGAGGGGATGAGGGATGAGAGCGTCGGTACTGATGAGAGGCTCCTTAAGCCCCATGCTTCACAGCAGGAAGTGACTTTGGCAGTTTATCTGGATGCAGTCTGTCGAGATGCAGTTCTAGAGAGTGTAACTGGAGCTGGACTCTGGGAACATTAATATTTATGAGATATTTGCCATATTTAACCTCTGGCAAAAGCACTACACGGCCAAGGGGAGACGTGTCTAAAAGTCAATTTGGTAAAACAAGTGATAAAAACAGACGTTAAAGTCTCTGAAACCCAAAGACCAAAGCAGAACGATTCATTTATAATCCAAAAGCATCGCGCTCATAGATAGTGGTTGGGGTGAAGTCAAGAGTACACACCCCTGCTGTAAATATTTAGTATTTTCCCTTTAACCCTTAGAAGTCCCTGCATGCACCGGTGCGTGTGGCCATTATAGCGTCTGTTTTGAATCGTGTAGGAATGGCACAATCCACCTATTGTTTCATTTCGACTTGAAATATAATGTGTAGGTTTCAAAAGGTTGGAAGTTGAAATATATTGTGTTTTAAAGGAGCATTACAAGAGCGATGGCGCATAATTTACAAGGTAATTCATATTTAAATGAGATAAAATGCATGATCTGAAATGTGATCTGTTGCGGTTTCATTTTAGACCCCAAGTTTGTGCCATAAGTGCCATCTAGTGGTGAAAAGAAGGGATGACCCTGTGATATAAAAGACCTGTCATTAGGGCTTTTTTTCTCTTCAAAATTCCTTCACAAAACAAGGTTTAGGGGAGAATGTGTTACACTTTTCCCATTGTTTTGACCTTGTCTTTGCTTTTTGGGGGGAATTATGAATTTTTATTGTTTTATACAACATAAGTTTTATGTTGTATAACATTCTCAATTTTTAGACAAAATGACTACTCTGAATTATTCTTTTGTACAATTTCATGGTTGTTGTGGAATTATTGTGTAATGTAATGCATAACTATTTGTACGAAAAAAAGTTTGTGTTGTACTAAAATAATGAAATCAAGCATTTGCACAAAAATAATAGTTCTAAAGATCATTTTATCAGAGCATTTTGTAAAGGCTCTGGACTTCCAAGGATTAACAGCAATGACAGCCTGAAGTCTCTTGGGGTCGTTGTAGATGAAGTTCTTTATCTTCTTTGTTGTTGTTGTTGTTTTTTCTCGGGGAAAAAGCCTCCAGTTCGTGAAAATTCTGGGACGTTTGAGTTTTGGGTTCAGGGCAGGCCACTGCAGAACCTTCAGTTTGTTCTGGTGGAACCAATCACAAGTTCACAAATGAACTTTTGAGAACATGCTGCTTTCATCTTCCATCAATTCTGACCAAGTTTCCTGTCCTTTTGGAGCTCAAACATCCCCAGAAATATCAGTGACCCACCTCCATGCTTCACCGAGGGGATGGTGTCCAGGGGATGTTAGTTTACAGTGCAGTCTGGCTCTTGCAAATGGCACATGTTATCTGGCTGTCTCCATGGTGCCCACAGGGACCTGTGGTGCACATAGCAAATGGCATCCTGGATACTCAGAGAATGCCGAGTGCATTGCCCGATGATAGACCAATGCAGACCCTGAGGACTGGATCAAAGAGCACTGCGGTGTCACTGGTAAATACACAGAAAGATTAGTCACAGCCTCTCTGCTCGAGTACCTTAAACCAGTCAAATCTCGCACAGCACAGGAGATGGAAGAGAAGAGCGCTTCTGTAGTTTCCGTTAAAAATGGCTTAATGCTCTTGTAAACATGAGGCTTCGTCTGATCCCTGCGGGGTCAGGTGAAAGGTTCGTGCTACTGGCTATTTGAGGAGTTCCAGGTTCACCTTGACATGGCTGCTGACAGGAAGAGGGGCTTTAGGATCTTGTTTCCTGGCCCGTGATTGCTTTACACGGCAGCTGCCAGAGAGCAGCTTTACTTGGTAGAGGTGTACGGGTGCTGACCGACACACTCCGCCACTCTGCAGATGCACATGAACACACAAAGCACTCTACAGCAAACGCCCTCTTCCTCCGGAACTGTCAGTCCACACTTGAAAAAAAAGTGATCATTAGAAGAAAGCTTGAATGTAGACAAAATATATTTTAGCCAACAACCAAAATGTGTTTGTAGCCAATCAGAGGAAAGCAATATGGCATCACTGCTCCATGACATAAATGTGAATTAAGGCTTCTACACACTGATTCGAATTGAGATTCGCATGAATGGTTACTCAGGAGGGTCGAGGAAATTTTGATGCAATCCCTGCCTGAAGATGGCGTTTGCAGTACAACAGAGGTACTCTGTGCTACACAGGGAAACAAAAAATAAGTAGACGGATGGATATTGAACAGTTTTTTTGTGCCAGAACTTTGATAAACACAAGCCATATCACAGGTCTTGTACTTACAAGGTTTATTCCTTCTTTTTTTTTTACCACTAGATGGCACCAATTTGGGGTCTGTAAGGGTGCTTTCCCACCTGATTTGCTCCGGACCAAGGATACATTGTGATACATTGCTGATACAGATTTAGTTCTCATTCTCATCACACTCTCTCTGGTCCGCACCAGCTGAAAACAATGACATCATACAGGCCACTCATTGGTCACATACATCATCCCACGTGTTTCCTTGACTTGGTTAGAAAGAACGCACACACGGAAGTCAACAATGGCAACAATGCTTGATTCTGACCCTTGGCATCTTTTACTTTATCATTTGTATAAATTGCTTCTGATGTACAATGCAAATGATGCTCGGAGTTTGACATCAGCTACCCTGACAACACTGCCATGCAAACAGACAAGCACCAACCCATAATGCCATGGCGAGCGAGTACGGTGGCTGTATTCATTCAAAAAGCATGTGTGTTTGTTGTCTTCATTTGTGTTTAGTTCGGATCAGAGTTCGATCATGTTTTGGAACCGGCCCAATACCACCCCGGACCGCTTTTTTAGTTTGCTCTCACCTGGACTGAAATCAAAGGGAAAACAAACTCTTATTCGAATGAATCAAGTTAAACAAGTCATTTGTGAAAGCACCGTAAAATGAATCAGGAAAATGATCATTTTCTCACATTTTAATTGGAATTACCTTGAAAATTATGTGTCATTATTCTTGGATTGTTCACAGCACAAAATATCAAGATCAAGAACCCTTTTGAAACCTATATTCGTGGCCCACTGGGAAAGTGATGGGAATAGGAACTCTAAGAGTTCTTTAAACAGTCCACAATGAAACTACTACACGCAGTCGACCTGTATTACAATAGTAACACACGTTGCTTTCACTTATTGCATTGAATACTGTTTCATGCAAATACTTTAAGACGAGTCAGTTTGTTTTGTTTTTCACAATCTCTAAACTATTTTTAATCATAAGAGAGGACGAAAAACCGCATTAGTTCAGAGAGTCTGGAAAAAGTCTGCAAATGTATTATTTTGTCGAATATTTGAACGTGTGTGTTTACAGTACGTGGATGATCGCTCACCTGATGATAATTCAACGGTTCTAGTAGGAATGGCTGAAATTCTTTGTTTGATTTTGGCCCTGGATCTTGATTTGACGTAGAAAATGCACAGTAGTTTCTCTGCGGTTGAGCACCAGGGTTTTGTTTCCATAGAGCCGTGATAAATGAGATGTAATCAAAGCCATCTCCTGTTGCCCGGTTTGCAAGAATATGGCTGTGTTTTTAAAAGATGGAATGGATGCCGTGGAACGTCATTTGAGTTTTAATTCTCGAGTTCGCACTCTCTAGAGTATATCCAATTTTTTTGGAAGAACTTGTTTTACATAAAATGTGAGTTTGGAGCTGTGCTAGGAGTTTGGTGAGAAAACGAAGCAAAAGCACACGGAATGCGAAGAGGATGCAGTCAGAAAAACAAACATTTGATCGATGTTTGCTAACAAATGTTTCACAGTTAGCTTTCCTGAGCTCGGCACAGATGTTCTCGCATCCCTCCACACGTCATAATCTCATTCTGATTATGTGATTTCAGCCATTGTTGTCTTGAGCTAAACAAGAGCCGGGGCGTCTTTCAAAACGCTTTTGATTTCTTTGGACATGGATCAGCAAACACAAACCTCTTCCCTCCAGGTTTCAGGTCAGAGAAGTGCTTTCACAGATGGCGATGGTAATTTGCAGTAAACTGAACTGATGCAAACTCCCAGCTGAACACCAGTGTTATCAAATGTGCAGCAACACAATCTCTTCTGCTGGAAGCCGTTTGAAAAGATCTTTTATCATAAATCATTTTCCCAAATAATGTAGAGTGTATTTGGTTCTCTATATTTTGATTTTAAATCAATAAAGATATAGGATCCAAAATGACTCCTGATTGCTTTTCTGTGTAGAAACACCATAAATATCACAGCAAAACGGCACATGATGTTTAACAGAAAGTCAATTTTATAAACGCACAGCATTTTTAATAGAACTGTTGTTCAGGAAGATTGTAGCATTAATAATAAAAATAAGAATAAACATAGATCCAATAAATCCATTGGCCTTTAGTCGTTTCCTGTAGTTCTCCCAAAACCAGTCCCTCTCAGTCTTTCAAAATCTTCCCATGATCTTCTTTTCATCCATGATCTTTCATGTTTCCTTCAGCCCAAATGAGATTCTCAGTAGAAAAATGCTCTGTTAAAAAGCCCCAAAGCATTATACTCCCACCACCATGCTTCACTGTGGGAACAGTGTTCTTGGTTTGGAATGCTTCTCAAAAATATTGGCCCCTATATTAAATATAAAGGCCATTTTATAAACACAACATTTTTACCATACCTACTGTTCAGGATACCAATAAACCCAATAACGTTCGAATCGAATCCGCTGCTTGATTACAGCCTTTAGGCGTTTCCTGTAGTTCTCACCTGAAAAATCTCTCCTCCAGATATGTTGGTCTTCTGGCTCATTTGGAAATGCACTTCCACAGGGATAGGGGATTGTCCTCTAAGCTCCTCCCAAACTTCATTATAAAAACGCCATTTTGAGTTGCAGACAATCAAGTGCTATATATCTGGTTCTCTCAGCGAGTCCCAATCATGTCGTGTGAAATGTGTTCTAACTGGAAATAACGTCTGTGATTACCTGCAGCCAATGAGAGAACCACATCCAGGGAAAGTTGCGGAGGAGATCGAAAAAGTTTCGAGGCTTCTTTTCGGTTAATTTGGACCCAATAAATGAATTGAAAACTTTCACGTTCACATTTTTTATTGTAATCCCTGTCTTGCCCTTGAGTGTGGCACACGTGACCTCACGCTGTTTACAAATCTTTCTCGCAAGTGTTTGGTTTTAGAACACAGACAAAGTTCTCTGAAATCCTCTGCTGCTGATCCTTCAGTGTGACAGCATCTGTGACACGACTGCTCTGACAATCATGCAGACTGAACCTGGCCTTAGCCGTCTAGTTTATTCTGGGATTTTTCTTTCGTCTTTTCCAGTCAGACGTTTTCTTAGCCTTAGTTAGCTTTGGATTTTTCTCCCCGTTTTGGAGAAAGTCTTAGTTTATTCTAGTTTTTCCCATCGTGGATGATTCATTTTTTCATTTCAGTGTTACTTGCTGCAACAGTTTGAGTGCTTTAATCTTTTATTTAAGCAACAAAAAGATATCGGACTTTCTCTAGAACATTTTTGGAAATAAAATCAAAATTTGCTCTGTTAACAATCACTTGGGAGGTATTGGAATAAAATGTGCATTTTAGGCAGGGAGCTAACAATTTTGTCTTGTAGTGACGATCAGCAAAGCATTCTTGGCAAATATCAAAAGTGCTCCGAAGTCTGTTAAATTTAACTTTTATTGAGAGAACTCTTGTTGATTTTATGTTTCACATCCCTGAGCAGTGGCTCATTTCGCTCAATGGCAGACGTCTGATGGTCTGATATCTTTAGCCAGTGCAGGGTTTGTCCTGTCCAGTCCCATGAGAGGCAGGGTGTGCTGGCATTGTGGGCTGAGTGCTGCAGATTTCCTGTGGGCATCAGGGTGCTCTCGCCTCATTGGTGCTCGGATGGAGCTCATTCACGTCTAATGTTAACAGCTGCAGGCAGATGTCCAAAAACAACAGCTTTTATTGAATTTGAAAGCCAAAAAATCCCAGTCTGTGTTGCTGTGGTCTTGACAGTAGTTGAAATTGTAGTAGCACATTTCTACAGGTCGAGTCGAAGACTAATTAAGAGCTTGAAAGTATTAGTAAATGGACCAAATATCCGTAGGTTCTTTTGAAATGCTAAACGCCTGGAGACACCAAGTATTACTCTGAATATTTCTCACAGATTTTTACCAAACTCAGATGGTTTTCATGTTCCCAAAGGCACGATGCATCATATGGGACGATGTGATTTGTTCAGGGGAAACTTTTTACATTTGAGGAAGTTAATCTTTCTTAGTTATGTAGAAATAAAAGGCAGTGGAAACAGCAATGACAGTTCGGGACCATTTGTACCTTTGAAAAACCACTTTCCTTGCTCAGCGGTTTGTCTAAAAAAATTACAGTGAGATTTCCAGTAGCGTTTACCATTAATTTATTAAAACATGCATCAAGTAAATCAGATGTCTGGCTGAGAGACGTTAAGAGAAAGTGCTTGTCAGTATTTCTTATTATTTTTGTGTTTTAAACTGTTTTATATGATGTTTTTTTTATCTGTTCTGCTCCACAGAATGAAGAGCAGGTTAATAACCAAACATTCACTGAGACAAACACATCCAAAAGAAAGTGTTGGTTTTTATCATCGAGGAAACTCAACAATCTCGAGATTTAAATGACCTCCTAAATAATATTGTTCCATAAACAGCTAATGTTTAAGACCTAAGAAACTATTCTATTTTCACAGAAGGAAATATTTTAATAGTACCTTGTTATACCCAGTTAGGACTGAATTACTGAAAAAATTGTTCTATATGGGACTATTTGGCTCGTAATCACAGGGAACCATTTTGGGGGCCATTTAACTCTTATCTGCAAAGGTCCTGTTAAGAACCAACCATCAAATGAATGAAAAAAAAAACAAACTTTGGAACGATAAATATGACCAGCATCTGTATATAGCACATTAAAAACAAAAACGAACTATTTTAGAACGAGAAGGTGCTCGCTGCAGAGCCAAATGGGAGGAGCTAGAGCTCCAGCTCCCCCTCGCTGGATCTAGTGGGCGGGGCTTAATACGTCATAGGTCCAGACGCAGGTAGAGTCCGTTCGAACTGTACAACCTGTATGGCACGGTAAGACATCTGAACTGTACTTAAGTCTATCTAAAATTACAGCCAGTAATACATTTAAATTTACAATATAATTTAAATTAGTAGGATCTAGTAGGCCCCGCCCACTAGATCCAGCGAGGGGGAGCTGGAGCTCCAGCGAGGGGGAGCTAGTGCTCTAGCTCCTCCCATTTGGCTCTGCAGCAAGCACCACTTGTTTAGAACTGCAAGTTCCAAAAAGACTGACACAAACAGTAACAAAGTGCTTTAACAGTACCTCAAAAACCACAAAGAACTGTGAAAAACCAAAAAGAGCTTTAGAGATTTACCCTCTAAAACAGGTTCTTGGTGCTAAATAGCACTTTTTTTGCTCCAAAGAACTCCTTGAAAGGGGTTCTTCAAAGCGAGTGTTAAAGAACACCTTCTAACCTACAAAGAACCAGTGAAGAACCAGAACCTCGTAATCCTTGAATAAATCGTGATGTAAAGATTTTTCTTTACTTTTCCAACTCTAAATCAACCCAGTACTCCCAGTTGGCCACAGGAAGGGGCAGAGAAGACAAGGAGGCAACTCCATCCATAAGGCTGAAACTTTTGGGTCGAGACTAAATCTGGTTCCAAGGGAACGGGAGGTAAAGCTAAGAAAGAAATAAAGACAACTTAAACAGACAGAATAACTGAAACAGTGACTTTAAACAGTATAATTCCTAAACTTTAGGATTTAAGAATAAGAGGGAAAAGAAGAGGGAAAATTAAGGGAAAAACAAGAACACCTGTGAGGAGGAAATTACGGGAAACATAAGACCAAGCGTGCGGGAAGCGGACAGAGAAGCAAAGGGCAGAAATGAACGCATCAAAAACTCACAGGGAAACAGAAAGAAGGAGGAAGAGAGAGGAAAACAGAGAAAGAGGAGAAACAGAAGGAGAAAAGGAAACATGACACCTCCTACCGCCTCAAACTCTTTTTTGGCCGGTTCTTCACTGGTTCTTTGCAGGTTGAAGGTGCACTTTTTCGCTTTAAAGAACCCACTTTAAAGAATGTTTCAATGTGCTATATACAGATGGTGGCTATATATATATATATATACCGTGTCAACATTTATTTATTTCAGACTTTTGAACATTGGTTGTAAATGGCATTTTTGAGCTCAAAAGCACCTTTGGTGGTTGCTTCCAAAAAGAACCATTGAAGATGAGTGTTGAATGGCACCAAAAAGAACCTTCCAAACGGCAAAGAACCAGTGAAGAACTGGTGAAGAACCAAGAGTGTAGTCTAGTAAAATAATAAATTCTGCTCTTATTCTTTATGTGTTATGTAGTAAATGGAGATTCTTTGGTTTGAGCTCTGCACTTCACATCATATGATTATCAGAATTTGTGCGGCGAGAAATCAACGTTTCTTGTTTGATTAAAGAGTTATAAATAAGACAGTTTGTGTATGAAAAAGCATGCACAAGAGTCTTTCAGTTTTTCAAGAATGCGTGGTGTAAAATAATGAAGAAATCAGCCCAGCTCTGACTAAACCCTTGGCATCAGTCGGGTCATGAAAAGGATTTAAACAGATGGTGTAGACTGTCACATAGATGACTGAGCCTTCTATTTTCTGTCCACATCAGGCGCTTGATAAACTGTTCTGGAGCCATGCTTATGCCATTTCCTGTGGAGCTTTTTCACAAGTCATTACACTAGTGATGCCCACATCCACATATTAGCTTTTCACTTTAATAAGAAGTGGATTTGAAATTAACGACTAGCAAATACAAGTGTTGAGGAGTAGAAATAAATATTAACTTTTTTAGTTTTTCAATATATTTTTATTGGGCTCATCCATACAAATGTCTTCTATTCTGTTTTTGTATTTCTTCTGTTTGTTTAATGTATTTGTTCATGTGTTTATTTCTATTTTGAATTCACATATTTATTTATATTTAAATCACGACCTGTCTGTTGCACAAAGAAATTACAAAAAAAATATCTGTAGTTGCAAATTAACTGCTATTTTGTTCTCTTTTAGTTTGGTTAAATCTAGCTGCAGAGACTTTTTGTAGTTTAGAGATTGTGATTTAATTTTTCATATAATTCAGAAGTAACTAGCTACTGGCTGCTTCAGTAAACATCTAATTAAATTTTTTACTCATAGTTAATGAATTTTAATTAATAGCCAGTTCATAAATTTAATGGTTATTTTACCTTTTACTTTGTTAAATATTTTCAGAAATACTTGCATATCTTTACTTTCTGGACTTGTGGTTCTAAATATGAATCCCGGTTTACTGATGTCCTGATGTTTGTATCTTAAACCATTTGTCAACTTGAAATCATGTTTTTTTTTTACTATTACTTTTTTGTATTTAGTACTGCATGGTTTGTGTGATTTTACAGATTTCTTTTACTTCTCATAAATTATTATAATTTTTTTCACACCTGTTCACTCCTTTTCCAGCTCTCACCTGCTCCTTGTTCTACTAATTATTCAGCCTTTTTCTGTCTTTCTCCTTGTCTAACTGGCGTATTAGTTTGTGTTTATGTTGGCGTATTACTTTGTGTAACATATTCCTAGCCATAATCCAGTGTTAGTATTTCTAATCCTGTGGTCACACTGAAAAAATTGACTTGAATGGGATTTTTTTTCCCCGAAAAAAATCCAAGTTCAGCATGGAATAACAAAAAATTCTAGGGTTAAATATTCTTAAATTTTGGATTCTGACAGTCAGTAATACTGTATATAATTATCCGAAGAGTTTTTGAACACATCCTTAGAGGAAATTGAGAAATGCAAACTCAAAGCACAATTTAAAGGTCACCGAAACTTCCTCAAATAATTAAATATTTTACGTTTATTAAAAGATATAAACAGACTGAGCGCAAAACACATGTAATATAATAACTCTATAATAATATAACTCTGTTCTATAAAAATATTTGTAAAACAAATATACATGCAGTATATATTGTTATAAATAACAATCAAAATCGTTTTCATTATTACTTTTGTTTCTTGTGAGCAAATAATAGGAGTATGGTGCCCCCTCTGGCAAATGGTGTCCTATGCAGATTGCGTATTCTGCGTACAGTCAGCAGTAGAGACGTGGACTTGAGTCATTAATTTGTTTATGATCTGTGATAAGGATTCACTATGAAAAACCAGCTTAATACATTGTGAAGTTTGTGTTTTTAAAAACAAATCCATTAACCTTAACATCTTAAGCCCGAGAGTCCCCGGTACCGGGGACTTGCCCCCTTGTGCGTTACATTTTCACTCATAGCTCACGAACCCTGAGAATAACCCACACATATTAAATACTGTTGTGTTCAGCGGAAACTCCTCTAAAAACGTATCTAATTCAATTTCATATCCGTTAACCACAGCTCGAACGCCATGCAAATAAACAACAACATGTCCGGAGTATAATTCATGACCACGTTTTTGTTTATGTGAGATATGTATCCACAATATAAACGGAAACACCAAAACCATGGCATCAAATGAAAGCTAACAACCAGCTGAATCCAGCGATATGTAACTCATTAACATTGCATGAAGTATTTCAGAGCAGGGAGCGTGTAAATCTTGTCTTACCTTTGCTGTTTTTTCAACAAAAAGTTATTTCCATAGCGATAAAAGTCCGTTTGTTGTTATGTCCGGTCGATAGCTTCGCGAAAACTCTATTTTGGATTTTTTCTGTTGCTCCCGTGCTCTCATTACGTCACCAAATATGGAATGACTCCCCGTGCGTAAGAGGTGGTCTCTCCACGCTGCGCGTCGTGTGATTCATCGGCGATGCTGTCCGTTTCAAAATGGTTGAGCTTATTGGCTTCCTCAGAATCAGAGCTTTCCAGCGATATATAGAGCTCCCGGATTGGACAGATGGTCGGGGGGTAGGGACACGCAGAAGCTCGACGTCGAAAGCGTTTGTGAATGAAAGGTTCCCAAAAGCGCAGCAAGATGGGGTAAATGAGCTTCCACCCCCCTTTTACAGCGTTTCTTTAGGAGTTTTTTGCTGAAATCATGTCCCGTAAGCAAGAAAAGAAGACCATGAACGTAGCTGAAGCTTTGGACAAGATTTTTTCCATATTTCAATTATTGTGCCAAATTGTGCCAAACTGTGCCAACATGGATTACGCCTGAACTTTGTTCAATCAAAACCTTTACAGAATATTAGTTTCTTGTAGTATGAACACCAAACTTGCTACAGATGTTCTTGACATGTAGTTGTTACAATTGATTGTGTTTATTTGCTTCGTTATAAGTAAAATAAGGAGATATTGGAGGAAACATTTGTTTTTGTTTTTTTAGGCGGAGTTCATTTTTTGGCCATTCCAACATCAATTACTCTTACCCAGTGTTCTTGACTGTCAAATTAACTCATCCACACCACTCCCCAAGAACCTATCTTCATTTTGATACCAAGATTTGCAGTTTAGACCTTGTAAAAGCTGAGAAATGCCTTAAAAAGTAAAAGTATAGGATTTTCGGAAAATAGGCCTCAGGGCTTAAGAGGTTAACCATCCTGCAGTAAAGATTGAACGAATGTTGTTTATAAACAAAAGTAAAGACTAAAAAAGTTTTTTTTGTAAAAAACTAAAGTCCTATTGTTAATAATACGATTACCTAACCCAAAGAAACAGACAGTGTTCCTTTTTGTACTTGTTTTAAATCAGCATCATCATCTTAATATTTAATAATTAGTTAATGCTTTAGTTACATGATTTTAACGGCATTCAATACGTTGTTAAGCAAGAACTGCATTAAAAATACACTTGGGTTGAAATACTTGAGTCCATAAACTTGTGTAATTAATAACTGTAGAATAATACACACTTATGTAGAGTTCTCCATTGACGGTTAGAAAGCAAAGCAAAATTCTTCTGACAAGAACCATAGACTACGTTTATTTATTCCACACATGTGCAACACGGTCTTGTTTGAACTCCTTTTCACTGCATCCTGAAATGAAAGAAAACCTGACTGTTTTTATAAATAGAAAAAGTTTAGACTCCAGAAAGCAAGAAAAAAAGCTACAATGGGAAGTTTATACATGTTGCCTCACAGACCAGTACCAGACTACAGCCCGATGGTTTGGGACCCCTGCTGTGGAACACGTAACAAAGAGAGTCATTAAATTTGACCGTTTTGTGCTCAGTCCAAGTGCTCTGCACCTAAGAAACTCCTTTCAGCAATGTTTGATGTTTTATTAGAATTCCCATGTTGAGTTTATTAACTGCAGTACGCATTAAATTCCCTTAAAGCTGTTTAATGTAACACCACTAATCAAGCACCAATTACATGCAGCTCAAACCAAACATAAACTCAAGTGTAAATCACTGCATTTTCACTATTTTTCTTCTACTTGTGGCAAGGATGTAACAACGTTCGAGCTGAAAGCAGTCGTTTTAAAGGGACGAACAGCCAGGTATGACAGGCACTCTGGAATAGATTTTCAACAGTGAGAAACAAGCGCAGCGCTTCAGTCGAGTGCTCGTAAGTCATTTCAGCTCAGAGTAAATATCTGTGTTGAAGGATGTGATTCAGCTGCATTTCAGCTTCACTTACACTAAAGCGAGCCGTAGAAAGGACGCTGCAGAGATGAGGAAACATCAGCTTTGGAGCTGTTTTATAATGAAAATGTTACAATTGTTTATTTGTTCTTTTGTCATTAAAGCAGCGTTTTGATTTAATAAGGGTTTAAACCTGCGATTTATAGTGAGGTGTGAGCCCATTTCTTTAATAGTCAAAACTCTGCAGCCAGGATGCTTTCACCAAAATCAGCCAAAATCCAATTAAGTCCAAATGAGGTTCCAAAGGTTCCTATGGAACAAAAACAATGCCAAAAGGATTTGAAATAAAACGCTTGTTGAATTACACAACTGCAAAAAAAAAAATGCATTGCAATAAACAGTGCTTACATTTTAATGCATTGTATTTTCGGGGGTTGCATTTTAACATGGTCGTATATTTAAGTAGTGAATATTTCAATCGGAAACATTTCAGCTTTTCACCTTTCACAACTTTTTCATTGTAAGAAAATTCAATTATTAATATGCACCTCACAAAGTCCATTTCCAAAAAATTCAGTTCGTTTGAATATTCCAACAATATAACATTCGTCAGACAATTTTCGGTTCATTTTGTTTCACTTTACAAATTCGTTTCCGAAAATTCAGTGGTTCAAATTCGACAGCTCTTAGCAGCGCACATCCGGGAACTGCAGGA
Source organism: Danionella cerebrum (assembly GCA_007224835.1). Taxonomy (NCBI): domain Eukaryota; kingdom Metazoa; phylum Chordata; class Actinopteri; order Cypriniformes; family Danionidae; genus Danionella; species Danionella cerebrum. The sequence goes on from SRMA01026905.1 coordinate 179,463, forward strand.
AAAGCAACAGAGTACCGATAGAAGATCGCCATCTGCTGTTAGACGTCCTCACCAGCGGGTGGTGGAAAATCTACAGTTGTATTTCTGATGGTGAAGTTCTGGTAAAAACACAGCTGCAGCTTTTTTTGCCTTTACGGTTTATTTTTTGCAGAGTAGAAGAAAGTCAAGAGTGTTGGGGCGACTTTGTCAAACTTTCGAGAGAGCTGAGGAAGCCATGTGACGTGTGGTTTACCCATCAAGCCCGAAAGCTTGCGAACGTGTTTGTTTGAGTCAACAAACCAGAGCTCAGTTAATAGTGAAACTGCCAGAGAAGGAAAACAGATGCAATCTCAGCAGAGGGTCGAAATGCGGCCGGAGAGGGATTGTTTCACACACCCCTGTTGTTTCTCCACCTCGCTATGCAAATGACTGACACTTATCAATCCCAATAGCCTAAACAAAGACCAAATTCACAGCCTGCGAAACTGTCAACACACGCCAGGGCTTCCCAGAAATCTGGCCGTTTACTCCATTTGTAAGACCTTTGAATCTTGCCAAACAGCATGAATTTTAAGAGACTCTGTGGGAAATTACGTAAAAAACACTCAAGAAGGAAAATAAAACCGTGGCCAAATTGTACAGAAGTTTGCTTGCCGACGCGGTGGTCAATCCATTTGATAATGCTAAACATTTTGGTTTGTAATTTGTCAAAGCGTGTATACAGTCCACAGAGCAGTTTGCGGTGGACAAATGAGACTTTTTGCACCACCGCCAACAGATGGTGTATCAATCACACTGCACGAGGACCTGAAAGGAGCATTACATTAATGTTGTTTATGTAATTCTTTCACAGAATCTTTTGCTCAATCACACGAGTGACGGCGCTGCTGAATTGAAATTCATGCAACTTGAAAAAAAATGGGGTTTCAATATTTAAATCTGCGCTCAAAACTGTGAAAACGATTTTAAACAGTGTTTTTTTCCCCATTCATCACAGACAGTATTTCCAATCATGCCCTGGTTCTGTTTTCCTGGGGCAAAACTCTCTAGAAATATGTTGGATATCCTTCACGTGACCGATACGTTCTCAGAGGGCTGTTTTATCTTCTCCAGAGCACCTCTTGATGCTCATCTTCTCCGAGCTCTTAGAAATAAATGCATGAGTCTGGCAAGCGTGGAACGAAGCTTATATTAAGCCAAAGCGAGGCTAATAGTTCAGTTTTTTGCACTCATGCTCCCCAAAAAAGTTGTAGGTGTTCCTGCCACATATAGCTTGAAAAATACAAACCAAAAAGTGATTAACCCTTTGTGACCTGCCATAGAAGTCCACCAGAGCATAGTTTACATTTGTACAATTTTTTGGAGTATTTTAATTTGCCATACATCAATTTAACTCTTAAATACTACAATTTAATAATATATATGGAGTTAGGTCAATTATAACTGAAGAAAGTGTCAAAACTACAATAAACCACAAAAAATATTTAAAAATAGTTTTTTTCCTCACATATTTTTTCTAAAAACAGACACGTCATAGTTTTATTTTTTAGCATAGTTCCTAATTTCAACACAGGGAAAGCATACAAAACGAAGTTTAAAAGTGTACAAAAGCCCAGACGCCTGTTGTACTTTATAGCAGTATTTCTGGTGGATGTTAAAGTTTTTGGCTAAAGTTTTAGCTACGTTGGTAGCTATTCAGCATTGTTCTCTCGTATTATTAGCACCAGAAACTATTGAAACTATTAATAAAGCCTTGTTTTCGTTTATTAAAAAAACTTTTCCAGAGTCTTCTGTAACAAGTTATGAGTAAAATTTCAGTAACATAAAAACACCTCATCGAGGGTTCAAAATTTTATGGGAATTTTTTTTTCTAAATACCATTCTTAGAAAAAATTCAAACCAAGTTCTTTCCATCACTTGAGAGAGTAGCAATATGTTGCATTTAAAGTCGGCTGCTTTGTAATCAAAACACTGTTTGTCCCGTTAAAAGTTACAACTAAGGATTTAGATAAATCGCACATAACATTCAGATGCCAAACTAACATTAGAAATAACCAGATTCCTCTCATTAGGGTTCAGGCACAGAAGGTGCATAGAACATAATTGTAATTGCTCAGATCGTCATCATTTCGTGGCTTTCCACAAATTTTTGAGGCCCCAAATGTTCTCAAGACGGGAGAAAATGTTTATCTGATTTAAATTTGAAAAGAGGGTATTTCGTAGGATACCTGTTTCGCAGGAACGTGTTTCAGCTTAAAGACTTAAATATAAGTATTATTAAATTCCACAATTTACAGGACGTTAGATGTTTCGCAAAAACCTCTAAAAACTGCGAAGCTTTTTGACTTCCTTAAACAAAGTGCATATATCAGCCATCAAAAGTCTTTTTGCCATGAACAGGAACTTGTTATAACTCAGCCATACAATGGCTAACCCAAATTTACTCCCTCGGTTATAGCGCCACCAGGTGGCCACAGGAAATGCAACATTTAACATTGATGAGATTCTTCTTTTCACTAATTTCGCTATTTGAGACAAGAATATTGGCCAAACAAATTACAGAAAAATATCCGGACTCATTCACTGCGCCACCTGTGGGTCATAACACATAATTAAACGGTTTTCATTATTTAACACATATCCTAAATAGGCATTAGTCATCATGCATATTGCAACAAACTGGCCACCAAGATGCGCTGATGCTGGATGGGCGAGAGCCCTTTGATCGCTGCTTGCAGCTTTAATTTCTTTTTTTTTAACTAGCAAATTCATTCTTTCAGCAATCTATAGAATGGTGTCTTTTATCTTTTTGAAAATAGGTTTGAGCAGTTAGTCGCACAACAGCTTTTCCCATTTTGTATCAGTCAAATCTAGAATTTAAATGTAACTTTTTTGCCACTCAATGCACAAATTCTAGGTCTTTTGTTTTTATTTTTAAATGAGGCACATGTTTAGTCGCCTCTCTCATTGACGGATGTTTTCAGATCAGTCTCGTACGCAGTTCTTTTTACTAATATTTTAATAACTCACAGTGGTCTCGTCATACGGTGCTGTGTTAAATCACTGATCATCGATTCAAAACATTAGAGCTTGTTTGTGCGATCCGTGCTGGGGTCAAAGGCCAGCTGTTACAGGGGGTCTGATAATGCCCAGCAATTCCCAGCGTATGCATTTTCCAGCTGTGAAACGGGAGACAAGTGGTGACTTAGTTTACGTATAGGGGACCTATAGGAGTGATCCAGCTTGGATGGCTGGGGCGGGGGGAGGTGCTGATAAGCATCCACAAGTTCTTAACCATCCCACCTTCCCCAGCTGAGCCTCAGTTGGTTTGCTCATCTTGCTGTGAAGCATTCGTTTGATGTCCTTCAGATAAACAGGGCTATTTACAGAGCCGGGGCTTTTTCTCAGGGGCCTCTCTGGGTTGTCAAGCAGAGGTGTGTGTACACGTGTGCATGTGTGTGTGTGTGTGTGTGCAGTGTATTCTGCATAAATGTGATCCATCAGAGCTGACCTCATCTTGACCAGAAGATGCTTTATGGACTTCGTTTATTTGATAATGAAAAAGTGGGGTAATGGCTAGTGTTTAGTGTGACCTTCCCTTTAATCATGTTCCTCAGTAATTTTGAGCAAACCTCAAATAAAAAGGACAACATAGACGTTCTTTAGGTAACCAGAGGCTTAAAGAGTCTTAAAGAAACGTCAAACTCCTATTTTCCCTTTTAATGATTAATAGGACGTGATTGAAGTTGCAATTTATTGACTGACCACTAGAGGCTGGGCCTAGAAGTGAGCAGATTCCAATTGACCCTCTTGTTATGTTAGCACATATTCGTATTTTGCTTTGGAAACTTTTTTTTTTTAAATGTTTCTCCTCCTAGACTGTTCGAGCTACAACCTCCAACTGGTCTGACGCGGGTTGCTTTATCTTTTTAGACTGGTACCACTAAAAGAAATTGGAGACATTCCTAAGAATGCTGGAAAAATTTCAATTGGCTTATCATGGAGTCCAACTTTGGAAAACCGTAAATATTTATGACAGACTTATCTAGGGCAGCGAAAATAAATGCAAAAAGGCAAAAAAAATAACTTCAAGATTGAAACATCACAAAGATATTTTGTTTCTAATAATCAGCTTAATCACTGACAGCTCCCTAGCAACCAAACTGTATACCCTAGCAACGAAAAATTCTGAAATGAATTTAGCTTCAGAAATACATAGAGACACAGGGGTTGATTTATTTTACTCATATTGACATGAGTAACATTATATTTTGTAACTGTTCCCACCATAGCAACCAGACTGTCTACCATAGCAACCAATTTAGCGTATCTGCATCTCAGCTTAGAAAAGGCATAGAGACATGGGGGTTTGTTTATTTTACCCGCATTGACATGATGAACACTATATTACGTAATTGACGTAGCAACTGGACTGTTTACCATAGCAACCAGTTAGGCATATCTCTATCTTCATTCATTCATTCATTCATGCAATGTGGGTGCGGGTGAATTTTGGAGTTCTAGCCGAATTGTGGAATTTAAAAAGGTTTGAGACCAAAAAGCTTTGAAGGACATGGTCATTTGAGACCATCCATCCTGTAGGGGGCATAATCTTTCTATAATCTTTCTCGTTTAAAATGGGAGTAAAGGATAATTGTTAAATTACACAAAACAAGACGACATGGTAAAGAAGTTTCAGAAGTAACTAGAATCCCAATCACTCAAAGACGCAAATACCCTTCAGCTCCTAAACGATGTCTCCCAGTAGCTCCACGGTACGTATTCAACAGCTTTGTATCGCGAAATTTGTGCCACGATATATTGTTACACACCCTAGTGGCCAAAAGAGCTTGGACAACACATCTTGAAAGATTTAAAATCTTCGTCTGGAAGAGACCTTGTTGATGTGGCAAAACTATCTTGTGTCTTGTTGCTGTGTTAAATCTTGGCATAACAAGAATCCTATTTACTCGGCTTCACCTTAGTAGCAGCTAGAGGAGGAATTGGTTTAGAAATGTCCATGGAGGTGTTCGTTCAGTGCGACTGGGAGTTTGGATTCCAGGTCAGGGTGGCACACAGTGATGAAAACATCTGCACAGAGTCTAGACAGGCCCCGAAGAGGAAGACAAAACACTGGGGAGAGAAAATATATGGGGTTCATGAGGTTGAGGTGTGTTTGTGTGTGTTGTTGGAGATGTTTCTGGGAAATGGCAGATTGTGTGTGCTCCTGCTACATGTGGCAGGAACTGAGCTGGATCAAACCTCTCCAACGCACAGGAGATCATAAACTAAGTGCTTCCCCTGTTTGAGATCTGCAGGCCAACATATGCAAGTGAAATAGCACACAGCGATGCTCTCGTCATGCATTCATCATATTCATTTGATTTGAAGTCTTTAAGCATAAACTGTTGAAGGCATATTTCAACCTTAAGTGACTCTCCCTCGTGTCGTTATAAACCTTTTCTGCTTTCTCCTCAGATTATGTCATTTTAGCCCATTCTGACCTGTATGATTGATGCAGGGGGGTGTTACAGTAGACAAGGGGCATCAGGAAACAATAATCGATCTTCTTGTGTGGATTTGGGATTGTTTTTTACTGTAGATAACACAGTAAATAATATACTGTCTCTGTCATTAACAACGAGGCGCAGCGATCCATTCAGATCTGTGGGTGTCACACATAATGGAAAAGAGAGATGTGGGATTTCTGCAATGAACAAAATGCTCTATATTTTACAGCAATATTTTTACTAATGGTGCTTTTGTAATGGTGACGGTGACAATAAAGTGGTACCTCAAGATACGAAACTAATCTGTTCCAGGGTGGCGTTCGTATCTCAAACATTTTGTATCTCGAAGCAAGCTTTACATGTAAAACGCCAAATACGTGCAACGGCTCTCAGAAACAACAGAATAAGTAGATAAAAAGAGGAAAACCAGAGAAAAATCAAGTAATGTTTCTTCAATCCTTAAATCTACACATTGTTAATGTAATAAATGATAATAAAACAGAATAAAACACAAGCAAAATACGTAATATGTAAACAAACGTGAAACCTTTCCTTGAGAGTGAAGCGATGTGTCGGAGGAGGAGGAACGGATGCAGAACACATTACGGCACCACGTATGAAAGTTAACTTTCTCAAGATATTTCACAAATTACTGACACCAACACGGTTTCAAGCGGAGACAGATGGAGAGACGCTTCTGAGAACGCGTCACAGCGTTTCTCTAAGTTGCGCTACAGAAAAGCACTTTCCACGTTATAAACGTTATTTCTTTTACGACACCTTGACTCTAAAATTTGTTATAGTACATTATTTGTAATGTTTTGCTCGATTTAAAACTGATTTGAAGTGTTTTGAAGAGTATCAGCCCCTTTTTGCACTAGGGGAATTGAGTGCCAGGACCCCGAAGCGCAGCGCGACGGCAGACTAAACAACTGGATAACAGAGCAGAACTGTTTGTGGTTGTTCGAATTTTTATTCGCATCTCGAAGCAAAATATTTCCCGCGAGACCTTTCGTATGTCGAACATTTCGTAACTCGAATGATTCGTATCACCGTATTTAGGCGTCCAGCGCTGAAGGTACGTAGAAGCCTATTGCTCAGAGTATTATTGTGAAGTGGTTTTCGGCACATTGTGAAGTTCTAAAAAAAGTCACCTAAGTTCGCAAACACGTCACAACTTTTGAATCCTTACGTCTGATTGAAAGGCAAGTATTGAAAAATGGGTCTTTGCGCCTATGGTGCACCGAATTGTACTAAAAGTAAAATTCCAAGTAGTACATTTTATTTTATTTTATTTTTACTGCAAAAATAAAAAAAATGACTATGAACAATTTTTTGTTTGAGGCATTTATATAAGTGGAGTTTCAAAACTTTTGCATGGAATGTGAGGATAAAATAAAAGAGCCACTTTTTGAGGAACTTTTGAGATTGCTACGATTAAGGAAAAAAGAACATGACAATGATTATTTGGGTAATTATTTAAATCATTATAACTAATTAACAACTAGTTATTGAGATAAAACAAACAGGACCAACAATTTAGTTCACTTCTGCAATCTTTAAAATTACAAGTAATTAAAAAAAACATAAATATTACTTAAAATACTAAAAAACATGTTTCTACATGTTAATGCTCCTTAAATACGTTTACGAATATTTTTTCATTAAATTACACAATAATTACAAACTATCCTGAAATTGTAAAAAAAGCAAAATTAAAATTGCTACTGCAACAATTTCAAAAATTGACAGTTTTATGTTTCATAAAAAATCTAACGTACTGAGACAAAACAGTCATAAAAAAGCAAAGGCTAGTGAAAATTGTATCATATCCTCTCCTAAACTTTATTCACTGTTCCAAGCACTTTTTGTTCCATTTTGCTTTGTTTTGTGCAGAATTTTGAGATAAAGAACCCTTATGACAGGTCTTCTGTGTCACTAAATGGTGAAAATAAGGGCACACACTTTTTATCTATCTACTTTAAATATGAATTTCCTTGCCAATTATGCGTCATAGCTCTTGTAATGTTTGTTTAAAACACAAAATATTTAAAAAATCATCTTTTTGAAACCTGCACATTATATTTGAAGTGGACGTTTATAAATGGTTGGATTCCTACTTTTCTATTTAATTCAAACCAGACGCGTTATTTCCAGATGCACCGGTGCGTGCAGGACATTCTAAGGGTTAAGAGCATCTTCTTATTTACGTCATAATACAGAGTGCAACAACTTGCCCACAAGGTGATGGCGCCTGAGGTGCTTGAGCCCTTTGATCGCTGCTTGCAGATTTTTTTATTTGCATGTCCCTTGTAACACACCAATGGTCCTCAGATATTTGTCCCTCCTTTGGGCTCCGATCTTTTAATTAAATTGATAAGTGCTTGTGAGGTTTCCTCCTAAAATGATTAATCATGTCTTTGTTTCTGTAGTGTTTGTTAGGCTTTAAGAATAGGTTTTCAGCAATAGGTTTTTCGGCATGTCATGTTTATTTCAACAGTTCTGCTTTTGCAATCAGCCGACGGTCTGCATTTCTTTGACACAGCAGCCTCTGTGTGCATTGAGAGCCGCTGGCTCGTGGCCAGCCCTGTAACACATGGTAAAGACATCGAGGTGCTCTTTGTTTATTTCAGCAATGCCACTGAAATCTCCTTGTCAGGCTTCTGTTTTAATAACTCCTGGCATCGTATGCCTTTTTACCCTCAGTAACCCAATATCAGCAGACGCCGGTTCTCTGAGCTCTCATCGCACTCCATTTTTTGGTCTCGGCCACAGTGTGAACGTGAGCACCAAAAACCAGAGTGTAGAGGTCCCGAGGGACCTCAGTGGTCTGACATTTTTCGCCTTAACTCACACAAAGTTCAAGCACAAATCAATCTTCTTTGAATAGAAAAACTGCTCACATTCTCTTTTTAATTCTGGATGTGAATAGATTTCTTTCCCCCCCCCGAGTAACAAAAAATGTACAAAACTGAACAAATGTAATCAATGATTGAGAGAAGATTTGTCATCCTGATGCCAACATTTGACTAAACTGTGTTTTATCTTTGATGAATTGAGTGTCGGGAGAGTTTACTTAACCAAGACATGAGGTGTTTTGCAGACACACTTATTTTGCCCTTTTAACACTGTTTTCATAGAGCTGTTGCATTCAGAGCCCCCCTGGGGTCAGAGGTGAGCTCATGAGTCTGTGCATCGTAATTACAATTGTCAAGGCAAATGCATAAAACATGTTTTTGGCTTCCTCTTAAGTGTCAAATTTTCTGTCCTGCAGCAGAGAAGGTGTTGGTTTAACCCTTCCCTCAAGGCCATTTGTCAAACATGAGTAAAGTGTTTGTTGCTCTGTAGGTTATGAGGCACTTGGAAATGGAATTGTGTCGCCATTGGAAGGGGAAATAAGTGGAGTTTCAAAAGGCAAACACTAATATTTTGGTTGTCACTTGTTTTGAGGAACTGTGAGGATAAAATAAAAGAGCCGCCTCTTATCATAAAGAGATTTCTATTAAAGCCACTCATTCATTCATTTTCCAACCCGCTTAATAAATTTTTGGGGTCACAGGGGTCTGCCGGTGCTCATTGGGCGAGAGGCGGGGGTACACTCTGGACAGGTCGTCAGTCCATCACAGGTCACCAGTCCATTCACACCTAAGGGGAATTTAGATTATTCATTTAACCTAACCGCATGTTTTTTTTGTCGTTGTTATTTTTTTTCGGGGGGGATGAGGAGGAAATGGGGAGAACATGCAAACTCCTTCCAGGAAGGTCACCGGCAACCTTCTATCTGGAAGGCCACAGTTTTACACACTGCGCCATTAGGGGTGTAACGGTTCACAGGGATGTATTGAACCGTTTCGGTACGGCCTGTTCGGTTCGGTACACTTGCGTACCGTTTCGGTATTCGGTATTTTTATTAAGTAATAGAAATCTAATATTAGCGCGATATTAAGCACAGCGGAACAATGTTCCTAGGCAAGTTTCCGCACGGACGCTATTGAGTGACGAGCACGAGCGCGAGTAGGAAAATGGCATGGCAAAAGCGAAAGAGAAGCCAGAGCTTGAAGACCCTCTCACCACACTACGGTCTCCTGTTTAGGAACACTTTGGCTTCTCTGTTAAAATACATAACGGGGATAGACGAGTGGATAAATTTAAAGTTCTATGTCGACATTGTTCCAGGGAGATCGGGCAGGCAACACATCTAACATTTTCTACTGCTGGAGATATTGTCACTGCAACCAGATCTGTGCTCGCTTCAGAAAATGCGGATAGGTTAATCTATCCTAACTATCCTAACTAGTTGCAGTATTTAATTTTTTATGTAAAAAAATGTGTTTTTTTTATAAAGAGTGCAATTTATTTAAAATATCACCCAAATGTGTCACTTTTATTTATTTTATGCAAGAATTCTACTGTGTATTGGCAGCTTTAATAAAGATTATGTAAGTTCTTATTGTTTTGTACCGAACCGAATGAACTGAACCGAACTCTCCAAGACACTGTACCGAACCGAATACGATTTTAGCGTACCGTTACACCCCCATGCGCCATCGTACTACCCAATTGGAGAATGGAGCGCTAGGACCCGGAAGTGCAATGCAACATCAGAATTAACAATCCGATAATGGAGCAGAACTCTTGGTGTTTTCGTATCTTGGAATTTTTTCGTATCTCGACGCAAAATATTTCCTGTGAGACCTTTCGTATCTCGAACATTTCGTAACTCGAAGCTTTCGTATATCGAGGTACCACTGTATAAGTATTTAAACATATGTTTATACACATTTATACGTAACACAGGTGAAGAGGAACTAGGTGAGGTCTGCAGTTCTCTGGCCTCATGCTAGGGGGCACTGGTGATCCCAAAGATAACGGCACTTTGGCTATAATAGAATTATTCATTCATTTTCCTGCCTGCTTATTTCGGGGTCACAGGAGTATCTCCAGTTCATATCAGGCGAGAGGCGGGGGTACACCCTGGACAGATCACCAGTCCCTCACAGAATAATAGAATTGGAGTTTTGAAAAAATTTGGAGTCTTAGAGGAACTGAAGCTTATATATTAAAGGAGGTACAAGATTATGAGGATGCTGTTGACCACAGTATGAAATAGTTGCATACAAAAAGCATTTTTATATTTCACCAGAAGATGGTAGTAGATGTCTGGGGGTACCCTGGTCCACACTCTTGCGGCTTGACTTTTTTTTTTTTTTACCGAAATACAAACAATACTGTCTTTGAAATTTTGAAACAATTTTTAAATCTCAGTGTTTACTTGGCTATACCCTTGGGATGTAGCGTGTCGAGTGGCAACGTTTTTGGTAATTTTTTTTCATGCTGAATAAGCCTAGACCAGAGCTCCAGTGCTGGTATCTTCTGACACTGCTGATGGAGCCTAGATCCAACATCACGCTGGATATCATCACACCTTAAAGGCTGTGGGATGCTTTCTCATGCTTGCAGTCGCAGCAGACCCTCTGCCAAAGGGAGTTCTGTTAGTGGATTAATCATTTGCAAAAATTGCATAGCAAGATGAATTAAAAAAAATATTAAGTAGAAATTCAAGCAAAATATTCCTATTCTTCTTTGGGACTGACTTTAACACGCATTCTTTTCATTTCAGAGGTCGTTTGCTGCTGAAATGTAATGACTTCAGCATCTGCAGGAGCAGCAGGTGTTAATGCTATTGGCCTTCAATAATCGCCATTTTATTTGTCATAGATAGTGACTCCAGGGCCAGTAATGGAGGGTTTTTCCTACGGGTGTGGATTGTTGGATTCCATCGCTTTAAACAACCCTATTACGATTCCTGATGTTTCTGCTAATAAAGTAAATGCTTGCCCCCCCCCCCCCTGATTCAAATCACAGGAGGCGTAGGGCAAGTAAAAGCTAGCCTCGTCAGTGCTCAAACATCGCTATTTGTTAAGTAAAGAAAAAAAGATGTCAACTTAACTTCATCTCTTTCAGTGACGGAAAAAACAATTTGAACCACAGCTGATTTTGTAAGTTTGCCCACTAACAAAGAAATGATCAGTCTATAATTTCAATGCTAGGTTTATTTGAACAGTGAGAGACAACAATGACAAAAAAAATCTAGAAAACTGCGTTTCGAAAAGAGTTATAAATTAATTCCATGAAGAAAAAAAGTATTTGATCCCTTTGAAAAACATGCTTCAGTACTTGGTGGCAAAACCTTTGTTGGCAATAGCAGAAGTCAGCTGTTTCTTGTAGTTGGCCACAAGGTTTGCAAACATCCCGGGGTGGGGCGTTGGCCCACTCCTCTTTGCAGATCCTCTCCAATTCATTAAGTTTTAATCAACTTTACAATACACAAAAAAACTCTTCTAGGACTTTCTAATCCTTGAAAATGGTGGTTTCATTATTTTTGTCAGTGTACCCCTCAGCAGTATTTACTTCTCCATGACGAGGTTCTGGAGCACCATGAGGGTGCTTTTCCAGGAATTTAAAGGGAGAGGAAATGTACTGGGTCAGGAGTTTTTTTCACCACTTTGCAAATGCCATGATCTAAATGGCACTTTTGGATTCGGAACTTTCAGAGTAACAGCAAAACAGTGTTGGAGCTTCCTGAACTTTTTGCGTCAATTTTCTAGTTAAAGTACTAAATTGTGACTTATTTTAAGGATAAAACAGGGTCCCGTAGCCTCATGTGAGTTTTCAGGTTAAATACATTTGGGCATTTTTGGTTTAAGATGGTGATCCTGGGGAAAATGTTGCCAGTTTCTAAGAATAGTATATCCTTTTCAAGCCTTTGGGCTTAATATTGTGTGTGTTGGTGTCCCACTAAATTATCAAAATCCATCCACAGTTTTTAAACACTGAATGTAGTAAATCCTGAAATGTCTTGTGTGGACATAATGGAGCATTTTAGAATGAAGCATTTATGATCAAAATATCTTTGGGGTTTGGCAGAGACCCTAAACAATCCTCTCTCGGTTGGCTGCACATGCACAGTAATGTATTATAGCGAACTTGGAGGAAGACATATTTTGACAAAAATAGAGTTGCAGCTTGTGCGCTACGTAACACAGATTAAACAGATGTTTAATTTGTCTAATACAAACATTTGGTTCTCAGGCTATTGAGTGACATCTTCGCATGACTCCAACGTTGCCATGGTTACTCATTAAACATAGTGACTCCTCCTGATAGAAACTGAATAATTTATATTATTATACTGAATAATAATTTATTAGTAATAGTTGTTTATTTTCTATTTTTAGCATTTTGTAAATATTTAACCACAAAACACTCAAGTGCATCTCCTGGTGGGAACTAAGAATACAAACAAAATGGCCGCTGCACCTGATGTGATGACACCTCCTCCCGCTTTATTGTGTCAAGAACTACATCTTTTGCTGAAAACGTAACAGTTTTTACCATCTCTTTGACATTTATCCAAAATGCTAACGTCAGCTAACTTGTTTAACGCCGGCCAAAACATTCACAGCTGCGGAACGTCATGACTTCTCTCCTCTTTTATTTTATTATTATTATTTTTTTATTTTATTTTTTTTTTAATTAGGAATAGGCAACCAAGCATCACTTCAAATAGAAATGAAACAATTACAAAACACTGCTGTAATTACACATTACCCACAGATTTTGTTTGACAGGAAAGGCTATTCAAATAGGTCCCGGTCGCAACCTGCCTCATACCGGAGCAGCAAGACAAAAGTTTGACATAAATAAATCATGTAATGACTCAAATTCACACTTTTTCTGGTTTTTAAATGATGTAAATAGCATATACTCTCTGTTTCTCACGTGTACACCCACTTCTCTAGTCTGAAAAGCCAAAAGGGTCATTAGATGTGAAAAATAGCTGCTTATAATTTAAAAATGAAGCTTCATGTTTATTCATCGTTGGTCAACCCATCCTAAACCAGTCCGATGTGTCCTTGCTTGTCTGATCTAGACAAGCTACACAAACATTATATTTTGGTGAGAATACAGCTTCAGGAGTAAGTTATACTCTGTTCGGCATCAAGATGATGCCGCATACCTCCTTCTAGGATTGAATTGGCAGAACAATGTACAGATAATTTTTCTGGCTTCATCACAAAGACTCTTTGTTGTGGTCTCCTGTAAGTTGCTCACCATAATTATTGAATCCTGGATGTAATGGCGCAATTTCTTCCTCCACGAGAACTGTTTTGGAAAATATTTCTCATTTTGGCAGTGGGAAGAAAGGGAAATCTGAATAAAGTGAGATTTTCTGGGAATGCTTCTGTGAGCGTGAGGTGCACATTGACTTGTGCCCTTTAGAAATGCTTTCCCAGGCTCCCAATACCATACATCTATGTTCTTATTTTTATAGTCTGCGACCGTTTTTTGGTTTTGAGCCTATTGTATGTGTGTCAGATGTGTTTTATTGAGCAGTTTGGGTGCAAGTGTAGGTTAAGCGTTCGGCGAACACTTTTCAGCGGAGAGTAGGCTGGTGAATGTTCCTCGTGCTAACCGCGGCCAAGAGTGGGAATGAAAAACGACCTCTTTCTTCAAACTGTGACTGCAGTTTAATGAGGCAACAAAGCAGCGAGGGATGGTGGGGAATGGGTCAGCTGTCATCGGTGGGCAGACGGGAGCAGACGCATTGCCGTCCAGCTTCTGAAACTGGGAGCAGTTCACTGAGATGTCACTCATCTGGTTCGGCACGAGATGAATTGCGTGATGGACGGAGCTCTTTCCAAGCCTTGAACATTTTGTGGGCCCATCAGAACCTGATAGGGCCTTTGTTTAACTTTTATTGGTTCCACAAGGACACAGGAGGTGCATGAATCACTGCATTGCTCTTTCAAAGCAGCCTTCTGGAATTGCCACATAACCATATTTTTATTTGCAGAGCAAAGGAAGCTATATTTGACACGGTTATATATAACAGTTGTGAATAGTCATGAAATGTGCGTAGTGATTTTTCCAGATTTACAAAGGTATGTGGAAGTCTTTGTTCAGTGTAATAGACCGTGATTGTTCATTTCCTCAATCAGAGCGGCAGGGCTCGTTTTTCTAAAGAGTGTCATTGTTGGCGTTTCTACCACCTTTGGTTGGAACTCATGGCACATTGTTTGAAGGCTCTTGACATTTAATTTTCATGTTCAACGGTGTGCCGTTGCATCTACAGCTTTCCTCTGGTTCAGAAAGTAAAGTGTGGTTTTTACGTTCGAAGACCAGCAAGAATGGAAGACACTTTATAAAAAAGCAAATGAATTGAAGTAAATGAAAAAAAACATTAGTCACATTTAAATTTTAGCTCGAGAATCAAGGCTTTGAAGCCAGGACTTCTCTTAAGTAATTTTCTGTCCCAATCATCGGACTGAGTTTCTTAATCTGCCAAAGGACCAGGTCCACCAGAGCATAGTGTTACTTTTTTACCTGCTTTTTTGGCGTACATTTTAAGAAGACAGCCAAAGTGTAACAAAACGAAAGCACAGTACATTGATTTTCAGTGCTTTTTTTTATCTTTTATGGATGGATGGATGGATGGATGGATGGATGGATGGATGGATGGATGGTTCAATGGATGGACAGACTATTGGATGGACAGATTTATGGTTCGATGGATGCATATATGATGGACAGTCGGTTGGTCAGATGGTTCAACAGACGGATGGTTCAATGGATGGATGGATGGATGGATGGATGGATGATCAGACAAATACATGGATGGTTCGATGGATGAATCGATGGATTGATGGATGCATGGATGGAGGGTCTGATGGAAGAAAGGAATGTCTGATGGATGGATGGAAGGATGGATGGTTCAATGGACAGATGGATGAATGAATGGATGGATGGATGGATTGATGCATAGTTGAATGGACGGATGGTTCGATGGACGAAACGATGGATTGATGGATGCGTGGAGGGATGGGCGGATGGATTGATGGATGGACAAATGATCATATAAATTGATGGAAGGACTGATGGACGGATGGTTTGATGGATGGATGAGCGAATGGATGGACAGATGATCATATAAATTGATGGATAAATGGATGGATGGATTGACCGCAAAATGCCAGAAAAAAAATCTGGCATAAAACAGGGAAAAAGTAGTTGCATTTAAAAGAGAGAATCCAGCTGCATATTTAGCATTAACAGGTGCAATAGAAAAGAGATCTTGAGAATTCTATTGTCCTGAGAACAAGATGTTACATCCCAACAGGAAGTTACAAGGGGGTTCTTCCCTTTTACTTTTTTCTCTTCCCCTTCCTCCAATCTACTTTTGTTTCAGTGCAGCGTGTTGCTTCCAGAGTCTTCTATAATGGGTTATGATTCATATTTCAATAACTCCGGTCAAAGGCTATTTTCTTTTCCTTTGAATGCTTTCAGCTTTAATGGGAAATTGCCAGTAGGGGGCGTTTTCAAGATTGTATTCAAAGTTACGGCCAGTGTACCCAACAACTGAGTAAAACAGGCATCAGCTCAGAGCAGAAGTCCTCCTGTTGCATCTCCACGTCTTTGTGTGTAGTTTTTCTTGAGGAAATGGAACATGTTTGCTAGAATTATGCTCCATAACCTCTTTCGTAAGAAGGGGAACAGGTGGAATGCAGCTTGATATTAATACCTTCCATCGGCTAAATGTTTAGTGAAAGCATCGAATGCTCCCAGTGTTTACAGTTCAGTGTTGCAGACACGCATAGTTTTACACTCAGAGCCCTCTGGGTGTCATCACAAGGGGTATTTTTGACACCCCGGTTCAATTTGTCTTTGAATGAAGGTTGTGTGTAGAGCAGGGCGAGTACTTGAGTGCAGGAAGTGCCAGGCATCAGAACACATGCTTCCACGTGTCTTTGTGCATGGTTTCAGCTTTCACTTTGGGGACAGCAGTGATCTCCCATCTGTCTTTCTGCCGCCTGTGGCTGCGCTCGTGTATTTTAGCTCACTTTTTGCTTTTATTATTCTTAACACGGAGGAGGTGGTCCAAACATGAAATGTCATAAAGTGATTCTATTACTGTGCTAGTGAGCAGTAAAGCATTTTAATGCAGCTCCGTTAGAGTAAATCATATCAGAGTGAGGGTTGGCACTGATTCGAGCTCGATTGCTTCAGTCATTCTATACGTGAATGTAGCCGTGGGACTAAATGTAGACTGTTTTTCTGTCTGGACCTCCTGGTTTCAAGAGGAAGAAATGGGCTGTTTATGCTTGAGTCTGCAAATCTTGGGACTCGAGACACTTTGCAAACACTGCAGAGGCTTTAAAAAGCAAGAGAAGCTTTGTAAAATCTTGAAAACTTCCTCACTTTTTCAGTAGAGAACCACATTTGATTTTTAAGCCAAATGAGGTTGTTGAGGACAAGTGTTACATCTTGGGAAAGAGGGATGTCTGTAAAAAAAATTGAAATCTCCAAATTTTCACGCAGCAATATAATGAAGAATGAAGTAGTAGTTAAAATACCCAGGGATTATAGAAGCACTCATGAGTCATTAAGAAATAAATACATACATTTTTTTTTGGAACAATTGGGAAAAGTTTGGACCACTTTTCAGGTTGAAAGTTGAGTACTTTTTTCTAACTGCTGAAAAAAGCTATATGTTTTCTGTATATTTTACTGTAAGTGTATAAAGGAAAACATTTCGATCATATAAAAAAGCCAGGGCTGTAGTGAGACCATCCTAGTTTTACTACTTTATAATCACATTTACAATATATTTATTTGCAGCTCTCACGTTCTATCATCTTACCAGTTTGATCTTTTATTTATTTGTTAAAAAAGTACAAATATTTAATTTCACAGAAGAACAGAATGAGGAGTATAGTAAAATCAAGCATCTGGGCAGTAATGAAGTGAATGCAACCATATAAACCAGTCCTTTATTACAGATCATATCCTCCGGTATTACTCCAAATATGAATTTTCCCATATATCAGGGGTCTTCAGTTATTTTTACCTAACGACAAACTAGAAAAAGGGCCGAAGGCCATGACCATCCAACCCCAATCCCCTTCCCCCACCGAAGACAAATAACGGTGAATGTTCTGGTTATAATTACTTTTATTTGAGGCATTTTTGGCTAAAGAAATGTTAATCCTGGAGAAAATTTTGCAAGTTTTAAGAAAGGTTTTTGAACAGAAGCTGGGCTTCATATTGTCTGTGTTAATGTCACCCGAAATTAACAAAATACAATCAGTTTTTTTTTTTTTTTTTTAGTCCTGTCCTGCTTAGGATCCACCACATAGGGGAGTAGGTGCTTCACGTGGGCTGGACAGTTTTGTTATCTCCAGGGGAGTGAACACCTGATGTGATGTTCCCTCCTCTCGATGGTAGCAGTGATTTTATGTAGTTATTTATTTATTTATTATTTATCCCATTGACCACTTGCATTTAATACATCAGGACAGGAGGGTGTAAAAAAGAAGGTGAAGATGAGGGGGAAAGATTCACGAGTGTGAAGAATACCTACCTGAACATACCATAAAAGTTTGTTACAGTTCGTGCTGTACTGCTTTCACAGTTTGTACATAACTACACACATATACACAGACCCCTACCTAGAAAACCACGTTGGTTTGTTATAGTTTGTGCAGTACAGTTTGTGCAGTTTTGTACATACCCACACATGTATAAATATACATACACAGAGTCAATGAACCATGCGGGATAGCAATGAGGTCAGTTATGATACAAATTATAGATCACTGATGGGGAGTGGACAGAAATGTATGCATCGCATAATCACCTAATCTGCACTGAACGGAGACACACAGACAATAACTAAATAAGTGAATGCAGCCTGAAAAGCACCCAGTACAAGAAACCCAATCCACAAGCAGCAAGCAGTAAACCAACGTCCCCTGCGCCACCTCCAGTTCTCTGCAGTCCAGGTGCGATGCAAGCTCCTCCCCAGACCAGTCCCCATAAACAAACAAGAGCCACCCGACAGGCCAACAATCAGGGTTCTTAATGAATCACAAATTTCAGATTTAAAAAATACTGAATGTACCAAATTTGAACGTTCTCTCTGTGAGCAGTGGTGTGTGGCTTAGGTTTTGGCTTAAGTTATTAAACATGTTTTGGGTTTGGCACTTTGCAGACAGTCCCTAAGCGATCCAGTCTGAGACTATACAATATTTTTCTGCGACGGTGAGGGAAGATTAAATGCCTATTAAAGGCTTTTGAGACTCGCGCTATGGAGCAGAGAAACCCGAATCTGCAGCAGCTTTCCTGAACTCTGCTGTGCTTTTGTCAAGAGTGCCCATTAACATATTTACATTTACATTTATGTATTTAGCAGACGCTTTTATCCAAAGCGACTTACATTGGGAGTAAACATCAAGCAGTTTGGTACAAAGTGGATGGATCAGTAGACATACACATAGAACACTTTCAAGCTAGTATAGAAAGGGAATTCAAATCAGTGCTTCAGAGTTTTTTTTTTGTTTTTTTTTTTTTTTTAAGTTTAAAATTAAGTAAGTAAGTGCTTATGTTAAGTTAGTAAGTAAGTAGGTTAGGTTAGTAAGTGCTCTCGAAAGAGTAGAGTTTTTAGCTGCTTTTTGAAAGTGTAAAGAGATTCAGCTTTCCGTAATGGGACGGCAATGGAATTCCACCAGCCAGGAACTGTGAAGGAGAAGGTCCTGGTGAGAGATTTTTTGCCGCTCTGAGATGGGACCACGAGACGCTGGTCATTTTCTGAGCGGAGGCGTCTGGAGGGGACGTAGAGCTGGAGGAGTTCGTGGAGGTATGAAGGAGCGGAGCCTGTGAGTGTCCTGTATGCCAGCGTCAATGATTTGAACTTGATTCGAGCCTCAATGGGAAGCCAGTGGAGAGAGATGAGGAGAGGGGTGACGTGTGCTCTTCTTGGTTCTTTGAAGATCAGTCGAGCTGCCGAGTTCTGGATCATCTGAAAGGGTCTGACCGCACATGCAGGAAGTCCAGCGAGAAGAGCATTGCAGTAGTTGAGTCTTGATATGACCATTGCTTGGACCAGAAGTGGGTTGAATGTTCTGTAAGGAGATGTCTGATCTTTCTGATGTTGAACAGGGCAAATCTGCAAGATCGAGCAGTTTTAGCAATGTGCTCCTTGAATGTCCTTTAAATGTATGTAAACGAACAGGGGACTGGGTGAGGTGTTCTGCTCCTGCATGTGCGCTTATTTTCAAGGTGTATTAAAAGAATATGCATGGGAACCTGTCCCCATACGTACACAATGTTTTGATAAGAAACATGAGGCCCATTTGTTGAGTCCTCAAACATAAAGTGCTTCCATTTAAAGAGCCATCTTAGATCCTGTGGAAAATAAAAACGCTCATAATGACAAAGATTGATCTGGAATGTTCGGAAGGCATTTGACCACATGGTTTTTGAACGTGTTTTTCATCGTGGACATTATACCTGCATTTAGGTCCACAATGAGCCTCGCTGTCTCAGAAACACTTTGATAAATGCTGGTTGTGATTGCTGAAAAAACACAGGCCTCTCAAAACAGGAACGCTGAGAATAATGATGGACCCACAGGAAAAGTTAGTCACCAGTTAGACTTTTCGGACGCACAGCTCTCGAAGAAGAAGAAGACTTCTCTCTTAAAACTAAGCTGAAAAAGTACTTTTCAAGGCAAAGGTTACGGTTACTCTCTTAAGTTGCTGGCCATGAAAGAGAGAGGTGTAACCTTTTCCACATCTTTAGAGGAAAATGAAAGGATCTGGAAATAAAGTCGGAATAACTCTTTTGGTCATTTAGTTCAGCAGCTCTTTGACAAATTGCTTTGGCAGATTCCGTTTGTTCTTGGAGTTTCCAGAACATAATAAGTCATAAAACTACATTTTCACGGGATGTTAATTGACATAAAAAGAAAAAAATATATATTTCCTTGACAGTTTGGAGCTTGTTCTCTCTTGACAGAGCTCGGGTTGTTGAAAGAATCATCTTTTTGCATATTGCTCAAAGATTTTGCTAAAAAAAAAAAACGAAAAACTTAAAACTGACTTTTTAAATGAATCCGTCAAAACTATAATGTGACAAAAAGCAGATTTATTCTAGTTTTGTAATATTAATTACCATGATATCTAGGAGAGGTACTAGTTGTCTACCCCTCTCATTGTTATTATGTGTAGGAGGAGTAGAGATGTATCCAGCAAGGTGGCGGTAATCCACGGTGAAGGGTTTCTGAAGGAAAGCTGGTGTTGAAGTACATCTAAATTCGTATTCTCATTCATTTGGTTCTTTTTGGCGTTTGATTTATGTACAAAACCATGTTTGGCAGTGATTCTCATGTAAAGATGTTCTATTATATATTTCTAGGTAATTAAATAAATAAATCAAATAATGAAATACATAAATAGTTATTGAAAATAGGCAAAATAATCGACCACAGCCTTGAATTGTTCACTAGATGCAGCGGGCGATCAGAGTGTCGTAGGAGTCCAGTGTTTGAGGGTCAAGTTCTAGCTCCAGATCGGATGATTGTGTTTGTGTGTTATCACGCCATGCTCTGTAAACAACGATTACATGTGTTCTCTCTTTAAAAACATTGATTAAAATCTGTAAAGATCAAACCAGGTTTCTTTTCATTTTCACAGACAACATGAAAACAAATTGTCTACATAGATAAAAATCATGAATTAATGTTGAATTTGTTTTTTTTCCTGTGGAGTAATTCCTTCTCTCTTTTTTCATTGCAGGTCCTCCTGTAAGTAGACCCAGTGTTTGTTGACCGGATTGCGGTAATGTCACCAAAACTCTGTTCTTTCCTGTGCATTTCTGTGTATTTTAGGAGTTTAAATGTATCTATGTGTGTGTTTCTGTCCATGCGGACGGAGCGTTGATGACGACAACTCTATTAACCTAATGGAAACTAAACACAGCCTTTTCAGTTTGCGACTTAGTTTACGACTCAGTTTGGTGGGGCTTGTCTTTACTCGCCATGGTACACTTTTGTATTTGCATCGACTTGTTTTGGGGGGACTTTCAACCTTGACTTGTCAAGTTTGATTCAGTCGAACTAGTGTTTGTCTTCCATTTAAGTTTGGGAAGGTGAAAAAGCAACAGCTGAACTAAAAATGCGATCAAAAGCGGACTAAAAAAGCGGCCCGAGACCTGTTCCAGGAGGAGGTCTCTGTACGAATTCTGATCCAAACTAAAAACAAACAGATGCTTTTTGAATAAACACAGCCATCGTACTCGCTGTGTCTTTGTTTACAAAGCCTTGTTTATAATGGCAGCTCGCGGTCAATCTTGGAGTAATTTGTGATCCGAGCTTCATTTGCATCAGAAGCAATTATCACAAATGATATCGTGAAATTTGCAAATGGTCACAATCAAGCAGCGAATCCCAGTCTTCAGGCGTTGTTTACTTCCATTCATTCTAACCAATCGAAAAGCAGTCGAGGAAATGCGAACAATGGCGTACAATGACGAGTGCAGATCAGAGCGATCAGTGTGAAGCGAATGAAAACTAACTTTGCAGACGATTATAACAATGTATCAGTTGTTTCTCTTGGTCCGCACCAAATTAAACGAAATAGACGTGTGAAAGCACCCAGTTTCAGCTGTCAATCCCACGGAGCATTCGTTAAATGTCCGATTTGTATGGCACGCTTAACTGTAAATCCTAGAGAAGTTATGATTGGTTGGTTTAGGATTTCCACGAGAAGTGAGTGTTGTAAAAATAGCGATTATAAAGCAAAAAAGTATGCAACGTTAACCGACAACACTTGGTAATCCTCGAGTTCCTCTTAAACTGGTTTGGATCGTGTTTAGCTCGCTGCATCTTTCTCTTTTACAGATGGTTGGGTGGAGAAATGAGAATATCTGCAAGTGTTGGCAATACCTGGCTGTAAAAACTCTTTAGCAGCTTTATCATGAGCCCAAACATCCCGCACTTCTTGGTTTATGAGCTTTAAACCGTTTAGAATTTATTACGTTTTTAACTCTAGGTTTGATTCACTCTTTAGCTTCTGAAGTGAACTTTCGGCAAAGAAAGGAGAATAATGCTGTGTATCTACCGATAATGGGGCACGGTAACTATCCCAGTCTCATATATATTTGATGTAAATCCCTCCAAAATTGTCCCCTTCCTGTGTGTTGGACTTTGAAAGGTTTAAACACATAATTGTCTGTAGTTCTTCACAGGTCACCTCACTGGAGCATGCACACTTGAGAAAAAAGCCTGCTCCAGCTCAGCCTTTAACAATTAGCAGTGACAGGAAACATTTAACGTGCACAGAAAGCTCTAGAATGGAGCTGGAATAATGCTCTTGGGGATTGGGAGTCACACGCTTTCTGATACAATATTATCCCCGCTGGAAAATGTAATGCTGCTGTGTGTATTTGGAGAACCATGTGTTGGTTTTCCCTGGCGTGCCATTGTTTCAACCATAGAAGGGATTCAACCCAAGATAACCAACCAATGCGCATTGGTTTTGGTGAATTGTGTCATGTAGAGATGAATAAGAATGTGCCACAATAGCCACGTTTTGCTTTTTAAAGATGTGAATTAAACCACTTCGATGACAGACTTTAGGAATTTTAGAATGACCAGAACATTTTAGATGTTGTGGAATAAAATTGCGCCGCTGGTTAGTCCATTGACGCTGCCCCATCGCGCCCCGGTTCTGGCAGAAAAACACATTGCCATTGCATTGGGATTCCATAAATGCGTTTCAATAATAGTTTATGCACATTTTTTCTCATCGGTTAAGAAAAACGAGTGCATCATTTTTTGAATTCAAAATTTATGCACATCTTGGTGTCTCCGATCATTCCCGTCCATTTCTGTGGATTGAAACGCAGCTTTTGTCTCCACGAGATTAAAGTCTCTTTCAAGGTTTTGTAACTTTCAGATGTATGCATGTGTAGCAATAAAATACCACTAAAATAATTCAGAATAAATCAATATTTCCTAAAACTTTAATTATTTTTTGTTGGTATAAATAACGAGTATTATTTAACTAGTATTACTACTGTTAAAATGATTAGTTTTACAGAGTAAAACATTGAATTTTGACAGTTTAAACCAAATGAAAATGCGGTTGACTACTGTTAAAATAATAACTACTTACCAAATAAAGGAAACCATCATTTTATTGGCAATTTATTTCAGTAAGGAAATATAAATTGTTTTTGTAAAAGATTTGGTTCCCATATACTGAAACGTGTAAATAATTGCCATAAATATTTCAGAAATTCCAGAAAAAAAATTCTTCTACAAAATAATATACTATAAAAATGTGTTAATTTGACTGTCAGAATGTAAAACTAAATAAGGGAAATGTTTGCTACAGAGGTACACTGTTAAAAAAAAAATAAATAAATAAATAAATAAAAAAACATTTTAACATATTTCTACTAATAATAAAGAAAAAACAATTTAAACCCTG
Source organism: Danionella cerebrum (assembly GCA_007224835.1). Lineage (NCBI taxonomy): Eukaryota > Metazoa > Chordata > Actinopteri > Cypriniformes > Danionidae > Danionella > Danionella cerebrum. The sequence continues at coordinate 203,284 of SRMA01026905.1, forward strand.
GGCTTTTACAGGAATAAACTATACCAACCATGTTGTTTTTTATTGTAAAATGTATTCTTTCCAAATGAAGCAGGATCTCAGCGATAAACATCACAAAATATCAAATAATTAAATCAGTTTTCTCCGGGGGAGCACCTGATTACTCAGTATTTTTATTACATGTGATCCATAATGGCCTTTACGCACCAAACAACTCTTAACCGTCCAATGTTGGGCCCCAGGGAAGCATTCCACCCCCTTTTACTCAGGGGGAGCCCTCTATTAACAGTAGCGCTCTGGACCAAATGAGAGCCACATGTACCCTGCTACCGTGGATCTGAAATGAAGTGTTCTTCCGTTGGCTGACCTCTGACCTCCAGTGGCCTGTTCCCACTCAGCAGCTGGACCTGCACATTAGACCTGCTCGCTACACTTCAACACGTTTAAATACACACACGACACGTGTGGAACAGACAGTGCTTTATATACACTCTCGTCTCTTTAAACACCCCGTCCAGGTGCACCACCACTCTCCCACATGTGCACCTTTGAACCCCCCGATTCGATCAGTGCCCTTTCAAACAATCCCACACTATCCCGAAATTTGTAAAAATTCAAGTTGAAAAATACGAAATGACACTTTTTTCTTTCGTGACAACTAGAAAAGAAAGAACCTTTATTTGCCACACAGTGGGGAAATTGCATACACCATGCAGTAGATTGGTAAGTAATTAGGACTCACTTTTTAGGGTAAAAGTAGTACCATTTTGTTGTCTTAAATTCATAAAAAGACCAGTTATTTGGATGCTGTTTGTGAACCAGTTAAAGAATAAACATGGGTTTGGTCTCTTTTGAAAGAAGATGCTCTGCGGTTTGTTCTTTACTTAGTCGGTATCTCTCTATCTCTTCCTGTTGTTGAGAAAAAGAACTTTGAATGCACAAAAAACGAGAGATGCATTCTTTTTTTGTAAAGAAAGGAACACACTTTATTGTAGTTTCAGAGCTAGAAATACAAGATCAAAGCACGAAACCAAACTAAGACAAATTTCAAATTTGATAATAATAAATTTAAAAAAATAAGGGTTCTATATATGTTTGTTCATATGTACATCCATGGGGTAGTGCAGAGTTTCCCCGTCCTGTCCTTTTTTCCCCGTACAACGTGATTCAAGGCCCATTCAAATAACTTGTTAATGTAAATTGATCCACATCTTGTTTGATTTGTGTTTAATAATTAAATCAAGTCATTTTATGGTTTATTAAAGTAAAATCTTGTGTCTTCATGTTTAAAGTTGAATCTTTATCTTCGTATAAATTTAGCCTTTGAAGGCTAACTTTTTTTCTTCATTTTTTCATTTTAAAAACTTCTCCATGTCTTCTGCGACTGCTTTCTTCACACTTGGAATCAGGATCTCCTGTTTATTCTTTAAAAAGTAGCATCAGAGAACAATTACCAGACTAGAATGTCAACGGCACTCTCTGCTGCAATAAAAATCTTCGGTCTGCGGTAAGACTCCAAGATAAGTTGGAGTCCAAGAAACAACGTGTTCGTGCGGCTGTCCAACGGCTCTTTTATTAAACTCCGTATTGGAGCGAGTACAGCAAGAACGTAACGGCGAAGCCGGCGCAACTCAATTGAACCAGAACAACAATATCCCCTTAACGTAAGTTTTGACCGAACTAGACCGTTTTAAAGGTAATGTTATTAACAGAGAGAACAGTGGTACGTCTTACCATCAATTGGATCTCTCTGCGTTTCCCCGGGAAACTGCAGCAGCGTGAGACGTGGTGCGTCAGCAATCATTGACGCTCGCAAGGAGTACACCCAATCTTCCAAATTAATTTTATTGTTAATATCATTTATTGTTTGTTTTTAATGTCCTCTGATGGATTCGAGTGTGGTTTAAAAGAACATGAAATGAAGCAACGAGCCACACGCTTATTTGACAGAAGCTCTATTGGCGCATACCACAACGCCTGACTCACTGCACCAAGTGCTAGGAAGCGCCATTCAGGTCCCGCGGCCATCGCAGCCCACAGGTTTAGAACAGATTTTTTTTCGCGGCCCGCTAGTTTCGCGGACTGAGATTGGGCCGCAGCCCCATGGTTAAGAATCACTGGGTCAGTGGAAGGGACGATATACTTCAGAATGCACTGAATATTGGATTTTTCTTTTGTCAACATATAACTGTATAATAGACCAAATCTGTCCTAATGGAACACCTACAGACTATTCTGTGTAGGTCAGTGACTAACCGGAGGCTTCATCCAACCACTAACTATAAGTAAACAATAGTTTTGTGTTGTTTTACATATTTTCTGACAAATAGCCAAGAAATCAGAAAATTGTCCAGGAAATGTAAACTCTTTATGCTGTTTTCCAATCATCCATTTGATTGTTGGCAGCCTGATAAAAAATAAATACCTTTTGTATTGATTTTACAACAGTTTTCATCATTTGAATCACACAAAACTCAGTTTTCCAAAGTTATGTGACACATTCACCTTTTTCGTGTAACATACCACCCCCGGAGCACTAAGAGGACGCTAAAAAGCTCCCAAAACAAATGATCTCATCTCCATTCCACCCATGTGTGAGACACCTGAATCCTTAAGTCAAATCCCTACTGGCTGCTACAAGTTGGCGCAACGCTTGGATGCACAACCTAGAATCAAGAAGTGCCGCTGAGGCTACTATAGATTTTAACCAGTTTCATACCAGTGCTAAACAGACTGAAATTCTACATCAAGTTTCGGGAATGTATGCAGTTTGATTATGCTCCTGCTGTTAACAATGATCACCAGGGACCCTATTTAAAGAAACACCTGATCAATCCTCTACTGTTCTCTGAACACTCCCGGTAACCCTCTATCCAGCAGAAGGAGATTATGCATGAGAGAAAAATTAGCTGTTTTTATGCACGCCTCTTTTTATGGAAATCAGCTTCCTGGCATCTCATTAATTCTCCGAATTCCAGTCACTTAAATACATCGTCAAGAGCACTGTACCACACCCAACGATTATAGTTAAATAATATGCTAATTTCAAATGCCATCACAGGCCGCAGCGGCTCGGATATTGTTGCCGACCTTTTTTAGCAAAACATCAAAAGTTGAGGGTTTAGCGACGTCACTGTTATCTTCTTATTCTTTTGTATATATTTCATTATAACATTTGTAAAAATGAATGTGTTTTTATTCAATTTTACAGAGTTTGAAACTTTCCCTTTGAAATCTGTGTGGTGGCTGGCTATATCTCAGAGTAGGGACAGGAGATAGTGCCTCGGATGTTTTTGTCTGTCTGTAATGGTTTCCTCCCCTGGGCTGAGCCTTGATAAATAGCTTCCCTCTCCACACTGTACTCCAGGAACACACGCACAATGCTCTTCCATCTATAACATTTATACTGTCTCTGTCTCTGTCTGCTGAAGACTGTAACCTGAAACTTTTACTTTATTTTCAACTAAAGGTTCATTTTCCGTTTTTGTGCCATTTTAGCATTTCCTGTTTTAAAAGGAACATACACGTCAGTTTTTCGGGAAGGATTTGACGTCGTCTGGTTCAGCTCAGGACTATCCAATCCCGGAGCTGCTTTGTGAATGTGTTAAAACAGCATTAATATGCACGAAAGTATCGTTTTATTCATAAACAGAACATGTGTAACTCTTTGAAAGCGCATTTTTACAATAGTTGATGAAGTTTACCGCGGTCGTTTTGTTTTGGAGAAAAATGGCGATATAATAAGTGATCATGTAAATGTTTATTGCATCTGATTTTTGTTAGAGATGTACAAAAAGTATAAATACGCATGCATTTTGACTCTACCTGCAACTTTAGTCTTAGACAGTGTTCGTTGTTATTCGCAGTTGTGCTTTTTCCTAAATGCAGCGATGTGATGTTTTTCATTTTCATGCTTTGTGCCAGTGGCTCAGTGAACAAATCAGTTAATGTCCGGAAAATACAATTGAGCTTGATTCTAGCCACATACCATTTGCATGTAAGTCCTGGTCTCTCTCTCTCCCTCTCTCTCTCTCTCTCTCTCTCTCTCTCTCAAATAATAATGGTAGTAAACAGACTGAAGTTTTAAACAAATATGTGCCTTTTTCCGAATCACAAAATCTGCATTTGTTTAATTCTGCTCCTGCTATTAACAATGATCACCAGACACGGTAATTACACAAAGGCATCTGAGGAATCCTCCACTTCTACACTGCTCTTTAAACACTCTCAGTTACTCTCAATCCTGCAGAAGATAATTATGCAGAAGAAATGCTAAAGAAAATTAGTTGTTTTTTATGCGCGCCTCTTTTTATGCAAATCAGCTTCCTGGCATTTTTTTTTTATTCTCCCAATTCCAGTCACTGAAATAGAAAATATCTGCAAAATATCATCTAGCTCAGGCACAGATGAGCCAATATTCACATGGAGGAAATAAAATGAAGAAATAAAATAAATAAAAACTTATTTATATATATATATATATATATATATATATATATATATATATATATATGTATTATTTAAAAAAATATATATATATAATTTTTTTTTATATATATAAATACTTTTATCTAAATATATAAATATTGACGAACAGCTGTCAAGGCATTTTGTTAACGATGTTTTAGACCCTGTAGTGTTTGTGGATGATGTTTGTTCTTCTCGATCATTAAAACTGACCAATTCTATCTGTATTCTGTCCTCTTTTCTCTCATCTCTTTTTCAGGGTCCACCTGGACGAACAGGCTTTCCGGTAACTGTCCCATAACATCTTTTTGTCCCGCTGTCTGTTAGACTGATTGCACTTTGCTGGTTTAGCCTTCAGAGGCTGTTTCCAAACAATTCAGCTCTAGAATTTGCATCCACTAAAATATTTCAAATCTAATAGCTTTGAAAGCAGAGTGATTCATACGCAGCCGGCGTGTCTCGATTGAGTGTGATTTTAGACATTGCACCTCAATTTTGGAATTAACTGCAATAACCAAAGGCAAAATAAAGATTTATTTAATAAAAAATGCACCATATTTCAAATATCTCTTCCCTTAATTATAAAATGTGAAAATAAACCTGAATTCAAACAATCGAGACATTAGGCTTTTGTTAAAATGTAATTGTTCACCACACGGAGTACATTTCACACTCTAAAAAAGAGAGGTAGTGATATGTACCTAAAAATGTATAAACGGTAAAGTACTGTACCTTAACGGCACTTTCAATTGAACCAATCATAACCTTGTCTTTGTGCCTTGACATAAGCCTAGCAACCAATCCCGATCCCTTTGATTGCTGGCACAATACCTTATTTAACAAGTCTCTTGAAGTGGTTACTTGTGCCACCTTTTATCTGAGCGTGCATGTGAATCACTTTTTATTATTTCAAGATTTAAAATACTACAGATTTCACGCTCCTGGATGTGAGTCAACATAATCAACAAAGGCTTGCTTTAGGAAAATCTCATTACTGCAATAGTTTTTAGCATATTACGTCTAGGGATCATTCATTTCTTTCTGGCTGTTTTGTCTGGATCCACTCTGCTGAACTGCTGCTGTGTTTCTTTCCGTCACTAACCAAAGTAATCTTTCCTTAAGAAGTCCATCGTTTGAAACAATTCCACTCCTGTTTTGCAATTATTGGCTTGACTCAGGAAACTCTCCAAAGTTCATCTTATGTACTTCTGGAAGTTGTAGAAAAAACTGGTAAAAAAAAAAAACTTGTACATCCTGTTTATTGAGCTGCCAATCAAAATTGTACCAGTCAATCATTGTGAACCACTGTATCCCCGCCCACATGGGAGATTTGCGCCAGAATGACCAACGTAACTTTGAGGATCGCAAAGGAAAACTTCGAAAGAGAGTGTAAAATATTGAGATGCTGAAAAATAAACCAACAAAAATTTGTTATTAAATTGGTCATTTTATGGTAGTTACTTGATCATTTTTATTATTAATAATAATAATAATAATGCCTTCAATTTATTTAGCGCTTTTCCAGAAGCTTTACAATGTTCAGAACGTGGCTGCCATTTCACACCCTCTGCCTCATGCCCACCACCAAACCCACCTCACCAGTCACATACATCCACACAGGGCAATGCGGGTGAAGCGGCTTCCCCATGGCCAAAACGGCAGCTTGGACTTGGTGGAGATAAAACCACCAACCTTCTAGTTCTAGGACAACCAACACCACCAATACGCCATTTGCCACACCATTTTTGTTTTCAGATCAATTTTTTTGTTTTTGTTAGTTTTAGCTGGAATTGCGTTTTATTGGCACAAAATTGATTCCATAAAAGTTTACCTTTGTAAATGACCATCGAAACATACCGTAAGTTGAGGTCCACCTTTTAGTCATAAACCCTTTTTTTCTCAGTATTTAAACATATCACATCAATATTTTTCCTAGTTAAGGTCATAAAGCGGAATTATGTTTAGCTGAATCAGCACCTTGGACAGAGCAATGACCGTCAAGAGACTTTCCTCTTTGGACATTTTGCAGCAGGCAGTGAAATCAATAAACAGATGCATTTAATGTATGACCCTTTATCTCAACTGGTGTAGAGCGCAGGAAACATCCAGGCATGTGCTCGAGTGCACACCATTGATTGTTTTAGCAAATGTTTGTGGTCTTCTGATGAGTTATGTTGACTTGTGATTGGGGTATCACACCCTAGCTATCGTTTGCCCTGCATTTCCATTACGAGCGGCTTGAGAGAGTCATCAGCGAGCTGTCAACGCGTCCAGTTCTTCTAACACACTGACCTGCAGCATTAGGAATGCAAATAAAAACAGCTGGAAGAACAGTTAGTCCTGCAGAAGAAGTCACTGAGATTTTGCACACATTAGACCTTGACGTTGTTTATCCAGGCTCAGCTATGCTGAATTATGGATCTATTCACACGTGTCTGATAAAGTGTGATTTCTAGATCATTTTCCCATGTCGTCAAAAGGGAATATAGTATTTGCAATAAGTAACATTTAATGAAAATCCCATTGATCCTGATTAAGGACTCCTCAGGGTGTAGAGCTTGCAGGCTGCAAAGAACCGTGGGAGCACTGGACACAAATCCATGACTCTGGGCGCGTCCCATGATTTTATAAGTTCCCTTGAACATTTCCAGGAAAAATGGAAATGGGAGCCAAAGTGGGATGGGGAGAGGGGCACTCAAACAGTAACGCACCTCCAATGTACCAACAAATTTCAACTACTTTCAAAGGGTCCATTGAAGTGCTTTCTTTCAACACCCTTTGGCCTTGCAATTGTTGTGCATGCTTCCAGTGATGTGGAGGAGCTGAAGGACAACTCTCAGCAAAGGAATGTTGCTGCCTGAAGGAGCCACATCTTCTTCCTTCGATGGGTTGTAGTAGTAACCTGTAAAACCTGCCCAGGTCTTCAATGCGCACCATGCCCCAAGTCTGCCGACTTTTATCAGTGGGGAGTATAGCACTGTGGCCTTTTATTTAGAAGGTTGCCTGTCCGAAGCTCGCCAGTGTCCTTCCTTGGAGGTTTCCCTGTGTTTGCGTGGGTTTCCTCCAGGTTCCCCTCCAAATCCCAAAAGCATGCGTCAGGTAAAATTTATCTAAATTCCCCATTCCTGTGATGGACTGCCGACCTGTCCAGGGTGTGCCCTCACCTCTCACCCAAAGTGAGCTGGAGTGACCACAAAAGTAGATAACAAATGAACGAATGAATAATTTTCATTTTCGTATCTGGAATAACCATAGTCTAAAATCTGTCGGAGAGCTCCTTTTGATAATTCCAGAGAGAACCCTATGAGATCTGAAGGTGGTACTACAGCCAACAGGCAGATGGGATAGATACCTAGGGCGGGAACCAACTGTCAGTAGTACTTCATGAGGGGTCATGAAAATGAGATGCACATCCCCAGGCTCATTCCCGCCTTTGTCTATAATTACAGGCAAGATGCACAAAAGAACAAAAGCCATACAAAGCCTACCAACCAAAGATGCTTTACCCGGCTATGTGCCTAGAGGTGGAATCACCCTGAAGACCAAAGTAGCTCAATCTAAGGAGCAACAGAAATTGAACAAGATCCCTGCAGTAAGCCTTATTCATCTTCGAACTGCTCAATCCGTTGCCACCACTCAGAAAAAATCAATGTGAAGGCTATGGTACTTAACCAAAGCAATTGTAGCCACCAAACTCACAGCTTTGCAATTGTCTACCAGGGGAATGCCTCTCTTTAATGTACACTCTCTGAAGGAGGGCCTGGGTTTTAAACTAGGCAGATGGCATCAGCTTGACTTTCCCTAACTGGATCCTTGTAATGGTCTACAAAGGGTCACTGGGTTTGGACTTGTCTCCTCCTCAAGACTTGCAGACTGCATGGAATCATGGGATCCTTGGCCACAAACTCAGTTCTTGGGATAGCCTCCTTGAGCTTTACCTGGAAAGGCAACCAAGACGGGACTCTCATCACGGCATGAGCCTGCAAACTAATGGCCCAGCTGAAGGGCAAGTTGTGGATGCCTTTCATTTGGAAACATATTGATGCAGTGATGGTAGTTAGACCTTGGTAAGGTCATAAGTGAGAGAACATCCACTTACCATGCCGAGCAGATGAACAGCTCCACTTGATCCCTAAGGTTACTGGACATTCTCTTTTAGAGACTCCATGTCACAGCATAGTCTTTAATGGGAGCTTCTCTATCGGATGTCTGAAAGATGTGCCAACTAAACCCCAGATGTACTGCCTCAGTGTGCAGGCAAATCATGATCTTGTCATTGTCAGCTTGCATTACCATCGTTAGACCACTGAATGAGACACGAATGTGTAACTTTTTAATCTTCGGAAGTTCTTCTGCTTGCTCTGCAGTTTTGGTAAAATTGCACTGGAATCCTGCAACCCCTTGAGTGAGAGAATTTTCTGTGCGAGCTCTCTGTTTCCTTTTCAATTGCCTGGATCTCCAGTCTATCCCCAACACACATGAAAGCACTTACATTATTTTCCCTTACTCACCAGAGTGTTGGAGCCGATCGTTCCTTCCATAAATACACACCCCCCACAGTCTTACTCTGGGCTATGATTCACCTTGGCACTCACAGACCTTTCCACATCTCCTACTTCTCCTTTTTCATACAATATCTAGATCTATATCCGGTTTCTTCTTGTTGAATTACTTAGTTTCAGACATCCCCATTCAGGGGGAACCTTGAGATTCTCTGACCTTTTCCTCTAGTTCTGGACCAACTGCTGTCCAACGCAAGCCAGGATGGGACATGAACCCAAATATCATCAATGAACTTTAATGCCTGCTGTAGGAGCCATTCGTTTTTTTTGTATCTTGGCCACTAGGGGCACTAGAGCACCCTATAAATGGTTGCTTAATCAGAGAGTAGGAGGATACATAATAGGGCCAAAGATAGGTTTGATTTTCTAACTTTGAGAAGGGTGTTATGGTGGCGCGTCGGGTAGCACTTTGGCCTTTCAGCTAGAAGGTTGCCAGTTCGAGGCTCGCCTGTGACTTTCCTGGAAGATGTTTGTATGTTCTTGCTGTTTTGCATGAAACATACGTCAAGTTAATTGAGTAAATGCCTTTAGGTGTGAATGTGTGTGTTGCCCTGTGATGGACTTGTGACCTGTCCAGGGAGTACCCCCGCCTCTAGTTCGGAGGGAGCTGGGAAAGCTGGTAAAAAGATGAATAAATGATTCTCTGGAGATTCTATGAGATGGAGCACACAATAAATATTGTGTATCGGTGAACTTTTTGCGCGTACATATACTTTCAAGCAAGGGGGAGTTTTGATTGGTCCTCTAAATGTCAGTTATTGCCCAATATTCCCCTAGCCAGTGGACGTAACATTGACGTGACTAATGGAAAGGAAAAATCTTGGGTGCAAGCAATATGAAATCTTTATATTAGTACTTTATAAATAATAATATTTAGAATTCCTTCAATTTATATAGCGATTTGTCCAGACGCCATGATTCAATCACTCCACATTCACCCTCTGGTGGTAGCCCTCAGCTGCCTGGGCCAGTCTGACAGAACATTGACTGCCACCTCTTGCCCACCACCAAACACACCCAATGGCTTGCCCAAGGCCTGGTGGATCGAACCGGGAACTTTCTGGTTATAGGATGACCAACTCCACCACTATGCCACTTGCCGCTATAATACTTTATACATTACTGTTAGTGCTGTACTCTTTGTAACCCACTCACTGATGTGATCACTGCTTATTTATTTTCAGATTTAGACTCTTCTGTTTAACTATGACTTTGGCATGAGTGCATCATTAACTTGAATTAACCTGAAGTTACCAAGGAAGCATCACTTGACTAACTCTTTGCAGCCGAACCACACAAACGTGTGGCTAAACATCTCTTTATCAGAAGTTTTAGCCACTCCAGAAGTCTGTCAGATTTATTGTTGCTGATTTTCCTCTTGACGCTAGGGAGACAAAGGATCAATGGGCATCCCTGGAAGAATGGTGAGTGATATGACAGAATTCTTGTAACCCATCTGGTTGTTTATTCATTTACGGATAGTTGTTTTGAATAAAGTGGGCATGGCATTGACATCATCATAGCTAGATAACATTCAGAAGTATTATTATTATTATTATTATTATTATTTATTTATTTTAATTTTTTTTTTTTCAAAAAAGCTGTTTAAAGGTTATTACGTGTAAATGATGACTGTGTTATTTCTTATTAGAAAGTCTGCAAATCTGGAGATGTCTACTGCCATCTCTGACTGTACAGTCCTCAGCTGTATTTTTGTGTTGCTATGGTTACCAATCCAACACATTGATATATTCTAAACGCATCTTCTCCTAAACCATTCGGGCTACAGTTACCAAACTTTACCAAGGCTTCCAAACTGTTCTGACTTTAATTGTTTATGTTTTTTCAGACCACTAAAGTAAATTCCGGGAAATCGCTGCGAATGATGGGAAATTTGGGGGCAAATTTTGGAAAACTGAGAACCTCAAAGAAACTTCAAACGGCCCACACTTTTGGAAATAACCAGTCTGTGCGAAGACATACCAATCACAGGCGACGAAAAGACATTGAAAATATCTGAAACAATGAAAAAACATCACTGACAGCTCCCTAGCAACTGTTTTCCCTGGCAACCAAAATTTCTGAAATCTCTCTCAGCTTTTGAAAAATGATGGAAACATGGCCGTTGGTTTATTTCACTCGAAATTAAATTGGGAATAGATTGTCACTGACTATTCCATAACAATTTTTTCCCTAGCAACCAAATCAGCAGATCTATATCTCAGCTCCAGAAAATGCTAGGGACATAGGACTTGCTATTATTCACGCATAGTGAAAACTTTTATTGATTGACATGATTCCTCCATAGCAACCAGATATTACCTAGCAACCAAATAGAAATATCTACAGCTCAGCTCATTAATGGGTAAGGTTTGTGGTTTTTGTAGTCACAAGGGGCACATTTTTTAAAAATAGTTGTAAACACCAATTTTACAAGACATCAAAGTTTGTGTGCAAACCTCAGCCATCTATTTTGATTTATGATTCAATTAAATTCTACTCAATTCGATTCCACATTGATGCAGTAAATATTTATAAAAGCTGCCAAATGCTTTGAAACTATAAAAACAATTTGATTACTCCTGAAAAACTATCATCTACTGATTCGTTATTACGAGAGGAGACAGCTATAAATAACACCATAACATTTTACCAAAACGGCAACAAAAGGTTTTAAAAAGGCCAAAATTAAATTAAATGACATTATAGTGTCTCATATCAGTATAATACGCCATTTCTTGAAGTAAATCCTTGGAAAAGAACAAAAATAATAACCACTATATAGAAAATTGTTTAAAAAGTCTAAAAACAAAATAGTTTCCAAATGCTTTTATTATCGTTTTTTAGACAAGGCATGAGAGGAAAACAGGAAATTAAATGGGAGAGAGAGAGTGTATGAATAAATGGGTAACCCTGCATGAAACAAGATAATTAATATAATAAAGTGAACCAGAGAGATTGTTGACTGCTTGCTGAAAGATATACATTTTTACAGCAAAGTTGCTTAAAAGTACCAACAAGCACTAAACAAGATGTTATATTTGTCGCTTCCCAGAACAGGAAGTGGTTACTGGTTTCAAAATAAAAGTTTCATAACACAAGTGTTTCTAACGGCGGATATTCAACAAGTTAAGAATCGACCCAGTGGTATGAATCAATATAATTTCCTCATTAACATATTTAAATCACGAATCGATCTTTGAACCCAGCCATAATAAAAATTGAAAAAACTGATTTAGAGCTACACGGCCAATCAGAATCCAGTGCTCAAATATACCATAACTATAACAGTTCACAACACCTTTGTAGTCATGGAATGTATTTATTTACATCATAAAAAAAATAATTTAATGTAATGCATATTTAGGTTAATGGTTGTATATTGAAATTCATAATATTAATTGTCAATCTTGCAACCATCATGGTTTCAGTTTTTCTCTCATCTTGGCTGCTCAGATGAGTCAATATGGTTTAGACAATGCATACATTTTTTAGATGAGAGAAACATATACAGTTGTGCTCATAGGTTTACATTTCCTGGCAAAATGTTTGATTTCTTGGTCATTTTTGCTGAAAATTTGAATGAAAACACACAAATTTTTTCCCACTCATAATTAGTGAAGCCATTGGTGGTCAAACAACTGTTTACACATTTTAAATCAAAATGACTTGAACTTTCCAAATGACCCTGAACTCTCGATATTTTGTATTCCCTCTTTAACATCAATGACAGCCTGAAGCCTCTTGAGGTAATTGTCAACGAGGTTCATTATCCCCTCTTTTGGTAAAGCAGCCCATTCTTTTTAATAAAAAGCCTCCAACTCAAGTAAATTCTAAAGCTATTTTGCATGAACGACACGTTTTGAGTTTTCTTCAGAGTGATTTCAATTGTTGTCGTCCAGTAACTTCCCATACTCAGCCTCCAGGCTGATAATGCACATTTTAAAAGAGGCAAGGGATTTTGAAAAAGGCAGCCTTTTCTGCACAAACATTGATTCCAAGCAAACAGGTCGAGGGGATGATGGTTACCTTTACCAGCCACTCAAACCCATTTGTGTCTTTAACTTTAGAGTAGGGTCACTCTGTTGTCATGACTTAAAAAGAGAAAATAGATTTCATTGTGTTCTCATTCATATTTTCAGAAAAATTACCAGGAAATCAGAAAAGTTGCCAAACTTACAAGCGCATCTGTATGAGAGCCAAAGATTTCAAAAGGACACCTTTTTTCAGAATAGCACATTGCTTGATGTTTCGCAACAGAAGTGAACCAAAATCACCATCATCTAGATGTTCCTCTAGAGTGCAGCAACTTTTCCTCCATATTTATTTTCAGTAGGAAACCGATAAAATTGCATTGTCCTCAAAGGAGGCATTCCAGACTCTTGTACGCCGGATGCACACACTTAGTTCACCTTAGTGCTTCTTTCTTGAAAAAAATCCTTAAAAAAACAGTGAGAATCCAACCCAAGCTTTCCATATATTTCATCCAGTGTAAAGCTACCTGTGCTCCTCATAAGAGGCATTTTTCCACCCTTCATGGCTTACCCCCCCCCACCCAACCTCCACTGACCAGTCTGTGTGTGAGTAAATTTACCAGCCCCCTCATCTACTATCCATTACTCCCCACAGACCAGCAGTGTAACACCCCAGTGCTCCCAACTCAACAACCCAAATAGTCTCCAGTTCATCAGTGTGTCCCATTCCTCCAACCTCAGAAAAAAAAAACTCTTGTCTCAGGCTGCTGCATGCCCATGTCCTCTTAGAACCTTGCTAACCCTGGTTCCTCTCTTTGTCTCTCTCCTTCTCACTGTGCATGCGACTGTGTCTGCTGTGACTGACCAGGGCTTAAAAGGGATCCTGGGGGAGAAGGTAAGTGCAGGGAATGGCCTGCATGTGCAATAGTGAGTCTCTTGGTGGGGCTGGCTTTGCTGGTGAGGGTGGGGGGAACATCTCGAGCTTGAGTGGGCAGGTAAAACGATTTATCCCAGGAAGGCTTCAGGCTTTATTTGGAAAGGCCTTGGGGGCCACATTGGGAAGCAGTTTCTCACAATGCTTGGATTACCTGTGTTTATTCTTGGAGCAGTCTGAGGTTTAAGACACCCCACTCTAGACAAAACGATGTTTGGAATGGAGCGGCTTCTGAAACCCTATCGCTAGGGGACACATCTGAAACTGTTTAAATGTTGTAGATGCATCTTTGAGTCTGTGATGGGTATAGGTTGGGGTTTAGGGAACTCAGCTTCGCTGCCTGTTGTGGCAAATGTGGTTTAAGCGTTCTTAAACCAATTGCATTTGGCAGCTGTGCTCAGGGTTTCGGCTCTGTTGCCTCCCTTTGTCAAGCGTAGAGATGTCTAACGCTGAACAGGCTTTCTGAGGAGAAACATGTTCCTCATCCTTCACCGTCACAAGAAGTGTAGCTCCTGGATGGTCACCCTCACTTGCCAACAAATCATTGGTTTCAAAAGAATTCAGAAGGAAAATAAATAGTGCTGTGACCGCAAGACAAGTAGAGAAGCAGACAATATATGACCTTGGACAAAACCGCAAGTTTTTCACCCAGTTTGCTTCAGAGACTTGGTTTCTTTCCACTCTCTTGTTCACCAAACATTCCCGCGTGTGTGAGTCTGGCCAAAGTCTAAAAGAGAAAACTCCTGCACTTTGAACCCGAGCAAATTAACACTACTCTAAACATTCCGTGCAAGCGTGAGTCCGCCATCAGAATTGGGTGGAACAGGGCTGAGAGTTGAGATACAGGCTGAAGGCCTCTACACACCGATCCAAAGTGAGATTCGCACAAATCTTCGTTTGGCTCCTCAACAGGGTGCTCAGCGTCAAGGAATTGCAGTGATGCTTCCTGCCTGAAGATGGCGTTTGCCGTACAACAAATGCTCTGCGTGCCATAGGAGAGAATAAGACAGAGAAGACGACACAAAATCGATGTCTAGCGGTTTATGTTGGTGGTTGATCACAGGAAGGTGTTTGACAAAAAATGTAGGGAAAAGAGAGGATTTGTGATGCGCTGTTTCTTTCTTGTTTCTTTTACAAAGTCGCTATGAAAGCGTGGGATGGGCGTCACTTTTACGTCTTCCTCACGTTATCAAAAAAGCCAGTTTTCATTGGACGTTCTCCTTGTGAATAGCAGAGCTGATATGGCATTATGAAACTCTTTTTCGTTGGCATTACTAGATCGGTACGATGTGGGATGTCCCATTGGCCCCCATAGTTTACGATCGAGGCGTGTTGTTGAAAGAAAGTACGAAAATTGGTGTAGGCGTGTATCATTCACCGATGCGTGCAGAGACCTCTAAGGCTTTACTGTCCCATTTAAAATGAAAATTACTCAAGATTTTCATTACTGTTTACTTAAAAACCACAGTTTATCAACTTAAAAGGGTCTTGACATGTTGAGCCTTTCAGTGGCTTGTATTGTTATTTATAAGAGTAGATTGAATTACAAAAAATCGAAACATGAATGCTCCAGAAAAAAGTTTGTTTCTTTCAAAAACTGGTTTTATTCGCACCATTCACAGTCACTCCATTTAAATTGTTATGTCAAGGCTGGACATGAAAGGCCTGATTTCCTCTTCTGGAAGTGATTCGCAATCTACAAAACAACTCGTTTTCTCATGATATTCGGAAACAAACGTGCACAACACAAACGGGGAACGACGGAGCTAGCAACAAACAAATGTGTAACGTAAATAAATTAAGCTGTTGTACCACATTCAGGGCTGAGCCCAGACAAATTTTTCCTTAAATTTTTTTACTCACAAAATAAAATAAGACCTTATTTCATTGATAATTTAATTGTTTTATTAAACTTATGTTAAAGTGTGTTACATGGAGGAAGCCTACATTCACATCTGGGTCACTACTGAACACGGTCACAACTCGTTTAACAAAAATACATTTCAATTGTTCGTCTACTTGTTTCTGTCGACGGCACCCTGGAGATGTCATCTCTGTCGAGGCTTTCTCTAGCTGAAACACTCTATCCAGGCAGTACAGTGCAGACACTTCAGCCTGTTGTTTCTAAAATATAACAGCGCCTCTACACACATAAGCAGTTGATACTTCAGTATTGAATTTGCTCGAAATTAATCACTCGAATGTCTTTCACTGTAATATTTACACATTGATGTTGAATATTTGCGACACTTGTTGAGACATTGTACATCACTGGGGGTTAACGAGGAAAGGGTATAGGAAGAGCACTTTAAGGTTCATTAAAGAAAAAAACATGTTTGCTCTGATAAATAACAGTAGCGCCTTTATTATCTAGTCGCGCGTTCCATCGCACAACACTCACATCTTTGCAATAGGTACAAGTCATGAATATGCAAATCCGTAACCAATAGTTGAGTTACTGGGGAGTAGTTACAAAGTTTTCTGAATGAAAATCACAGCCCAATTCCGAAATAAGCCTGGGCTAGACAATGAAGAGATTGAATGTGATTTTAATTAAAAATAGAGACTTTTTGAGTAAAAGAATCCCATTTCTCATACAATTAGACCAATGTGAACAACACATTATTACAAATAAAAAATTGTCATGAACCCCTTTAAATAAATGTTAACTTCTGCTGCAGGTCTATTAAAATTGTGATCGACTGAACTTAAATACAAAATTATATTTTCTCCACACAAAAGCGTCAAGGCTTGAATGAAATGAATCCACTGAGATTGGATCGTTCATTAGTGAAGGGCTTAAATATAGGCAGCTTCCTATTTGGCTGATTGTATTTAGACTCTTTGTCTGGGACCAAAGTAACGCTGCCAAATGAGTGTAATATAACCCTGTACAAAAGGATATCTCGAGATCCTAGCAAGATTCTGGGGGTAACCATAAACCATACGGGACAACCCCTAGGAGTCCATAACCTTAAAAACATCATCCCCTTCACTTTCCAATGAACTCTGAAGGTCCCTACTATAGCAAACAAACAAAACAGATTCTTTGCCTGAGAAAGTAAGCATTGTACCATTAAGTATAAGCTGTCCCCCATTTGATGGACGGGTCATCAAAGGTGTCCACCTGATAGAGTTTCACAAGCAAGCTAATTAAGGAAAGTGCTGGAAACTGGAGAGCGTTTCTGTCTGACCACAGATCATTAGAAGTTTCAGCTAGGATGTTTGGTACAGTGTTGTGGACAGGCCATCACTGTGCAAATCACCTAGTTTGTGCCAGATAACCAGCCCACCGGGCCATCTGCTATTTACTCAGCAGTGCTCCCTGACCCTCTCAACTCGTTGTGGAGATGAAAACTATGGCGCTGAAATTACAACCAAGATCTGCTGTCATTTTACTTACTGCCCAAAATACCTTATCCGCCTCTGAGCTGCATGCTAGTGCTCTCCAAGAGGCAGCTTAGCTCAGGATTTACGATAAACAGATGTCTCCAGCTTGAAAATATATTCACTAATAGCTTTGAGAACTAGTTGTAGTTTAGTGGATATCATTCTGTCCCTCCAGTTGCTCTCCTCACTGTCTCTATTGCTCTCTATCTGTCCATAGGGAGCTCCCGGCGAGCCAGGTCTGTCTATCATTGGCCCACGAGGACCTCCTGTAAGTGTTTATTCTGTCACTGCTAAAACTTGTAATCACTCCCCTCCTAACATCACATCTCCAGAGTAGCTTTAGCTCCGAGTGTATGTTTTTATCATTCCCAAGAGTTTCCGGGAAGGAGTTTTTCCAGTTTCTTTAAATATGGGCATAAATCCTCACTTAAATTCCAGACCACCCTAAAGTGAGCGTGATGAATATATGGGACATGCATTTTAGTGCTGTTTTAATATCAATGGATCTCTTCAAAAACTCTCAAGATTTACGAAGGTGGTGGTTAGATGAATTGTCACTCCCTACCACTGGGGGCACTGGGGAAGAATTCCTGTGTTTTGGCATTGTTAATACTGATTCTCTTTCACCTTCTGCTTTTGGTGTTCAAAAGCGACCTGTATACAATTCGATTTTGCCACGCGGTCGGCAGGATGTTGTAGTCCCACTAACCATTAGACGTCTGACAGACATGCAAATTATGTCTATATTGCGTCCGTCGGTCCAGGTCTACTTCTGAACATCTACCTGGGGTGCAAATTAGCTCTACTATTTTGACGTCTTGCCAAGACCTTATTTTGACGTCAATATGCAGTTCGAGATTTGAACATCGTATTAGGTACTTTTTTTGGCCGTCTAAGACTGGTGAAATTGACGTACTTTAAACTGGATTGAATCCTTTTTAATTAAAACATCACGAGGCACTTAAATTAAAAATTGTTATATTGCTAAAAAGATATATAATCGGTTGTGAAAGACACTTTATAAGTTAAGAAGCACTTTTAAATCATCGGTGTTCCTGTTTGGGTGCTCAAAGGATTGTGGGAAATTTTTTACGTCATGATTTATTCAAGGAATTTGAGGTTTGAGGTTGTGGAAGTTTTTGTGGAAAAAAAATTGAGCACCCTTTTTGAAAAGTACTTTGTCTGAAGAGAGTGGTATTACGTATATCTCGTGTGATACAAAACTCTGAGGCTTCACATTTTTTCGAAATTATTTGTTTAGTCTGTGTAATATATGGGATACAGGAAGCACTCTGCATTTAACTTCTATAGCAAAACCTAGATGCACATCTTAAAACGGTCCAGTGAGGATGTGCACGTGTGGAAATCACGTCGAAATCGACATCAAAATGTTTCCTGGGAATTAAACTATAGGAAAATAAACTTGAACACTATGCCAGCTTTTGAAATGGGTTAGACACGAGCCTAAAAACCGTATCAAATTATGTCTAAATAAAGTTCAGGTTTGATGTAGAAAAGATGTCTATAACGACCACATTTGGCCTACAATTAGCCCTTACATAGACGTAAATACAGAATGTTCGGTAGACGTAACAACAAAACATCATCACAATCTACACCTTCAGGGGAGGTTCAAAAATGACATGCGATGGGCGTCATGTGGACGAATCTTTGTGCAGCGGGAGTAGTGTGAAGTGGAAAAAAATAAACGTGCATTAAATCTCCTTAATGTTCAAGGTTTTTTTTTTTAATTCCACGGTGACGTCGTTAACTCTCATCTTATCCTTGGTGTCAATTTGACCCCATTCAGTGTTCGACGAATTTACATGTTCGTATGTTTTTGTGCTTCAGATTGAATCACTTGTCTTAATTTAAAGGGGAGAACTTGGTAAACATAAAAGGTACACAATATTGGCCTGTACACATTTTTAAGGTTTACCTTGGGGACAAATTTTAATTTAATTTAATTAATTTTAACAAATTTTAACTGTGTTAAACACATATGAATTTTACAAAAAATGTACACTTATTTTGTACTACCGTGTTAGTTATATGTTAAGTATAAAAGCTTGCGCAGAAGCTCTTTTTCTTTGTGCTCTGTGGACTCTCTCTTTATGCTCTCCCTCAATTGAAAATGGCCTCTAAGCAAATGGTTCTCTCATTGAGATTTTGTCAGGTTTAGACGGTAAAAAGTGACTTGGATGAGAACGTGTCTGAGACCCTGATTATCTGATTATTATCCTCCTCAGGTGAGACTCCTGGTGTTGACCCTTCTGTTGTGTCTCAACCAGCAGCAGACACATTACCTTCCAAAAATGGAAAATTATCATGTTCCCACTCCCCACTTGAACGACAGGGTAGACTTAGATCTGCTAATGTCATCAAAATGGGCCCAACGGATATGCTGTCAGTCATGTTCAAGACAAAAAAAACAGCATTTCAGCTTTTCATTACACCATCAATTGAACAGAATATAATTTAAATTACAAACAGAAATGATGTGACAATATTGTTTGTTTGTTTTTTTTTTTTTCATTTTGGCAGGAGTTACTGAATAGATTTTCTTTGTGTGAAAATGACCCCTTACATAATTATGCCTTTGCTAAAAAAAAAAAAACTATTATTTTTCATATGTTATAAATAAAAAATATATATACCAATAAAAAGAATTAATTATAAAACAACAGAAATGTGTACATTTGTCTCTAGCAATGCAGTAGGTAATCTGTGTGTATAACTGGCAGGGAGTGGGTATTTTCCTTAGTGTTATTAAGAAGACAACAAAGACATCTGACTAACATTTTATCAAAATAAAAATCTTATTCTGGAAAGGTTGAGATGGAGAAAAAAAAAGTGAGATATAAAAGTTTATTAATCGAAACTTGATTTGCAGGTCATTTTAGTGACTGGTTCAATGAATCCATAGCAGAGAATACTGAGCTGTTCTAAAGATATAGTTATCAATGAACGACCTGTATCTATGTTCGAGGGGTCACCGGAGATGCTCTTTACAGAAACTCTAGCCCTTTTTAAGTTTTGGTTCGATGGTTTTGGTGTGGTCAACAACTGCCTCAATCTAAATGGACTTTCGTTAGTAAAGCCCTGCAGAATTGTACAATTTTCCGAAACTTTAGAATCCACCACTGATGATCTCATTGGTAGTCACAATTTGCGAATGTACATGAATGTGCCAAGTACATCAGGTAAGTGTGTGAACTTGTTACGTATCCCGTAGCTGCTTGTATGGAAGCACTTACCCTTCACCGAAGTATTTTCAGGCTGTGGTTCCTCAATAATTGCACTCATTTGGAATTTCATCTTCATTAGCCAGAAGTAACGAAAACATCCTGGCCCTTGTTTTTATAATCCAGACATGAGCCAATTCTACTGTATCTATTAATGAGTGGTCAGCACTTGAAATGGGGCATGGTTCCTCACACATTTCACTAAATGAAGTGGAATGTTCTCCTTACGCCATGCAAAACTTCTGCGGTGTCCCCATTCAGACTAAAACGCTCGTAGGTGGGCGATCAGACTGTCCAGACATCTGTTTTTCTGCTTTCTCATTATCCACTTCTCTTGATACCTCTGACCTATGACCTCTAATAAGGTGTCAGGAGTGGACATCAGGCGCAGGGAGCTGCTGATGAAGAGAGGAGCTTGAAGTAAAGGCTTTGTCCTCACCTCAGAGAGGGTTACAGAGGTTGATTTGAGGAAGAAGTGTGGAGAAGTCTGAGGAAATGACCACTTTAGTCATGCAGGCACTCATTATGCTGCGGTAACTTTCTTGAGTTTTGAGGTGAATCCAGTTTGGAAGTACTGTGTGTTTTAAAGTACAGAGACTGTAGTTAAAGCATGTTTAAATGTGTGGCCTGTCGTAAACATGCACAGAAAACACTCCTAAAGCCGAAAAAAGAAATTCTAGTTTTAAAACCATGACTGAAACAGGTGCAAAAGTTGTTGTAGTGCAGCTTTCCCACCAGGTTTTTTTGTAACGACTCAGCTTGATGTTCTTACCCCTCAGCTCTGCTTTTTTATACTAATTGGGATGAGGTACTAAAAGCAGGCCAAGTCAGGTTAAGGTGATACTGTTCTCTGATTAGAAAGAAAAGTATGACTCAAATTCCTGTTGATCACTGACTGGTCAGTTGTCGAGCTCACTGATTAGGAATAAACGTTGCTGCTTGCATCATTACAAAAAACAATCACATGGTACGACATCACATTTCAAATATTTAGCTACTATTTTCAACATTGTTTCATTATCATCATCAGTCTTCTAAACAACCATTTTACAACAGTGTTGGTCGATTAATGTCATTTTTTTGATTTTCAATTTACATTAGCGCCCCCTGGAGTCTGTTCTGTTGTCTACATGTTCTATAATGAATGTTGCTAGTTGCCTTTTTGGTTATTATTGTGGGCGCATTCTGTCATTATTTAGTTGCGCTAATAAGTTCACACACGCTGGCAACATTGTTTGATTTCTTGACTATGTTTTAGAAAATAAGAATGATGACGCAAAATTTCCCCATTCAAATGTTTACACACCCCTAGCTTTTAATATCTTCGTCCCTGTGCCTGAAGAGACAGAAAGCCTATCGTTCTCCGCCTAAGAACAGGGAACATACAACCACCTGACTCTGGAATACTCAGAAAGATGGCACATTGGCAAGGGACCCCCGAATCTGGACCCTAGTTCTGTAGGGGTCAAAACCTAGCAGAGCTGACTGCTCCGCTCCATCAGATCCCGGAGGGAGGAGGAAATAGAGATTTTATGCGCTCTCCTCAAAGGTAGAAGCGCTGCAAGACATTTTTTTTACCTTTTTTTAACATGCATTTTGGTTCTTAAGTGGTTTTTACTTTAGCACAAATGAAACGTACATTATAAATGAAATGAATATTTGTCTTTAGAGCCAGACACACAAGCCCCTTCATTAGCTCAGTTCACCTCTCCCTTGTAATTTTCTGTCAGTCGTTTTTGTATTAAACGACTTCCTCTTCTCCCGGGGGCTGAAAACGTTTTTTTTTTCCTTTCTTAAACTAATCTTGGTCTTGTTTAAAGGAGGTTGTTGTGCTAATCATTTCTGACATTTGTAAATTCGTGGAAACGCTGGGTACAAATAAAAGGAGTAAAACTCACGTTTCAGCTGCTTCTTCCAGCATTAAACTTCCATCTCTCCTCCTCAACATTTGTCTTTGTCTCTACATCCCACTCAAAGAGCTTCCTACAGAGCAGGAAACGTCCTGTCCTTCAAATTCAATTACGACACAACTCACTTTGGCTAAACAATACTTTTTCTCCTGACACAGACCTCCTTTCATCGAGTTCACATAATCCCTGTGATTTTCCTATAGAAAATAACCTTTTTTTCCCTTCTTTTCTCCCTTCAGGGACAGCCCGGTACTAGAGGATTTCCAGGCTTTCCGGTGAGTAACTTTTGTCTGAAAGCAAGTGCCCAAAATTGTAAAGAGTTTATTTGTTATTTCATAAAAGGCAGGGTTTAATTAGTCTCAGCTTTCCTGGACTCGTGTTTAATGGACTTGCAGGGAAATGACTCAAAGAAAAAGGAGAGTAAAGGTCCTGTGGATTAGAGCAGCTGACCAATAGTTTCTGTCATTTTCGGTTTATTACTCATAAATAGTCAGTGTTTTGGAGGAGATAAAACATCTCCCAGTAGTGCCGCTCTCTAAACACATAACATACAATCTGCACCATTATCCCATTAGCTCACCAGAGAAACATCATAAAAAAGTATAGTTTTGAATTAAAACGCATATAGCTGCTTGTATATTTCATTTTTTTTGATTATTACATTAAATGATGAGTCCACCTTAAAATGATGCGCTGTGATGGGCCCTATTGAAGGAGATCTGTGTGGTTTCTTTTACAGCCTGGTTTAATGTTTAATATGTGTTTAATTTTTCAGTGAATAGTGTCAAATATTTCACAAAGCTTTCTCATTGCGTTTATTAAAACAGTTACAATGTAAACATATTGTTTTATATTACAAGTGTTGTCTACTCAGTGTTTGTTAATAAATGTGAAATATTTAATTGTGGTTTTAATTATGGAATCTTTTAAACCCAGAATGTTTAGATGATAAGTTTAGATGACCTGTTTATTGTGTTTTGAGGTTCCATTTCGTCATTTTATGGATGCGTTTGAAAACACCTTAAAGAATAGCAATATGTCAGAATCCAAATTTTAAGAATATTTTACTGTAGCATTTTAAAATTATGTGTACACACAAAAATTGTGTTGGGGACACTTTGAGGTTCCTTTTCTCATTTTATCTCATGGATACATTCAAAACCTCTCTCCATGATTATAGTAAGTATTATTGACTGTCAGAATCCAAATTTTAAGAATATTTTACTGTAGTATTTCCCCTTAGGGCACACGTTTAGCTAGCAGTGGCCTTAATATCTCCATTAAACTGTTAACAATGAACCATAAACTTTAGAACACTCCACTTTTTCTTTACAGTTATATTTTTACAGTTTACAAATATAATAAGTGTTTACCATTTTTTTAATCCCCACCCTTCCTCCACGTCTGGCGACAGCACTTTAAGTTCTAGCCATCCATCAGTCAATGTGATAGCATTAAATTTCATTGCATATTTTCCTATTTAACTCTTTTAAACTTTTGTGACTACCTGGAATCTTTTGGCAAATAAATGTGTAAATTCCTGCAAAAAAAAACAATATAGCAATGACTCAAGTTGCAAATGAAGCAAGAATATATTTACTCGCGTGTTCTGTTCCCTGAGGGGGTGTGCAGGAAACCAGTAGATAGTCACGAATAGTCCATAAACAATAAAAATATTGTTCTGACGGCGCAAAGGGATCCAACTGATTGAGAGCTGTACCTAATTAATTGGCCAGTGAGTTTTTTTTGTAGCTTTAATCCTTACTGGTATAGGTTCCACAAGGTACTGGGTTCATATTGACATGAGAGCGTATTTTCTCTTTT
The DNA here is from genome assembly GCA_007224835.1 of Danionella cerebrum. NCBI lineage: Eukaryota > Metazoa > Chordata > Actinopteri > Cypriniformes > Danionidae > Danionella > Danionella cerebrum. The sequence goes on from SRMA01026905.1 coordinate 227,569, forward strand.
ACGTGTCCTTCTATGTAAACCCTGGAGAAGGTTGTGCGTGAAAATCCCAGTAGATGAGCAGTTTCTGTTGTGATTGGCTGTTTAGAAATATGAGTTAACGAGGAGTAGGACAGGTGTTCCTAATAAAGTGGCGAGTGGGTGTATATATGCTCTATTATAAGTAGGTTTTTTTTCTGGTCATGGTACGTTTTCTGCAAATGTTTTGTGAGTGTCAAAAAGGTTCTTCGAGTGTCTGATTTAAAAGCATTTTGTGCAACTTTATGCATTTTACAGTTATGAGGGACACAGCTAAACATTTCTGTATTTTGAAAACTGTGGAGAAACTGTCTGTGTTTTGTCACTTCATTATTTTAATAATTACTTAACTCCATATATCCTTTGAAATGTCTCAAAAATTAGGTAAAAGTATAAAACTATTCTCTGGTGGACTTGGTTACGAAGGGTTAAAACTCAACCCTTCAGTTTTACCATGTTGTAAGATCATTTCTGACTGATATGCTAATGGTCTAATCTGATTCAAGGACTTATGCTAAGCTATGCTATTTGTGCTTTGCTAGAAAACTTTAAAAATGCTACTTTATCATTTAGAAGTACCATATTTATTGTGAATATTGTCTCATTAGAAGATAAAAATAAGAGCTCATAACTAATCTGTTGACTTTCCTTTTAATACAGGGCCCCATTGGTTTGGACGGGAAACCTGTGAGTTTTTGAAATAATTTTTGGTGAAATAGAGGGTTTTTAGATATCTGCTAATGTCGTTTGCTCTGTTTGCCACCATTCATGACAGGAGACCAATATAATATTTGTACAGAAGGGGATGCACGTTTTTATAATAATTATAATACATGTTAAAATGATTTTAAACTTTGACTCAAACTTTCAGGGGCAGAATGGTCCAAAGGGGGATATGGTAAGCTTTTTAACATTTTCAAATGCTTTTCTTTGTTTTCTTTCTTAGAAAGCACACTGTAAGTTTTGCCTTAAAAATACTGAGTAATGTATATGTGCTTGTTAAAGTGTCTTTACCTTAAAAACTGGGTGCAGTGTGATTTTCTATTTAAGTGTAATATATTTAAAAAGCAAGTGACATGTAATCTTCTGTTTAAGTACAATTAAAATGGTGGATCTGAAATGGGCGGAGCCAGAACAAAACACTTAATTTGTTTGATTTTACTGAACACTGTTACTTTTTGACAAATTTCTGCCAGATTAGTAGAATACGCTCAAGTTACTTACTTACAATTAAATGTCCGGGGTTACAACGCAACATTTACTGTCAGAAATGATTTTTGGATTTAGCAAAATTGCTTCCATTACACTTCCATTAGTAAGTTTTACTACACAATAGTAATATGTGGTTTCACTTAAAAGGGGCACACTTCAGCACTTTGCTTACATTTTGTTTGTTTGTACTAAAATACATAAATGCATTTAAACACAATTTGCTAAATAATATTACTTTTTATTTTGCCGCCTAATCAAGTCACACCAAAAAATATAAAACTGTAACGTTACATTCTCGATGCGCATGCGTCATTGCCTGCCTCGCTCACAAGAAGAGAAAGAGAGATTTCATAACGGCTAATGTGAATTTCATAACCACAAGCTCATATTATGATTATTATATTAATTAATCGATGTATGTTTGCAGAAAAGTGTGGGGTTTTTAAGCTATCTGCAGTCCTGGTTTGTGTCTCCCGTTTTTTTTTTTACTGTGGATGCTAGCTGCAGTCATGCTAACATTGTTAACTGGCTTTTGGATAACATTAAAATTTAATCTTAACTTTTAGTTAGTTTTTTTTTTTTTCAAACTAATTAGGGCACAACAGTTGTCTTAAGTTGTATATATGACCTTAATCTCAACAGACAGTCGTTGTAAAATTGAGTTTAAACATCCGCGCTAACTCAGCGCGAGACATTAGCATGCAGTGACGTCATCCCGACATCATTATTAGTGATTACCCGTTTGTGAGGTTGTCGATTCGCTGGGTAGGGTTCTCCCAGTGTACCTTTAAACAAAGTCAATTCACTCTGTAAGTATTTGTGACATCGCTAATATGACTGCTTACGTTTCTCATTGTTAGCATCTTTGTTGCCATCATATTGAGCGCCTTTTAGCTGAGTGTGTCTTTTTATATAACATTATATAATCTATAACATTAATGATGAAAGTGGATTTAAACTAAAAGCTACTCAACATTTGTACATAAAAAAAACTAGAATTAATGTGTACAAATCATTTGTATCGGGTTTAACTTGAGATGGTTTATAAATAAACAGTAACATTTACTAAAAAATGTTTACTTGAGATTGTTTTTTTATTAAAGGTACTGTTCCTTGATTTTACATTTTAACTTGGAAATTCATTTACGACTTCTCACGTTTTTTTTAAGTGAAAAAACTTTCCTGACATTTTTTAAGTAAATCACACTCCAGTCATTCTGTAGATTAGATGTCATTCAGCGATGGACAAAAACACATTTGTCATAAAATAAAACATATCGTTTGAGAAATTTGTCAGCGGCCTTAAAACTCGTCCTCAAAGCAATTTGTTTTTCAAGATGGCTAGTTACACCAGTGTTTTTCTAGGCTGTGAGCGTGGCAGCATAATTTCACAAGAGCAACACGCTTGTAGCTTGATTTATGTGCGGGGTGCCTGGACGGCAGTCTGAGCGTGTGTACGGGCTTCTTCACCACTCCGGCGTTCAGTGGGGTTCGTCAAAAAGAAACTGTGTGTCAATAATATATGTGGTTTTAAATCAAGGAACTTGTTTTACTTGTGACTTGATAATGGTGTTAAGTATCTTAGATTTATTTGAAGACAGTGAACATTGACCCCAAACATTAAGCTGAGATCCTTAAAAAATGGAAAGCTTCCATAAATTTTTCTATCTAATATTGGTGCACTGTATTAAGTTGAATAAGAAATATTGTTAGTCTGTTTTAATTAAATTAAAAAGAATTAGTTTAAATAAACCAACCAGATTTTATACTCAATCTGACGTTGAGTGTTTGCTGGGACAATACTTTTAATGAATGTTTTGTTTTGTTTCTCAGGGTCACCGGGGTCCTAAAGGCGTACCAGTAAGTATTTGGTTTAGATCATCGTGATTCTGTAACGTTTTTACATGATGGTTTTCAATGGTTTGTTTGTTGTGTTTTAAGGGTGAACCTGGTCCAAAAGGAGAGAAGGTACAGTCCAGTTCTTCCTGAAGTGCATTACATTTGCATTAAATGGAATAGTGTTGAACACTTGGACGTGATTCTGTTTGTTCTTAGGGTGTATCATGTGACTACACACACAGGGTGAGTGAGAATTTAATTCAAATATTAATGCTTCTTAGCTGCTGATTATGAATAATCGAAAACATAAGAGTTTCCGGTTTACGTGAGATTCTTCTGCCCGGGGTTATTAAAAAATGGGGAAAGAGAAAGGACTGACGGCTTGGATGGAGTCTCAGATAAGTAGCACATGAGCGGGACCACAAGAGTTGTTGAGATCTCTAGGAGGAAACGAATTTGCTGTAAACAAGATCATTTTCCAATAGCCACCTTAATTGGATTTGATAAGATCCGCTATTACAGGCATTCATGTTTCTTCTGTGGTGTGTAGTGGTTTGGCTAACAGCTCTGGCTTATTTTAGAGTAATTGAGTCCCTTTGAAGGTTTTTTTTATCACTTATATAATCACAAAAAAACAACATGACATGGAAGCAGAAAACTGGTCCTACAGCAGTCGCTTGAAGGCCTTGAAAGTTTTTAGTTTAGATAAAGCAGATCAGAACAGGAAAGGTTCAATTAATTTCAAGCATATATTTGAGAACCACCTACAAAGTTTTGCCTCTCCCACCACCAACCCATAGTTAAACCATGAAAACTGAGAGAGTCAGCTTTTAACACAAATTAAAAGGCAACATTAAAATAGAGTTGTGTTCAACTTTGTGGAAAACTATTGTGAAAATTAAAAATAACACTCTTTTGGTGTTGACCTAATATTGATGTTTGTCAGATACTTTTGTCCAAAGCAATTAAAATTTAAAGGATTTAATGTCTTTTTTACACTGGGGTGGTGTTTATTCAACACATAGTGTCAAATTTATGCTGAGGTGGTGTTTTAAAACGCACAAAGTGTTACATTTATATGGAGAAGTGTTTACTCAACACACATAGGGTTACAATTACACTGGGTGGTGTTTATTCAACACACTTTGTTACATTTTCACAGGGGTGATGTTTATTCAACATTGATAGTGCTACATTTACACTGGGGAGTGTTTTAAAACTCACATAGTTTTACATTTACACTGGGGCTGTGTTTATTCAACGCGTAGTGTTACAGTTACACTGGGTTGGTGTTTATTCAATTCACTTAGTGTTACATTTACTCTGGGTGATGTTTATTCAACACACATTACATTTTTACTGGGGTGGTGTTTATTCAACATACATAGTGCTTCATTTACACTGGGGAGTCTTTTAAAACTCACATAGTGTTACATTTACTCTGGGGTGGTGTTTTTTCATCACACATTGTTACATTTACATTGGGGAAATGGTTAGTCAACACACATAGTGTTACAATTACACTGGTTTGGTGTTTATTCAACACACATAGTGTTACAATTACACTGGTTTGGTGTTTATTCAACTCACTTAGTGTCACATTTACTCTGGGTGATGTTTATTCAACACACATTACATTTTCACTGGGGTGGTGTTTATTCAACATACATAATGCTTCATTTACACTGGGGAGTGTTTTAAAACTCACATAGTGTTACATTTACTCTGGGGTGGTGTTTTTTCATCATACATTGTTACATTTACATTGGGGAAATGGTTAGTCAACACACATAGTGTTACAATTACACTGGTTTGGTGTTTATTCAACACACATAGTGTTACATTTACTCTGCGTGGTGTTTATTCAACTCACATAGTGTTACATTTACACTGAGGTGATGTTTATTCAACTCACATCCGCACCACAGACACCTTGTGTATTGATTGACACTGTTAGTTTTAGTGTGTGTCATTCATACCCATGATCTTGGTGTTGCTGGCACCATGATCTGCTGATCGAGCCGAAGGACAGCTAATACAGGATGAAAATGGTGTAGTTAGTATTGTAAGACTGATATCCAATCCCATTGGGTTTGGGGTAAATACAGCATCCAGCAGTTAGTGGCTAGCAGTGGTTTCAGCAACAGCTCTGGCTTATTCCAACGTAATTGTGTCGCTTTTGAAGCAATTTTATCAATTTAGCAATCATAAAAACAGCATGAAATAACGGGCAGCAAACCAACCCTGGCAGTGTTGCTTCTCTTGAAAATGTTTGGTTTGGATAAAACAGCTCAGGAAAAGCAACAGGAAAAGTTCAGTTGATGGTCTTACATTTAACCACTGTTTTATTCAGTCTGAGAGAGTGTACTCAGCTTATCATAAATAGATCAGACCAAATCAGAGGCACTCATCAAGCATGGCGGCCAGGCAACAGCTATTTTGCAAAGGGTGGTCTTTTGGGGCGGGTAGGTAATCTAGACTGAAAGGATTGCACCCTTCATGGAAACAAACACAAATTATCATTTGATTGTGTGTGTGTTTGTGTATCCATATCCATGGCGGTGGAATTGTATGTTGGGTCGTTCTAAACAGGCGCTCCCAGTGAAAACGCTGGCAGCCTTGCACTCCAGCAAGGCGCTGATGTTGAAGGTTTGTGGGTTTGCTCGCTGACCCTCATCCCTAATACCTTCATGTGTGTGTTACAGTCCTGCTGCAAAGAGAGGTGCAGAGAGCTGCCTGTTATTCTAACTGATTGAAAACACTGTGGGAGTGTATTATTATTTCTTCTTAGCACACAGCTGCTTTTAAGCCTTCTCTTCTGCCCTCTCAAGGAACCTCTGGCTATGACATTTCATTCTTAGGTGCAACTGCAACTTTATATGAAAGTTAGAAACACTTTTACAGGTACACAAAATTATTCCTGTGTCCTCTTTTGTATTTTCACGGGCCTCAACATAATAGAGCTTCCTTTGAACATGGAGGGAGGAGGTCAGGACAGTGGAAAACACTTGCCTTCAGTGGTTATATTTTATTTTTCAAGTGTTTATAATCAAATAAAGGAAACATTTAATTTTAAAAGTGCTTTTTATTTTATTCCATCAGCAGAAGTCCCATCCATTTCTCACTTATTCCGTCTAGGGTCCTGAGGTTGGGGGTCAATTGCAGAGCCCAAGTTCCTTTATTAAAACCCAAGGTCTTAAATGTTAGTCCAATGTTTAGCCCAAAGCCACAGAGAAGGTGTTTGGATTCCCAATGGTAGAACTTAATTGGTGCATGTCATTATAAGAAGTAGGTTTATAAAACATGTAAAACAGACCGAGGCTAGGTCGTCATCCTGGTTTAAATTATACACAACATAAAATGTGACCAATGCAGCTAAAATGAAACCGTAGAGCATGTTTTAGTACAATGTATAGCATAGACGAGGAAAGACAAAAAAATAAAGAACTGGAGCAATCAAAGGGGGGGTATTATATGTATTATACGCTCTCTCCTTGGCCTCCAAACATACATCTCCTTGTAGAAGTCATGTTGTAATCCGGAGAACTATAGAGAACAGCACTCTGAACGAGGAGCTTCGTTCACACGTAGAGAGACCAGCTGTTGCTAACAGTAGCTCCCTCAGCCGTAGATGCGAGTCTTTGCCGGAGCTGGAGGGGGAGGAGCGGTGCACATAGGGGACAGAGGCGGAGCTACGCAAAAGGGCCAGGGCTTCGCAGAATAGAGCGTTTTAGCACCCCCCAATGATTCAAAGTCACGATTCAGGGGCGTTTTTAATGAGGGACCGATATTATAACACAACATAAAGCTCAATAAAGTAGATTTTACATAATACCCCCCCCCCCCCTTTAAAAATAAGCCCTAGAACACTAGAAAATATATTAGGCAACGAAAAAAAATAAAGTGATCTTAACATTTGTTAAATACATAAAGAATTGCTTAAAATAATAATATTACAAGAACGTTTCATTCCTTCAATTGGGATCCAAACTATTGATCCAGCTGGTGGCGCTAATGCACCAAACACCCCAAAAAAACAACAGAAGAATAAAAGGCTGGATCGTCCCGTTTACCACGGTTTAATGCCGCCTTCGGAGAATGCTCCCAAACCTGCAGAGGATCCTCCAAAAGCTTCTAAAACCTGGATTGAGACACAGCTCTGTTTCCCGTGTGGCACGAAGTGCTTCTGTTGCGCTGCAAACGCCATCTTAAGGCACGGAGAATTACTACATCAATACTTTGACCCAGGCTGTAGATCTGTAGATTAATCCGTAGGATCACGTGAATCTCAATTCGTATCGGTGTGTAGAGGCCTTAGCGAAATCTGACTCGGTAAATACAACCCTGAAGGCAAGTCGAATTTAGGGATTCTTACTTTTGAAAGCTGCATCTTTGGGTCAGTGACTGTTCCGTCTGAACGTTGCAATGCTGCTGATCTCAACAGAAACGTCGTATTGTCAACGCCTCTGCTGGAGGACAGGCCACAGTAAGTCTGTTTGTGGAGCTCTCTTTGTGGCAAGACTGAATTCGACCTGATCTACACAGCAAGGCTCTGGTGTCTCAGCCATCATCACGCTGGAGATTCACTGAATAATCAGAGGAATCCAAAAATGTAGCTTTCGCATCGCCAAGACCTTTCTCAGGAAACAGTACTCCAGTCTGATGAACCTGTGACTCTCCAAAGTGATGCTGAAGTTCTTCCTCGTCTCCTTGCCTTGCCTTGCCTTGCCTTTTCACCACTGTGCACTCTCTTTCTAACCTGTTTTTCTTTTTTCCCCCTGCCCCTTTGCTCCTCTCGTCGCTCCTGCCCGTTTTCTGCCTCCTGATGAACTTGTTTTGTGCTCCATGGTCCACCTCTGCTTATGTGACCTCTGCAGATGTTGCCCATCGCCGTCCGCAAAATGCCCTCATTAGACACTCTAATCCTAAAGCGCTACAAGGTACATCTCTCTCTGCCATCCTCACAACGCTTACCACCTCTGTCCAAGCTCTTAGACATGAATTTGCTCAGCTCTTGCTGTAGAGCTCTGGCTGGAGTGTGATGAGGGTCAATCGAAACCAAAAATTCACCCGATAACAAGACACTTCTATATTTTAATATAACGTACCGGAGACATGTAGACATCATACCAACCAAATGTTAATGAATGCATGAAAAAATTATCTGTTTAAGCCGAAAACATCAGGGTGAATGTGAACACAGGGTTCAAAAAGTTTGGTTTCACATATTTATCTTAAATAAAAATGTTTTTTTTTTTACAAACTATTGATTTTTATTAGCTATTTTATAAATAATAGATAAATAAATATTTTTTTACCTACATTAATCGCTAGTTAATTTCCACAAATATCAATTGAGGTTACCATGGGTTAAAAAAATATTAGTTTCTTATATTTATACTTAAATAAAAATGGTTGAAAGATTTTACATTTTATTAGCTGTTTTTAAATAGAGAAATAATTTTTAAACTAAAGTAATCACTAGATTATTTCCACTGATATCAATTAAGGTTACATTTATCTTTTATATTCTGATTTTTGCTCTTAATTACAATAAAAGGGTCATGAACTAGATTTTGCAATTGCAATTTTATAACAGAAACAGTGTTGTTTTGAAGAAATTGTTAATTGACCCAGTCTGAGAGAGTGCTAATCCGATCTTTGCATCATATATCAAGCTCTGCTCTCTGATTGGCCAGATATTTGCATATTCATAAGCCCCTGTCAATCACTTTCTCAGCACAAGCATAAACAAACCTTCCAAGATAACCACCAAGGTAGAAAAAGGTTAAGAGATGCATAGATTCCTTGTATTCTAAACATCAAAAGCAGTTTTAACCATAGCATTGATAAATGCACAGATAAGCTCAAAAAGGAAAACTGATGTGTCTCTTTTTAATAAAAATAAACCAATTTTATTTTTGTCTAAGATTAATTATGTTAAGGGTGTTACACACCTCTAGTTAACTTTGGTCCTGACCAAGAAGAAGAACTGTTGCAGCCGTTTCATTCCTCATTTTCAATTCGTTAAAATCAAAAACCTGCACACAGAAGTAAGACGCAGTGTTCTTGATGGTTTTGGATAATTTGGAAGAAATGTGATCATCAGACCAGATTTTTTGGAGCATACACATCTTCTCACTAATTCAAGTTTGAGCGCAAGCTGCTTTGTGTTTTTGTAAACAGACAAACTCCATCCCATGTCTGTCGTGTCAAATAGTCACATTTTGTGAAGCTGCGTTTTTGTATCAGATCTTTGTTGTGAATAGATTAAACGTACAAAGAACTTCATATTTAGTGGAAATAGATTTGCCCTTTTGTTCTCAAGAGAAGACATTATTTTTCACAAAAGTCCTTTCAATCAGTCCATCCTGGGTCTGATTGTCCAGTATCATTTTGTCCATTTTCCTTCTTTCTCCTGCACACATTCCCCTCTGACTGGCACAGCAAAATATGCTTATTTATTTTTTTAATCATTTATTTTATTCACGATTTTTGTCTAATTAGCTGAAGTAAGCATAAAGGAATTACTTACCAAATAAATGTAAATAATGATCAGAACCGTTCGATTTTCATAATACAATACACAATACAACAGTATATCCCGGTTAGGAGTAAGAAGAAATTTAGATTCTGAATTTCATCTGAATCGAAACAATTCTGCTCGTTTTCTTTTTGATTTCAAAAGGCAATTTCAGTACATTCTGGAGTGGATCGTCGATTACTTTAGGGGTAATATTCGTGGGGACTTATGGCCTAAAATCTTACAGAATTGTGTGAAAAACAAAAAAAAAACTCCAGTTCATAAGTAAATAAATAACCGAAATATTATTTAAAGAATGAACCAAATGAAAAGCCCCGATATAAATCTTCAAGCATCTTTACTCTTAAAAAGCATCAAGCAGGCTAATGCTGATATCATACACTGTTGGTTAATAGGCTGGGTAGGTTTTCTTTGATTCATGATGTGTGACACATTTCACGCTTTCACATTCTGATCCGTGTCTGCCTACTCAGCCTGCCAGCATGGCGTCCTCTGAGCTTCAAATCCAATTCACCTGATCTATCGAAGATGTTCTACAAAGTTTTCTAAAGATAATACAAAAGATTTGTTTCAGAGATCTGTATGGAGACGTCGCATCTGCTTCTGTCGTGAAATATTGGGTTTGAATCTGAAAGGACCCTGCCATGGTGCAAGAAGTCGATCCTTGCTTCAAAAAGCTGTCTGATGTCAGATGCTAACATTCTGTCTCTCAGCAGGGCGAGCCTGGAGCTCAAGGACCAGCAGGACCTCCTGGCCCCCCAGGGCCTCCGGGACCTCCCGGCCTTACTGGTGCTAATGGGCCTCCGGTAATCCTGCACAACCTTTAAAAATAAAATAAAAAACCTAATCCTTGGATTTCTTTGTAAACAAAATGGCAAACAAAATCTAGGTGGCAGTGGTGGATAAAGTATTAAAACGCAAAAAAACAAAAAAAAACAAATAAACACTCTTAGTATTTTGAGGTATTTTCAGCTTTTTACTGTTTTCTAATGATCTACACTTCCGTGCAAACGTTTTAGGTGAAAGAATGTACACAGGCTAAATTTTATTTATTTTTGTACATTTAACAATACATTTTGTCCCTTTGCCTTCAAAGCTGCTTGTCGCTATTATACAAGGAATACTGTTAATACCTTTTAGCACTGGTCGATAGGAGCGCTAGCACCCGGAAGCGCATGCAGCTCGACGTCATACAAACAAGCGCTTGTGAATGTTCGTATCTCAAATATTTCTTTGTATCTCGAAGCAAAAAATTTCCCGCGAGACGTTTCGTATCTCGAACATTTTGTAACTCGAAGCATTCGTATCTGGGGGTACCACTGTATATCATTTCGGGTTTTTTTAACTGTTTTTACACGTGTAGATGCCGTGACTTTTATTGAAGATCGACAACAATCTGTAGAGCTACTCATGAAAACCGTTGGACGCACAATTAATGCATTTTCCTTTTCAGAAGCACATGCTTCGGCTGATTTTGACTCCCGTGGACCGTCAGAATCTGACCAAATTTCGACGTGGAATTCAACGTCAGGATGATGTTTTCTGGGGACCGTCTGCCCAATACAAATATAAACTGAAATTTAGTCCCATAATGCAATGCTTTTTCCAGCATAATGCTGTATTTGTTATTTCCCTGTCTGAAAACAGAACACAGACAGATTGTTTCATAAAAATGCAGAATAATAATTAAAACCGCTGTAAATTTACATTAAAGTCGGCTATAGCCTTGTGAAACATTTTTTCTTAACTGAGCTACTGAATAAATGTTTTATTTGATTGATAATTGCTTATTCTTCATACAGGGTAAACCTGGAGAACCTGGAAAACCTGGAAAAGAACCAAAGGTGTGCCTCTAAATGCTTCCCAACACAAACCAGAGAGCTGCAATGCTCTAATTGTCAACTGAACTGGGTTTCCTTCCTTTGCTTTGTAGATGCTGGTGGCGCTGAAGGTAAGCTGGAACACTGTCCAGGACTCCAGGGCTGGTGATTCCACAGATCCGTCATAAACATGAAGTTCACACACAGTTCAGCGTGCCTCGCTCATTCTGTGCCAGTTCAGAAGGGCTGAGTTGATGGTCTGTGATCCCTTAAGCATTCATTACCAGTGAGTTTGAACAAGGGGGCTGTAAATGGTTCTCTATTTAGAAGACGTAACGGTCATAACCACACGGAACATGGCGTTCCCAATAAAGGAATAGCACACAACAAATACAAATCTGTTTTAATGAAGCGCACAGAGCACGGGCTCCGGAGGCAATCTCTGACTGTGTATCGTTTGCTTTTTACAGGGTGAACCTGGGGCACCTGGACAAAAGGTGAGCGTCGCTCAAAGTTCTCGAGTAGACTTTTATTTGCATCTGTGATCCATGAAAGAGAAACTTGGCAGCGTGGCTGATGGCGTCGTTAACAATCTGATCCGCAGAAGAACGTTCAACAGACCACTCTGCGTCAATATCAGGGCTCTAGACCCAAGACAGAACCTGCCCATCGCTGCTTTCAGCTTTAATTTACTGTTCCCTTCTGTTTGTTGTTTTTCACATTGGTTTTGTTTTTATCTCTCAGGGGGATCAAGGTGAAGCAGGCCCGGGTGGACCAGAAGGCCCCCAGGTAAGAATTTGAAACCTTAAATAATCCACATTTCACCAATCGCTTCTGGGTCAAGCATCCCAGTACCGAGGACAACAACTTCATTTATTCAATGGGATTCCAGTTCAAACAGCGGGAGCAAGGCGGTGTGCAGACAAAGGATGGAGGTTACTGATGTGTTTGTGGCTTGCCAAGAGCAATGCGCTTACTCCGAACAGTGCATTATGCCTGTGGTAATCAAGGGTTGAAGCTGGAAAGTTGATTAGTGTAAGATTAAAAAAAAGCAGTGGTTCACTGTAAAAAATGTCCGTAAATTTAACGGTAAAATACTGTTTTCTACAAAACATGCGAGAACCGTAGAATTTACAGAGCATGACCTCAAATTTAACAGTAAAAAATGTAACTTTATGATCTAAAACAGAAAATACATACATTTTACATGTGCAAAAATGTGTTTTTTTTTTAAGAAACCTGTATGAGAACCACTAGATAACAAAATGTTATAATCACATGTTTTTGTAGTCTCTGCATATTTATAGTTGTTCTACAAATATTGCAGATTTTGTTAAATAATCATAATTCATGTTATAAAGCGAAACTGCAACAGCTTTCTGTTCGTTTGGCGCCTTCATCTCAGCTCAAAGATTTATTTTGCACAAGTGCCCCACCTTCTGGATGATTACAGATATTGCACATCTAATAATTCACATCTCATCAAGAGTGAGAGACAGGCTGTGCAGCTAGATTTCACTTACTTGCATAACAACATTAACATGAAGAAAAAAATGACAAAAATCTCTCAGAGAGCAGCAGAGAACATTGCTAAAGGTATTTAGAACCATTTTGTGAACTGTATTGATGCAAAAGAAGCATAATATCCATACAATTAGCTTCACGTCTTGATTAAATCTCTCACACGCTATTTTTGAGTTTCATGAGGCCATTAATATAAATGTATTCGAAGATGTTTAAACACTGATGAAAGCTTTTCAGTCTATTTATTGTCTGTGCTTTAAAGAACCCGTTTAAAACACTTTTTAGTATTTTAAAAAACTTTTTAAAAAAATTGCATCTAGAACCCAGTAAAGTTTAGCATTTTTGAGGGCCTCAACGTGCTTGAAAATCACAGGATTTAAAAATTAAATAAGTCTCAAAACGTGTGGCAGAATGGCTCTGCGCCGCCAGCGTTTCTGTCGCACATGAATGAAATACGGCCACAGGTAGCGCCAATTCAGAGGAGGCTCCCACTCAGCACTTGGTGGATTTTGGGGGGGGGGGGGTCTCTAATCCTGGGAGTAATCGGGTGTCGGGTGTCGGGTACCAAGGCTTAACTATAACTTATATGGATTGCGTTTCCAATATCGTCACAAAGCCGAACTCCGTCTACAGATTTTATCTGTTCATCTCCAAACTCTATCGTTCTTATCTGAAGGCCCTTGTGACATTAAATTGTTAAACTTTAAAGATTGTACGCACCGTGACCGTCGAAAGTCACGAAACAGGAAGTAGTTACTAATTCAACCGTGCAGTGTCTGATACCCATGTCTCAATGTCTAAATAGCAGAGTCAGTTATAGCGCCAACTAGTGCAATATCCTGTTTTCTGCAGTTATTCTACTTTTATTTCAGGCTGTGTTTGTACGAAATGTTTGAAATTCTGAACACTTTTGTAACCAAGACCTACAAAAAGTCTATTGGAGTGAGTTTCCAAAACCGACAAGAAATCAATTATTTTGCTAAACACTGCTACTTTTGCCTGTCTCCTGCTGTAACGAACTCCTCCTACATTTACTGACCACCAATCTCCATCAATCTTTTCTCAAGGATGTTAAATTGAAGAACTGTTTGGACTATGTGCGTACGGAACCCATCAGGAAGTTGTTAATAAAGATTGTTTATTTTTTCTGGTGCCTTTATAAGCTGATCTTTGGCTAATCTATCTCCCTATGACTCAGTCCAATCAGCTTCCGGCTTTCCTCCCCTTCTCCACATCTCATGTCTGAGCACATCTATAACGGCCTTAGCGCCACCTGGTGGTCACTGGAAACATTACACATTGACAAGATCATTCTTTTTACTAATTTTGACTCATTCACCTGAGAGTTCTACCAGTTTATGATATGGTTTTTATAATTAAATTTGCCTGTATTGTTGACCACTCTTGCTTGAATGCATATCGTATTAGTCGTGGTGCATACTGCAAACAAAAGGCCACCGAGAGGCGATAGAGAGCCCTTTGATTGCTTTAATTCAAGGATAGTTGTGCTATATTTATCAGTCATTAAATACTCACATTAAACTACGTCAGTAATATGATTTATTCAAAAGTAGTTTTTTTAAGCTAAACTCCAAACTGACAGAACATTTATTTTAGCATTTCTACTTAAACAATTGTACCCCTGCAAAAAAAACCTTTCAGTTCAAAGTATGGCAAAGTAAGAAGTCATTTTAATGTGAATAATATTGCTCTTTGTGTTTTATTTCTTTAGGGAATCAAAGGAGATGGTGGACAGAAGGTAGGAGAAACATTTGCTTTACTTCATTTGTGCGTAAGATTCTTAAATCATTAATTAAGAAAGGTTTTGCTTGTACCGTGGCTCGTATTCTGCTTTGATTGTTATTAGGTCGAGTGTTTTTAAAGTGCAGTAAAGAGTCTGGTTTTTGTCATTTAGAAAGGGGTTTACAGATCAAACGGATGTAAGATGATGTGTGATGATGGATTTTGAGCAGAATTGAATGTAAAGCATGTTGACAATGAAGAATCCGGTGTTTAAAATGTAAAGATTTATCTGTGGCTGGATTACATGCATGAGGTCATGCTTCTCCTGGAAGGATTAGCTTTAATGCTACACCTCATATAAATGTTACACCTGCTGATGCGCAAATAGTCTCTGCAGGATTCGGCTGCTCAGACTGCATAAAGGTTGGGATCTGGGGTCATGACCCTAAAAGGGGAAAAAGGGCTTATGCTCTTAATATCTTGCACGGCCAAGCTAATCATAGTTAAAAAATAAAGCCACATAAGATATTTATTAATAATAATTATAATAATAAAAAATAATTCATAAATGCAAGGACTGAAAGGGATCCCAAATACATTTTGCATTGACTTAAATCAAACAAACAAAATCTGGTGTTTTGCTTAAAAGCAAATGTTTAAATGCTAACCACTGGGACAGACTGTTCAATTACTGTGAGAGAAAAGCATTATTTTCTACATTTACTGTGATCAATTTATTTATATATTATAAGATTTATTGTAAAGCACAAGGTGGTGATGCAATTAAACGCTTTGAGTAACTTAAAGGCATAGAGACAAGCTAATTTTTGTAAAGATATGTTAATGTTTTTGGAAAAGCTGGATCTTCAAAATGACCGCGCTAGGTAAAGTGGACATGATTTGACCACATTAAACTGTAAATGTATGGAGACCAATTTAATCATTCCTAAACTAACAAAAGGGATTTTAAGGAGTATAAAATACAAAATCCATTTTCTCATCTTATATTGTGTGAAAGAATAGTTGTTCTGAACAAAGTAAGAAGACTCTAAGCAGATATAAGAAGATTTAACACAAACAAGATTTTATTTAACTTAAATATGTAGACATGATATAGTCAGAGTCTATAAGAAAGAAGGGGGGTCGGGGAGAAAGGAGCACTTCAGTGAAAGAGAAACATCTTTTTTTACTGCAAAAATAGAAAACAAACGGTTTTTATATTTATAGACAAATATAAATTCAAAATCCTCCCCAAAAAGCAAAGACAAGGTCAAAACAATGTGAAAATTGTACAAAAAAAGCTCTCCTAAACATTATACACTGTTTGTCTTTCTGTGGCTCAGTTGGTAGAGCATTGCGCTAACAACGCAAAGGTTGTGGGTTCAAACCCAGGGAAAGCAAGAACTGACAGAAAAAATATGATCATTCAAATGTAAGTCGCTTTGGATAAAAGCGTCTGCCAAATGCATAAATGTAAATGTAAATGTAAATGTTGCTGTTCTGCTATGTTTGTGTCAGAACTTTGAAAAACACAAGCCAAATCACAGGTTGTGTACTTCCAACGGTTATCCCTTCTATTCACCATTAGATGGCACCAAATTGGGGTCTGTAAAACAAAACTGAAAAACGATTGCTCATGTCATAACTCATGTAATGTTCATTTAAATTTAAAAATATCGAAGCTAGTAACCTTTTTGAAACATACACATTATATTTTAAATCAAAGTTAAATAATAGGTGGAATACGTCATTCCTACTTAATCTGAAACAACCACTGTGATTGGCCAAACGCATCGGTGCATGCAGACTTTTAAGGGTTAAGAGCTTGTCACTTCCTGTTTGTGATGCATTTCCTCTCAAAGATCAACCAAAACTAGGATAATACATTTTTGTTCTATTACATTGACAAAGAATATCAGAGGGTTTGAAAGGGTAAGAAAGCACAAGCTTGGACTCAACAGCAGCCAGCCATCTCATGTGAAGTCTGGCTTTGCAAAGCCGTAGTTTCATGGAACATTCATTTCCTCTACACTTGATTTCTGTCCCAAGGCGACCCTGTGGAGACAGAAACGCCATTGATCATTTCACCGACCCTTTTATCCAGGTCCCATGCTTAATAAAGGCATTTTACTTTGTGCATTTGTGTAGGGAGAACCAGGGGTGGATGGACAAACGGGAGAAAGGGGCGAGAAGGTATTCTGCTCGAGGAATGCTGTGAATTCAACTGATTTACTGAATTTGCTTGTGAATGAAAGCGAACGTGTTTACCCTTGTAAGGTACTGGTTTCATTTGGTTTCCTGTGGCTGTTATAACGAGAAAAGGGGAAGAGATGGGTCTTTAAGTGTCGTGTACTGTGTTGCGTGAACAATTCCTCTAAGCTCTCCCTGAAATCTTTTCGAAAATGAGAAAAGAGGACCTGTGCATCTGCAAGCAGGATATGCTCTAAGACATATGAGTTAAAGCTGAAAGACAGGAGGGAGTACACAGTGAGAGAAAAACAGTCTTGGTCTGAGCACCTGTGCTGCAGATTTACAGGCCTCTCACTCTGCAGTTGTAGAGTCTCCTCCAGACACAGCTTGATAGCGTTAGCACACTTCTATTTGCTGCCTTCCACCCTCGCTGCTAAATAAACGTTGCCATGCTCTGTTTTTGTTAGGGCAGTTGCCATGCTTGAGCTTTGGGGTTGTGTCTGCTTCTGAGGTGTTGAAGTGTTGATGTGCTGTTGCCTAACCACTTCAATTGCAATCATGTTTGATCAAGATTCACCGTGCTTTATTGTCTTTTCTACCACATATAGTGAAAACACAGTGACATGAAATAACGTTTCTCCAAGACCTGGTGAAACATAAACATATAATGAGCTCAAAACACAAGACAACGCAAAGGAAGGACAGGGATTTATCCAAACCACATAAAAGTGCTAGGAAAAACAAAAACATATAAAAATATAAAACATATTATGCAAAGGAAAATGTCCACAGTAGCAGCGACTGAGGTAATTTGAGGTGGTGAAAAATAAATAAAGAATATGGACACCAAGAATGAGTACTCAACGCCAACGAATGCATACATTTTGAAAACTGCAAGAGCAGGATATAAAAAAATGTGAATGAACTACGCATAAAGATTAAAAAGCGCAAAGAAAATGCTTTTTTTCCAGTTGGAATCAGGACGCGATGGGGCGGCATTGATGGAGTAACAAACGGAACGATTTCATTAAACAACATCTGAAATGTTGGTCAGTGTAAAATTGAAAAGCGTTTCGGGGTTATCACCTCTCAGCAGCGTTCCAAAGTCTCCTGCCTCCAAAAGACCAGACCGCGCATGTTCTAAGTTCTAAGACGCAAGTTAAGGCCTCTACACATCAGTCCGAATTGAGATTCGCAGGGCTTCTCAGCAGAGTGTCTCATCAGGGTCGAGGAAGTATTGATGCAATGACACACCCTGCCTGAAGATGGCATTTACAGTACAAAAGAGGCACTCCACGGCACATGACAGCAACATCAGAAATGAAATCAAAGAACCCAGAAAAAAATCCTGGATGTCACAGGGAGCTGTTGTGGAGAAAATGTTTCCCGTACGAAGTCTCTATGAAAATATGGGATGAGCGCCATCGGCCGGTCAAAAGAGCCAGCTTTCATTGGTTGTTCTCCTTGTGAAAAACGGATCCGATATGGCAATCTAAAACTCTTTTTCATTGGCACCACTTGTTCGGTAAATGCTTGAGCTCGCGTTGGCACCCACGTTATTGCTCGAAAATTTGGACTAAAACTTTTAAGGCATTGAGCCTTTTCCTGACGCAGCAACTTCCATTTTTCTTTTGATATTTGGCGGCAGTTTATCAGGAAGTGACTATTTTGTTCTCTAGTACTCGTTGAAAAGACAACAGCGATATTTTATGCAATATTCCAGTTTTGAGTATGAATTTAATTTGCATCTTTGGGTCGAAACATGGCTTCTGTTTAAAACTTTTGATGAACCAAGTCAGCCAGAGCATGGCTTTACATTTTTATCTGCAATTTGGGCAAGTCCATGGATTGTTGTTGTTTTCTTATTAATATTTTATTTAATGTTTAAGGGTTGTGGTTTTAATTTTTTGTTTAATAAGCTTTTTGAAAATGAATTGGATTTTAAAAGTAAACTTTTAATGAAAGGCACCCGATCACTCTTGGCTAAGAACTAGACCACCTTGTGACCTCATCACACAACATACAGAATATTACGGTATAATCTGGCTCTTGCAGAAAAAGAGAACATTGCTTTCTTCTTCCTCTGACTCTACTTTCAGGCCACACCCCAGGCATTACAACGCTGCTCTCAGATTTCAAAAGAGCAAACTGAAGTCATTACTCATTATCAGAGGTGAAGAAGAAGACCAGTGTATCAGCAAGGGGCACGAATGCTTTTCCCTGGTGCTGATCACTGCTCTTTTCCCCTTCTCCTTTCAACTCCAAAGGGTTCGTCCTTGTCATTTTTAGCCTGAAGATTAGCACTGCCATAAGTCACAGACAGAATGTCAGTCCACACTTCAGACTCTGGCCTGCTAAGCGATGCTTGTTTGAAAATAGAATCAAATGGGTTCTGGACCAATAATGACGCCCACCAGTTTTTTGACTGTCAAAGTTATCAAACATTAGGATCAATTCCCATTCACTGGCACCAGCTACAAACTCTGCTTTCTCAGAACCCTGCTGCCCTCCCTGTTCTCTGATTGAATGGGGTTTATGAAGGCAGCTGACTATGACAAGTGTTTATGAACAAGCCCGAGAGCATACTGGAGTGCCTTGGATCATCAAGCCACGCACATCTGACTCTCTTGATAACCTGCAGCCCTCCCCAAGGTCTTACCACTGCACCTGTCAAAGCTGGTTGTGCCAAGCTAGGCTCTGCCACATGGTCCTGTGTAGACTTACTGGAGTCTGCCCTTTGCTGCCTGATGTCTGGATGCCAGGCTCCAAATGGCTTCTATTGATTCCCATAGAGGCTCTTTGAAGAGGTTGTAAAATGTTTCTCTTGTGGCTCTACTCTGCATTTGCTGCAATGATTGAGTGCTGGCTTATCTACTAAGGTTATGATAGTTAATAATAGCAAACAAAAGTAAACACTTTTTTAACACAATTAAATAAAAACGAACAAAACTAACAAAAAACAAACTAAAACTGAAATAAAAGCTAAATTGTTCTTCGTTTTTGTCAATCCATGAATAAGTCAATCCATATTTCGAACAGTTTTATGCGTCACTCGTGTTTTCGTTGAACCACAAGCAAGAAAAAAGTTAGGAGAAAGCAGCAGAGCCCTATATGGGTTTTCTTTGACTATGACACTGAGACAAAATAAGTTCTTTAGTTTTGAGATTAGGTTTAATGATTTAGATCCCACCCCCTCCCGGCATGGTGGACTGATGGGTCATTATTAATGGAGGTAGTGTTCATAGTAAAAAAAAAGATCTTGACCGTATCATGGCAAGCTGGGTACATTTCAAACGTTTAGCTAACGCAACAAGTAGAGTTGTCCGAGTTTTGGATCAAGGCGTAGGCAATGCCAACCCATGCATCTACAGTGCTTGGTTTTATTGGGTCCTTGCCATTTGATGAATAAAAAAAACAATTGAAACCATTGAAAATACAATGTAATCTTCTTTTTAAAGTAAAAAAAGACTCTGGAGCAAGACTAGAGCAGATTTCAGCAGCTATGCGACTTTATTTTAACTTAAACATGAAGAAATGGCTAAACTAAGCTAAGCTACGCTCTCATGAACCTGAATCTGAGGGGGGGGGGGCTAGAGAGAAAGGACAACCAGGTTAGATCTATGATGCAAGAAAGTCCCTCTGAGTTGCTCTTTTATAGGTTGGTGGGTGGATGGATGGATGGAACGTTCAAGTATGTGAAAACAGGAAATGTCTAGAGAACCCATTCTTGAAACTCCATAAACCTCAAAGTACATTTATGAAGCTCCCATAAGGATCCTAATACTTAGTATTTTGCTAAACAATCTACTTTTAGCAGACATTTTCACATTTAATACACGTTCTACTTGTCACAGCTCAGTCATTTTAACTCTCTATAATCCCAACTTCAGCTATTGCCAGGTGAGCTAGGGATGCCTGGGAAACAAGGAGTGAAGGTAGTTCACTTCTACCTCAACCTTGCAACCCATAATCACGTTTCCCCATTTTCCTGAACCTTGCAATATCACCCAGAAACTAAAATACACGAAACATGTTCCCAACACTCTACAGCAGCATGTATGTTGAGAAAATAGATTGCTGGAGAAAGAGTAATGGTGCTATAGACCCCCAGGCACCCTGAGCTCTGGATATCACTGCCTACACACCCTCTCATTAGTGCGAGATAACGGACATGAATTAAATAACTCTATGCTATTAATAACACAGCTGTGTATGCTTGTCTCGCTGCGATGCGATCCGCGCCTGCGATCGAAAGATTGACAGCAGCACACGCATCAATAGGAATGACGCAATGCTGCCGAGGTCTTTCAACATTTCTAGGACTGAAAATAAGTTTTTCTCTTTCTTTTCCTTTTCTCTTTCTTTCTCTTTTCCTAAAATGGGTAATCGTACATCCTTCAGGGGGAGCCTGGGTTCCCAGGTATCCCTGGACGAAAGGTAAAGGCCTGGTTTGCTGTGATTGCATCTGTGACATGTTTGTTACCAGTAATAAGAGATTTTCTGTTACTGTGAAGGGCCAGATGGGTGCTTCTGGTATCCCTGGAAAACGGGGCTTCAAGGTACACTACGACCCAATGCCTAAATAATTTATAATAAAAATAAACAGCATTATTTTCTGCAGTAATTTATAAGATTGCCTCTAATCATTTATTAGATTTATTATTTTTTAAATATTGCCAGTATTATAGCGGAGACCACAATTGGCATCAGAATCAAAGCTATAACAATGAGAAAATAATGCATGAAAAAGAAAACAAAAGAAATAATTAATTAATATATACTTCAATCCAATCCATCTTTATTTATATAGCACTTTTTAAAAACAACAGGGTCAGCCAAAGTGCTGTACACAGCCTATGAGGTGTAGGGCTAATAAAAATAGTGATGTAACAAAAAATAAATAAAAATATTTCTTTAAAATAAAATAAAAGAAAGAAATTTTCATATTGACAGCATTAAATAAAAAAACAAACAAAAAAAATGAAAAAATGTAGAATTTTTTTCTTTTATTCAGACGTTTACTTGTTTATAATTATATTTCTGTATAAATTAATTATTTTAAGCCAAGAAAGAAAGATAGAAACAAAGAAAAAATGCATTAAATAATCTTTCTTTATTACTAAGCCATGTTCCTCATGCCGCTGTACTTTTTACAGTTTCACGTGGTTTAATTAGTGTTTAGCATTATTCATATTTCTAAGCAGATATTGCAAAGAATCTATTTTGAAAACTAAATAGCGACTTGAATCAATTTTCCCTCAAAGATTCGCTTCCAAGATTATTTTCATGCATTTTATCAAGAAATTAGTTTAAAATCATTATCACTTGTGAATCCTGGTTAAAGTTTTATTATTGGCACTTTAAAATATACGTTTTCCTGTGATTTATTTTTTTTTTTTTAGCCAATAGTGCTTTAAAATGAATGAATGCATAATAATCATAACTACTAAACCAATTCCTGTATCTGTATATGCTATATGGAACCAAAAGCATATAATCTTTACATCTCTAGGGACAAATTCTTATTTGTAAATAGAAGTTTATACATTTATTTACAAAGTGACTCTGTAAAACTATTGGAGCTGTCATTTCTTTTTTTTCAGCTTCAGTTTTCAGCTTTTTCAGCTTCAGTTTTTTTTTTTTTTAGAAGTGTTTGTGTCTTATGTAACCCTTTAAATGTTGTGTTGCATCTCTTCACATTTAAAGAAGTGTGAAGTGTGTTATTGAACATGTTTTGTCGTGTTGAACTGTTGATTGAACCAGTGTTTCCTGGCTTTTTGGTGGTGAAGTCGGGTCTTGCTAGCAATAGTAAGACCCAAACTAAAACAGCGACTATGTTTTGTTCTCTTTCCTTTAATAGAGTTTGATCTTGAATCTATAATAACCTCTTCCTCTTGTTTATTGCTAGGGAGAAAAGGGTGAACCTACTGCTGGAGGAGCTGGCATTAAAGGAGAACCCGGAACCCCTGGACAAGTTGGACCCAAGGTACTTTTACAAATTCTCCACCAACCGCAGTGGCCTAATAAAAAAAATTCCAGTCTGGCTCGTTAGGAATATTGTGACTTTTGGTCTGAGCCAGTTGTTAGCTGAAAGTGCCTAAGGCCTCAGTTCATAGTGTTGTGTTAAATAAGTTGATTTAAATCATTGCAAAAAATGTTTAAGCATTCCCAAACTGAAAGGCATTGTATCAGGACCTTTAAAAGGACCCAGAAAGCATTCTTTACTTTCTCCTTTCTCTTAAATATGCTGTTGCTGTGGAAACATACAAATAGTCCATAATATCCATCTCTCAGCAGAAAGATCCTGTGGATTTTATGTCTTTTGATGCATTCCTTTGTTGACCTTATATGACATATTACCTGGCAGCTTCAAATATGTTCAGATCATTTTAAAACAGAATGAAATCCCAATGAAATAAGTTCTACCATGTAAAACTGCCAGGTTTTCCCATATTTGTGACCTTATACTTACTATAATGCATAACCTCAAGCCTAGGAATGTACCTGGCTTTTAAATGCTTGGGTTTTTTTTCCAATATACATGCATAACATTATTACTGATGTGTTTTACTGATGATACAATATGTTCTCATAGGGGGAGGAAGGTGATTTTAACACCAATCTTGGATTTCTGCACATTAATTTAGTCTCAGCGTTACACTGCGTTTGTTTTTAGTCTAAATCAGAAAATAGTTTTAGCTCTGGACTTTTTTTTTATTAGTTTTGATATTTTTGGTTTTAAACAAACATTACAAGAGTTATGACACATAATTTGCAAAGTAATTCAAATAAAAATGTAAGAAAGGTGTTACAGACCTAAACTTGGTGCCATAAGTGCCATCTAGTTGTGAAGAGAAGGGATAATGCTTAGAAGTACAATACATGTGAGATAGGTTGTGTTTTTCAGTGCTTTGATACAGTTTTCACACACAACTTTCTTGACCCTGTCTTTGCTTTTTGGGGGATTTATGAAGTTTTATTTTGACACTTTTGATTTTTGTTGTACAACATAAAAACTGTTCATTTGTCAATTTATTCGATTTTTGACAAAATTTAATGCTCAAATTTGTATTTTTGTACAATTTTAGGATTCCTGTGAAATTATTTTGTAGTGAAAGGAAAATATCTATTTTTATATTTTATATTTTTGGTAATAAAAAAAGGAATTACAAGTTTGGTAATTTATTAGTAGAAAAAGGCCCCGGATTTGTATGTGTTAAATTATAATTTGAACATCCAGAGCAATGCTGTATGCTAAACTAAGCAGCTCATTTTCCCACCAGATGCACTCATTGGTCCCATTGATAATGTTGGTTTTATTCTGTCATTAATTATTTTTTTGTCAACCGTTGCATTGATGTGTTTGATTGGATAAATATTTTCACATTGCAACTTTGCAGGGTGAACCTGGACAGGAAGGCCCATCTGGACCGAGGGTGAGAAATAGCCAAGCAAACGCTTTGTTTTTCAGTATTTGAACAGTTCGACTAAATCTCACCAAATCTTTCAACAGGGTCCACCAGGCCCAACTGGGGAGCCAGGGAAAGTTTTAGTGAACAACAATGAAAATGTGAGACGTTCAATTCTTTATTCACTCATTTACGTTACAGAGTCATAAATGTTTGATTGGAGTAATTTATTTCATGTCCAAAATCTTTAGGATATCCGGAATGTGCGTTCAATGGTAAGTCATTGCTATCATGGTGATATATTCATTAGCGGTGTAACGACACACTCACGATACGATATTCATCACAATACTGTTGAAACCATCATTGGATTAAAAAAAAATTTGATTAAAACGTTTTTAGACCACAAACCCAAGAAAGCCAGGGCCTAGTTTGATTTGTATGAGAGCATTTGATACCATCCATCCACTAGGGGGCAGCGTTGATACTTGCATTTCATCTTTTTTAGAGAGAAAGCTAATTTTATAATCGTTCTCGTTTAAAATGTGAGTAAACGATAAATGTATCCTAGTAAATGTTACACAAAACAAGAATACAGAGCAAAGAAGTTGCAGAAGTGACTAGAATCGCAAATCATCTCCGAGATGATGTCTACCAGTAGCTCCATAATACGTATTGTGACAATTTTGTGCTACGAAATATTGTTACACCCATAACATTTATATAAGTAAAGTGAACTTATATATAATTCTCTTGAATTGTCTTGTTATTAAAGGGCTCTCCTGGTTTACCTGGTCCCCCTGGACCTCCAGGGCCTTCTGGGTCACCTGGTTTGAAGGTAAAATGATCTTCACCTTTCAGTCATTGATGCAGTGCAATATTCAGTTAAAAAAATACAATCTTTCCATCTTCGTTCTTTTATTATGACGCAACTTATTTTTTCAGGGTGATGTTGGACTTCCGGGTGCCCCTGGTCACGACGGAGAAAAGGTTTGTTTTTACATAACTAACTTCACTTCGGGTTATTATCTTGCTCAAGTTTTTTGGACTTAGGGTCCAAGAGGGAAGCCTGGTGAGCAGGGTCCCATCGGTCCTCCAGGACCTGAAGGACCACGGGGAGAAGGAGGCGTGATGGGTTTCCCTGGTCCAAAGGGAGACAAGGGAGACATGGGACCCTCTGGATCACCGGTGAGTGACTGTCCAAGCTTAAACATCTGACCTACCGCACGTTTGTTGGGTTGTTCCTATAAACACATTTAGAACTTATCTGCATGGGTTGTGGTGAGGGAAAGTTCAAGGTCTGCACCCAGCCGGTCTCAAGAGGCTGTTGCTTCACCCGAGGTAGTGGTGCTAAGCTCCGGTGTACAGTTACTCGTCTTTTTTGATTCTAGATCTTTTCAAACTGGTACCACAAAAAGAATTCTGGGAAGTCACTGAAAAACTTTCCCATTGACTTAACATGGGGTAAAACTTTGTGAAACTGTAACCTAAACTAAAAACACACTTGTGTTCTTTCAAAACCACAGGCTCTATAAGGAGTTAAATATTTACCATTGACTTTATAGTCGTTGAAAATAAAAGGAAAAATGTAATTTTGATGACATCACTGACAACCACCTAGCAACCAAATGGATTACCCTAGCAACCATTTTCACACATCTCTATCTAAGCTTTGGAATGTCATGGAAACATGGGGGTTGGTTTATATTATATTAAGAACAAAATACTTTTAAACTGAACTTTACTGTTTTTTTTTGCGTTAATATTTTTTTTACAAATATTTTTTCATTATATTACACAATAATTCCACAACAAACCTGAAATTGTACAAAATAAACAATTCTGTGTAGCAAATTGTCGATTTATTTTACTGTAAAATTTTCTAAAATTGTAAACAAACAGTTGTAACAAAATTAAAATCAAAGACAATGTCAAAACAATAAAAAAGGTATTGAAAAAAAACAGGCGAACTTCTAAACCTTACACAGTGTTCCAAGTATTTATACAAGCAAGAATATTCCGAGGGGTACCCCTCTTTAGATGGAACCGATTAGTGGTCAGTAAAAGAACTGAAAAACAATTTCACATTTATTTCGAATCACTTGTTCAAAGCTAGTAACCTTTTTGAAACCTACCTGTATTGTCTGGAATTAAATTTATACTAATGGCAAGTTGCATGATTCCTACTTAATTTAAAACAGCCGTTGTGATTGGTGCACAATTTGGGGTGTGCAGAAACCGCTACGGGTTCCGTTTTTGGTTCACTTTCGTTCACAATAATAACCTTGGTCGGGATCAGCTGATGGCTGGGTTTGAGGCATCCCAGAGCCCTTCACTTTCTTCACAAGTTTTACCCAGTCCCCTAACTATGTGACCTTTGTGGATTTGGCGGATTGCTTTGGGCGGATTGCTTTGGGCGGATTGCTTTGGGTGGATTGCTTTGGGTGGATTGCTTTGGGTGGATTGCTTTGGGTGGATTGCTTTGGGTGGTTTGCTTTGGGTGGTTTGCTTTAGGTGGGCATCATTGCATTCTGAAAAAGCTACTAATCATTAATCCTCGCTGTTGCTACCAATTCAAAAGGCCTCCCAGTTGACCTTTTTTAGATCATCAACACGTTAACATTTTACATTTTGATTTATTTTGTTAAATTCTTTCTTCGCCCTGTAGGGTTTAGATGGTCCTACTGGAGAAAAGGGAGTTTCTGGGCCACTTGGGCCTGTTGGAGTGCCAGGCCCAATGGTATGCAATGGTGCCCCTCAAGCAAACTGAGTAATAATTGGAAAAACATGAAATGACTTTGGTGTGAAGTGCAAGCCTGCTTTCTATTATATTACCGTTCCAAATTCACTTTTCTATTTTACAATTCTATCAGGGGCAGAAGGGTGAGCCTGGAGAGAAAGGCGATAAAGCTGAAATGGTACGTTTTGTAATTTTCCACCGACGTATTCTGGAGAAAGATCTAAGAATCAACATTTGAATGGTTTTATACTCAGGTTTATGGGCCTGCTGGACCTCCAGGACCTGCGGGGCCAGTGGGGCCAACGGTGAGATCCCAACTTACAGTTTAAGCTGTTTAAGGCATATTTGCATGGCTTACTGGCAAAAGTGTGCTTTTCTATGGTTCATTTAACCAGAGGAAGTCAAATTGTTTTTCTTATCAGGGACCTCCAGGTTTGTCAGGACCAAAGGTGAGAAATCGAGCTGAAGCACTCATTATTATAGTCTATTCCTGACCTAAACATGGTTAACGGGGCATGAAATGTCATTAATTATCAGGGAGAGCCAGGAATCGGCCTGAGGGGAGAGAAGGGATTGCCTGGTCAGAAGGGAGAGAAAGGAGATAGGGGCCATCTCGGACTCCCTGTGAGTATTTGTTTCCTAAATGTAAATGAGCCATTATCAGAAGCGTTCCCTGCAGGCAGTGCTAGTGGAGTAACATGCTAACACGTGCTATGTGCTGCTGTTACATGTGCCTCTGTTACTAGACGCCATGGTTCACTGTTAAGTGTTCTCATTTTGCATGAATCACCGGAGTTTGCTATTTATTCACATTTTAAAGTCAAGCAGACCTGCAGCGTAAAGTAGTTTCAGTGAATGAAAAGGATCTGTATGAAAAACCCGTAAAACAAATGCATCAAAGAAGGATCTCGAGAAGGATTAGGTTTGTCGGTTTGAGTACATTGAGTTCACTCTTTTTTTTTGGATTCTAAATGATTTTCAGATTGTAAAAATTCAACTACAAGATCATTTAAAAATAGTCTGTGTGTGTTGCGTTCATTCAACTTTTGGAACAATTCGAAATCGAAAAGTAAAAAGCAAAACTCGACCCCTTATACTTTAAAAGTGCAATTGATGAGGTACTTATTGTTGCTAAATATAAAAGTTGTGAAGTATTTAGAGAAAAAAAGTTATGTTATAATTAATAAGTAAATAAATCAATTAGTTAATAGGTTGTAACAAATGATAAATGATCATCGGCATTACAAAAATGTTTTAAAGTTAAAGCTAAAATCTGTTTTTACATTGTTTTAGTTAATTTCAACGTACAAATAAATGAATATACAGAATATTATACGTATGAAATACACTGGGAAGTTTTGGGGAAATAACATTAAGGAATTTTTGTTATTTTTTTTCCCAATGTTGTTGTTGCATTTAAAGCTATATTTTATCATCATCAAATGTTGTTGTAAAAAATCTTTTTTAGTAAATTTTAGTTGCAATTTACTGAATCCAAAAAGGTCAAAATACCTGTGTTTTTATTTGAATGCACCCCTAAACTAGAAACTGTTGTGTTTTTACTAGTGCTCTCTATCGATAAAAAAAAACTAATTCATGACAAATTTTTTTGCAAAAAATCATGATTAATCACAAATAAAGAAGTAATGTAAAGAAGTCAAAATAAAATGAAAGATGTAATGTAAAATGAAAATGTAAATTATTCATGTAAACAAATAAACTATTTCAATAAACTGTCTACACGGTGATGAAACGGACGAAAAGGCAGAAATTAAAAGCATTAGTATAACAGAGAGTGACTTCCTTGGTCTTCACCATATTTCGTTGCCAGTTGAATACACAGAAATGCGAAAACAACTGCAACCGCGTCAATTGAAATTTAATATATTTCAAAATAATCGCTTGCGTCAATGCACTAGTTTTGACACCACCAGTTTTCCTTTTTTTACATTTGTTCAATCCAAAAAAGTGCAAAATTACTATAAATTAAATAAAAATCCTTGAATTACCATAAACATTCTCCAATTTTTATTTCATTTATTTATTTATGTATTTATTTGGGAAAATGGCTACTTATGAACCATTTGGAATTTTAAAAGTAATAAACTCAATGAACACAAACGTAGCTGTGTATCATTCACCATCAGAAGATTTTGTGCGAGTGTGAAGAAGCCACGTAAAGGGAACCAACATAGACATAATCTCAGAGCTCACACCTAGATTTTCTACCACAGAGAGGAACTCAAGAAAAGAGAGTGTTTTTAGCTCTGTAACTTACATAATACATCATTTTATCCAGAAAAAGGCAGCTCTGCTCTTTAGTTGCATTTGTTTAGTCCTGTCTCGGGTGATATAGAAGATGCGTCCATAGATGGAAGCATTTGGGGCATTGAGTCAATATTTTAAATAATAAAGACTAAACTGTTTTGTTTTTAAAAGGAAAAAAGAAATGTTTGTGATGTTTTCAAACTGAGAATCAAACGAATGAATGATACACAGATTACAGATTTCCACTTTTCCTTCAAAGAAACAGATGCGGGGACAGAGCAAATTACAGATTACTCTCAAAGTTTTCTTTTCGAACACTAGAAATTCTGCACGCTTTCCTCAGTCTGGAATCTGGTGTGAATCTGTTCATTGAGTAGCAAACATCTGCCCAGCTGAGCTCACCAGAGCCCTCCTGAGGGGTAAAGCTCATGTCTGTCATTAGGCTTCTCTGGTCTGCTCACATACTTTGTTTTGGCATGCCTAAGTGTACATGGGGAAGTGGGCATTTAGGAGAGAATCGCAGTAGAATTTACGAGTAAACACCCCGTCACGTTGTTTAGTAGATGGTTTGACGGATGACCAACAACTTCCTGATTATATCCGTGTCAATGATTCGCAAAAACTGAACGGGTTTGTTTAGCAAATCTTTCTGCTCTTCAGTTTGAAAGCATGCTGTAGCTTTTGAGCTTCAGGGGTCTTTGTCAGACATCTGGTGTTTATCTGTAGTGTCATTGATAAACTTGTTCCAGTCACGGCATCAATGGCACGGTAACTCCTTTTAAAGACGACCGCATCCATTTATGCAGGTGTGAAAAATGCAGGACACAAAAAATGCTTTCAGAGAATCAGACAAATGTGGAAAGAAAAAAGAATTGACTGCTTGATCAACATAGTAGATAAAGGACCTCATCTACCCCAAGAAACCTCAGGCTTTTAAAGGGGGAATATAAAATATTGAGAGCTTTTGATCATGTGACACTGATGATCCTTTGTTGGATCATACACCTGACAATCCTATTAAAGGTGCCATATCATGTAAAATAAACTTTTCCAACATTTCTAGCATTGTTTAGTGTCGTTCCCTCATGTCTCAAGTTTTATTCGGAATCTTTCATGCATGTTTGTGTAATCATGTATCCCTTTTTTGTGAGCTGAAAATAGCTCGATGTTCCCATAGTTCTTACCTCCGCCCACTGACCAATCAGATTAATCGCTAGTACAGCTCATCTCTATGCAGATCGGGTGCGCTGCCAGACCCGGAAGTGAGAGCATCTGAGCCACGCTGAAGAACAATACAAAGAAAGTGTGTTTCTGTCGAATTTTAATGTAATAGGGGTTAGGGTTGGGCGATTTCCAATTTGAAAGATGACATTTTCCCAATTACCAACTTGTATCGTTAAAGAGTTAACGAGAGCAGTGCTGCCTTAAAAATGTTGCTGCAGCAATAAGAGCGGTTATGCTAACCATTTCCCGATTTGAAACCCCTACAATATTTACATGAAATAAATCTAAATTCTGTTTATTAACGCAAACAGCACTAGAGCTCGTTAGCAAACACAAGCACTGAACTGCGTGAAGCGTGTTGTTATTTCTATACGTTTCCGGTGGATTCTTTCACTTGTGAAGTGATGAGACTTACACAGAACTCTTCGATGCACTTTGAACTTTTTTTATGTCCCTTTAAGGCCCGACGGACACACAGGAAACTCTTAATTCTCCTTTGAACAACTTCATGCCATTCTATTCGACTTGTGACCCGTGATAACTACAAGTTCCAAAGGGGGCGTGGCGAAAGAAAAAAATATGACATTATTCAAAGAAGTTTTTTATGATTAATATTGCATTTAGAACATTACCAGCGGTGCAGTGCTAGTGGAGAGGGCTCAAAATATTGATAACTGCTATAAATAACTGCTTTAAAGAATTAAACCCAATTCTGAAAGCATTCGTCGTTTACTGCCTTTTTCACCTCTTCCTGCAGCTTTGACACAGTACTCTATAGGTCCTTCTCAAAAAATGAGCATATTGTGATAGCTGGAATAGCATATTGGAATTATTTTCTGTAATGTACTGATAAACATTAGACTTTCAGATATTTCAGATTCGTTTACACACAGCTGAAGTAGTTCAAGCCTTTAATTGTTTTAATATTGATGATTTTGGCAAAAGCATGAACACACAAAATTTCAACAAAATTGCATATTTCATTCGACCAATAAACAAAAGGTGTTTTTAATACAAAAAAGTCAACCTTCAAATAATTCTGTTCAGTGATGCAGTCAATATTTGGTCGGGAATCCTTCTGCAGAAATGACTGGTGCAATGCGGCGTGGCATGGAGGCATTCGGCCCGTAGCACTGCTGAGGTGTTCTGGAGGCCCAGGATGCTTCGATAGCGGACTTAAGCTCCACCAGAGTGTTGTGTCTCGTGTCTCTCAACTTTCTCTTCACAGTATCCCACAGATTCTCGATGGGGTTCAGCTCAGGAGAGTTGAGCACCAGTAATACCATGGTCAGTAAACCATTCACCAGTGGTTTTGGCACTGTGAGCAGGTGCCAGGTCGTGCTGAAAAATGAAATCTTCATCTCCATAAAGCTTTTCAGCAGATGGAAGCATGAAGTGCTCCAAAATATCCTGATAGCTAGCTGCTTGATAAAACACAGTGGACCAACACCAGCAGCTGACATGGCACTCCAGACCATCACTGACTGTGGGTACTTGACACTGGACTTCAGGTTTTTTGGCCTTTCCCTCTCCCCGGTCTTCCTCCAGACTCTAGCACCTTGATTTCAGAATGACGTGCAGAATTTGAGCACTGCTTTTCTGTAGCCCAGGTCAAGAGCTTCTGCCACTGTTTCTGGTTCAAAGGGGGCTTGACCTGGGGAATACGGCACCTGTAGCCCATTTCCTGCACACCCTGTACACGGTGGCTCTGGATGTTTCTACTCCAGACTCAGTCCACTGCTTCCGCAGGTCCCCCAATGTCTGGAATCGGTTCTTCTCCATAATCTTCCTCAGGGTCGGGTCACCTCTTCTCGTTGTGCAGCGTTTTCTGCCACACTTTTTCCTTCCCACTGACTTTTTCCACTGAGGCGCCTTGATACAGCACTCTGGGAACAGCCGATTCCTTCAGAAATTTCTTTCTTTGTCTTACCCTCCTGCTGGATGGCAGTCTTTCCCATGATTGTGGTTTTGAGTAATAAACCAGGCTGGGAGTTTTTAAAATCCTCAGGAATTTAGAGTTAATTAGTTTATTCAGATGATTAGGTTAATCTCTCATTTAGAGAACCTTTTCATGATAAGATAAGATAAGATAAGATAAGATAAGATAAGATAAGATAAGATAAGATAAGATAAGATAAGATAAGATAAGATAAGATAAGATAAGATAAGATAAGAAAAGATAAGATAAGATAAGATAAGATAAGATAAGATAAGATAAGATAAGATAAGATAAGATAAGATAAGATAAGATAAGATAAGATGGACTTTATTAATCCCACAGTGGGGAAATTCTGTTTGTACAGCACCATAAGGACAATTTACACCAACAGCAGCATCCATAGCATCGAGAAGTCAACATATAGGCCTTGAGTACAGTAAAGTTTTAAATTAAAAAACAAGTAATAATAATAAAAATAGAAATTTAGTGTGTAAAAAACAACAACATAATATTGCACATAATCTTAAGAAAACATAAAGGACTGCTCTTGTTTGGAAAAATATTGCACAGTTTTGCATTATTGTGAAATTGCAAAAAAAAAAAAAAACTATACGCAAAGACATTAGCTACTTTTGGGTTTTCATGAGCTGTGTGCCAAAATCATCAATTTTAAAACAATAAAAGGTTTGAACTACTTCAGCAGTGTGTAAATTAATCTGAAATATCTGAAAGTCTAATGTTTATCACAGAAAATAATGCACTTTATATCACAATATGCTCATTTTTGAGAAGGAGCAGTATGTATGCATTGCTAAACTTGATTATTGAATGAAAACTGGTTGAAAGTATCTTTTGTTCTCTGTCTGTAAGATGAGTCTTGTTAAAAGGAGTTAGCACCTGTCTCTCACTCCAGTGTCATCTTCAACACCTCACCCTGTCATCAATGCTACTGTTGTGTATATGTGGCACACAAGTCACTGTAATTCACCTAACCTCTCCCCCCCACCCCCATCCCCGCCCCTCCATCTGTGCTCTGGCTCTCTAACTCTTTACACGCTGTCCAGGGGGCTCATGGTTTAGACGGCAGGCCTGGTCCAGTGGTGAGTGGCGCAAGACCCGTTTCCATCCTCCACCCTTCCATCTCCATCCATACCTGTGTTTTCCTCTCACCGTCTGCCTGCTTCTGTCTGCCTCTGCTTGAGCTGTTGCTTGCTTTTGGTACTTGTGGTTGGTCAGACCTCGGCATGAGTAAGACTTTGTTTTGATGTTCTCCAGTTTGGCTGTTGCCTCTTGCTGTTTCTCGAAGTGCTCAGGTTGCTTCTCAACATCTCAGGGATTGAAGGGGAGCATGGCCAAGCACTCTCTGTCTTTGAAATGCATCCTTTTCTCTCTTTGAGGCGTGCATTGCTTTTCAGTCCATTGCAGATCTCCGTGGCACTGTGTACCCTCTGTTCATTTAAGTGCCTGAAACCTTCAATTGCTTAATTCTGTCCAAGCTCCAAAGCCTTGGCCTTGTAATGCCATATACGTTATATACAGTGTGCCGCGTAAGTGTTTGATACACTGATGTTCTTCCATGTTTCCCCACTTAGAAAGTAGGATTTTCATTTTAGATGCATCTAAACTGTGAGAAACTGAATTGAAAAAAAAAAATGTTATTGTTTTGAAATAATCAATTTCCAAAATAAGTATTTGATCACAGCTTACTAAGCTGGTGTTAAGTTAAGCTCTTAGTTGGCTTACTAAGGACACTAGGGACAAAACTGTAGACCTGCACAAAGTTGGGATTGTTGAGCTGGAAACAACTGCACAAATCTATGGACTGAGGGAACTTGAAACTCTAAGGAGACCATGGCCAATATCCCGAATGCAGTTCCTTGAGTTTGTTTACACATACCAGTCTAGAGCAGAGTTTCAGAACCTTTTTGACACTGGGGCCCAATTTTCCCCGTACAACGTGATTCAAGGCCCATTTAAATAACTTGTTAATGTAAATTGATCCACATCTTGTTTGATTTGTGTTTAATAATTAAATCAAGTCATTTTATGGTTTATTAAAGTAAAATCTTTAAAGTATTCTTTAAATTAAAGTAAAAGAAAAAATATATATTTTCACACTGAACAGTTAAACCAAAGTTGTCGTGCTTAGTACAAATTAGAAAAATATGTATAAGGCATTCTGATAAATAAAATTGTGTTGTAATAAAGCAAGCACACTTAAAATAAGTTTAAAATGAAATGAACTGTAAATGACACTTAAATAGAGTGCAGCCTGCTGATGAACTTAACAAACTAGTAGTTTTAACTTTTGTACCATCTGTCTCTCTCCAAATCTGTGACAAATTAACAACATTAACAAGTCTGGGTGGAACGGGGGAAAGGCTCACTCTTAGGGAAGCCTCCAGAGATGCTCTGAGTCTGCTGCGAGCATTGGTCTCAGTAAGACTCCAAGATAAGTTGGAGTTCTAGAAACAACGGCTCTTTTATTAAACTCCGTATCGGAGCGAGTACAGCAAGAACGTAACGGCGAAGCCGGCTCAACTTAACTGAACCAAAACAACAATATCCCCTTAACGTAAGTTTTGGCCGAAATAGACCGTTTTAAAGTTATCGTTATTAACAGAGAGAACATCGGTACGTCTTACCATCAATTGGATCTCCCAGCGTTTCCCCGGGAAACTTGGTGCGTCAGCAATCATTGACGCTCGCAAGGAGTACACCCAATCTTCCAAATTAATTTTATTATTAATATATTTGTTTTTAATGTGCTCGGATTGATTCGGGTGTAAAAACTAAAATGAAATAAGGCAAAGAGCCACATGCTAATTTGGCTGAGGCTCTATTGGCGCTAGGGGTGGGCGATATCTCGATATTTAAAATATATCGAGATATTTTTTAAACTCGATATGAATTCTGGCATATCGTACATATCGATATAATGTCTATATTTAATTTTCGCCAATTTGCTTGTGTGCCTTCTCTGTGCTGTGCTCGTCCCCGCCTCCTTGCTTTTGTTCCCCCTCCCCTTGCCTGTCGTCTCATTCAACATGGCGGCGCCCGCAACCAGCCCAGAGGTTACAGAACTTGTTGCAAAAAAAAGAACTGCTGGCTCCATTATATGGAAATACTTTGGGTTTTAAGTCGTCAGATGAACAACAGACAGATGTCTACTGCTGTGAATGCCGTGAAAGTTGCTGCCAACCAAAGCTCAACTAATCTCCACAATTCTATAACGCGGAGTGTAGAATATAAAAGACAGAGTGCAAGGTGGTGTAACATCACAGAGTCCGTGGCATTTCACATAGCGGTGGACATGGCACCCATATCCTTGTTGAACAACGTGGCTTTAAGCGTTTGCTAAAAACACTTGATCCCAGTCAGATACAGTTTACCCAGTCGGCATTACTTTTCGAGACAGGAACTCCCGCGACTGTACACTACAGAGAGTGCGCGGCTTGCTGCTGAATTGGAAAAGGTTACTTACAACAGAGGTCCTGCAAAGATGATCTTGAGTTGTTTTATTTTTGAATGAAAAGAAGGCAATGTGTATTATTTCACAGTTAAATTATTATTTATGTTATCAGGGATTTTGTTTATATCCTAAATGTTACAGGAGCACTTTGTTTCTATGCACTGCCTGTTTTTTAGTTGTTTTATTTTTGATTGAAAAGGCAATATGTATACAAGGATTTCTGAAAGAAAATTTGGAGAAGCACCTCTGAGCTTCAATAAAAAACGACTTTGACATTTGTATTATTTTTTTTAATCAGAATCTGATTATTTAAAAACCATTCTGGATTTCTTTCATCCAGTCTCTCACAGTTGAGGTGAAAGTGTTGATTTTTCTTGTGTATGAATACTTATTTGCCGCACTGTAAAGCAAGAGGGAGAGCATGATGAGATGCATGAATAAAGAGATAAAAATGCACAAAAAGCCGAATGCTCCTGAAAAAGCAAGATGTTCAACAGTTCGTTCGAAGTCTCAGGAGGAAAATGAATCCCCTGCCTCTGTTCGTTTCCACTGGATCAACAAACTTCTGTCAAATTACTGTGAAACATTGGACTTTGTAATGGGAATCAAACTTATTTTAGGGGATTCAAGGAAGTGTTCGACTCAGAAAAGTTTGTTGATCTATTGGTTTTCAAGACGAGCTTCTCTCCTCTTTGACTCGCGTTTCCACAGTCTGCTGTTAAAGCTCATGTGTGTCGCTACTCTCTTCAAAGGGTCTGATTGGACCTGGTGGAATTCCTGGCCCTGCAGGACCAAAAGGAGAAATGGTTAGAACCTCCGCTAAAGTGCTTAGCAGCTGTTGAAAGTAAACGCTAGACTAATGGTAATTAATTGACAGCAAACGATTATTACTTTATTTTTTTACCTGCAGGGGGAAAAGGGTGATATGGGAGTTGCAGGACCAATTGGACCTCAAGGCATCCCTGTAAGTGATTTTCCAGCTTAATTGTGACTTTTCTAACCTTCAAGTATAGAGCAATGATCATATCTTCCCCTTTCATTCCTTCAGGGTTTAGTTGGACCACCTGGATTAAAAGGAAACCGGGTAAGTTTACAAATGGGTTTTATTCTGCAAAAATAAAAGTAACTTTTTGGTGTGTGTGATTTATGTTATTGCAATTTAAAGAGGCAATAACTTCAGTCCACTTTCTTCAGATCAAGGAATGGACAATGTTTCTAAGCCAGCATGAAGCTGCCAAATAAATGAACTGTGACAATAAAAACAGAGGGTTACGTTTGTCAGAATATTTGTGCATTTTAATGTTAGCTTGGTCGATGAAACTGAAACACTGTTTCGTGGTGATTTGTTGGTGGTGTGTAATGTTTACAGCAGTGCATCGTGACAGTCTAAACAGAGACGTTCGAAGTACGCTTTTTTTTATACTCTGTAACGTGTAACCACCAAATTACCCGCACACCACAAAGTTTATTTAATCTCTAAATAAAAGAAAACACTTTACATGTACTCTGTTGCGATAGAGAGTGTTTAGTAATACACTAGAAGCAGAGAATTACACCAGTGGTGTAAAATATAGAGAGTAAGAGAAAAATTGAGAACAGAGATAGACGACAACATGAAGAAAGTTACATAGAGAGAGTAGGATAAAAAGAGGAGAGAAATAGAAGAGAGGCGGATAGACTGAAAAGAGAGAGAAAGTGAGAGAGAGAGAAAGAAAGAGTGAGAGAACAAAAGATAGAAATACAGGGGAATAAGATAAAGAGAGTGAAAATAAAGAGAGCGATAGAAAGAGAGACAGAGAAAAAGAAAAATACAGAGCAAAGAGAAGAGAGAAATATATCATGAAAAAGAGAGGGAGAAAAAAGAGAACGAGAGAGAGATAGAGTGATATAGAGAGTGTAAAACTTTAGA
This sequence comes from Danionella cerebrum, assembly GCA_007224835.1. Classification (NCBI taxonomy): domain Eukaryota; kingdom Metazoa; phylum Chordata; class Actinopteri; order Cypriniformes; family Danionidae; genus Danionella; species Danionella cerebrum. The sequence continues at coordinate 265,417 of SRMA01026905.1, forward strand.
AAGACCGAATAAAGAGAGAATGAGGGAGAGAAAGAGTGAAATTGAGATCGCAAAACTGCTGAAAGACAAAATAAAAAGAGAACAAGATAGAGAAAGAGTGATATAGAGAGCGTGAAACCATAGAGACAGAAGAGAGAGAGAAAGAGTGATATAGAGAGCGCGAAACCATAGAAAGACAGAAGAGAGAGAGAGTGATATACAGAGCGCAAAACTTTAGAAAGACCGAATAAAGAGAGAATTAGGGAGAGAAAGAGTGCAAACCATTGAAAGGTAGAATAAAAAGAGAATGAGAGAAAGAGTGATATAGAGAGCACAAAAACGTAGAAAGACAGAATATAGAAAGTATGAGAGAGAGAAAGAGTGATATAGAGAGCGCAAAATCATAGAAACAGAATAAAAAGAGAACAAGAGAGAGAGAGAGAGAAAGAGAGTGCAAAATCATAGAAACAGAATAAAAAGAGAACAAGAGAGAAAGAGTGATATAGAGAGAGCAAAACCATAGAAAGGTAGAATATAAAGACAGAACGAGAGAAAGAGTGATGTGACAGAAGAGAGAGAATAACTGCTGCAGAGTTAAACATTAACTGTTTTCCTGACGATTGAACCGATAAAAGATGTACTTTAACTCAACTGCCGATACGCTAACAATACGAATCCCAAATGAAAAGCAATATAAAACATTATTTTACATTGTTTTTGTTAAAACCTATACATTTCTGCTGTATGCGTACAGTATATACAGTGAGGTCAATAAACACGCACTTGATCGTCCTGTGAAATCATGGAGGGGTCGTCTAGAACTTTCAGCATGTCTGGAAATCTCATTAAATAACTTTATTTTTCAAACACCGTGTATTTCATATTTTTTTATCAGTGTTTCAGTTTCACTGTCCGATTCTTGTAAAGGCGGCATTGACATGTACAGTGAGGTCTAAAAGTTCTTGTTACATTGGAAATGAAAAGAAAATATATTTTTATATTTAAATCACTTAATGCACACAGTGGTACTTATCTCTGCATAATTAAACACATTTATTTAAAGGACATACACTGCTAATTATATTTTAACCTTGCATTTAAAAAGACGTTTTATATTTTATTTTTTTATTTTATTCAATTATTTTCATTTCATTCAGTTCACAGGAATTGTTAAAGGGAAAGTGATTGGTTTTAAAATTTTTGGACGTTCAAAGAAAACTTAATTCCATTAAAATTAAATAATCTGATCATTAGTATGTACTACCAAAGTTTTAGGCATGTATGAAAATATGCTCTGAGCCAAAAATGCTTTTAGAAATGTAAATAATGATTGTTTATTTTTGAAAAATAACCAAAGTAAGATGATCAAAAAAACAAGAAAAATGTAAATTAAATCAATATTTGGTGTTTCTTCAAACCAGGCACTTTGTAGGGTTGTAGTCAGGTGTGTGATCCATCTATTAAACTAAACAACAGCTAACGATCATCAATGTCACTCAAAATTAAAGCACAGTCATGAACTGAAACAGAAACAGCTGTGTAGGAGGCATAAACTGAGTGTAAAACAACGGGGCGCTATTCTGCATCAGCACGTTTGCAGAAGTGTTTTTCAAGCTCTTTTGAAGAAGCACGAAGAAACGATCATCGATGCAGAAAATATGGAAGACGGCAAATGAAAAACACATCACGCTCAAGATGTCCAGCATTGTCCCGCATCAGTTCTGACCGAAATAAGCAGGATTCAGGTACTTTCCGGGGAAGTCTGTTCAAAAGTGGTCTTCATAGACAAGTTACAGTCACACTTCTAATGTGGGAACCAGACCAAGTGGGTCAAGAATGTAGGAAAACATAGGAACTGGGTGCAAAAAATGGCAGCAGGTGCTCTGTACTGATGATTCAACATTTCCTGCAGCAGAAGGCAGTAGCATCAGTGAAGCATGATGGAGTATGGCATGAGATTTTTGCCTAAAGCCTTCATAGGAAAAAAAATGCTTTTAACGTAAATAGATAATTTAAGTAGCATTTTTACTGCTTTGAAAGTAAATAAATTATTGGAAATTATTCGCTTTTGAACATTTTTGTCAGCGTCCCTGAACAATGAACAAACCGCTGTTCATTGGCTAAAGCAGTGTGCAGACGGTAAATGTTTCTTTACTCCGTTGTGATGTCGGTGATGTCTTCCAATTTCCTTCATTGGTTCATTTTACACAGGAGTATTAACACTGACTTTACAGCATTAATACTACAAACTTCTACTTTATGAACCACTGCTCCAGTTCTCCAAGGTTCATTCAGTTACTCATGAACCCGAAGCACATGCTATTTTTTTTGGATTTTAGAGGAGAGTGGTCATAAACGGCGGTAAAAATGTGCGATATTGATGCGACGACATGTTTTTGTGTGTTGTTTGCCATAAAATAGTGTGTTCAGCGTCTGCTCACTAGTGCGACGGTGAAAAGTAGCAGACAAATGAATCGTCACATGATGACAGAGCTGATTTCCGAGCTTTTTTGACACATATCCTAAAGTATAAAAATAAATATGAAAAATTAACTAAAGTACACTGAAAATCCAAAAGGCATAACCTCGGTTACAAAGTTTCCTTTTTTTTCTTTCTTAAATAATATTGAGTGCCCTTTTTTTTACGTTTATTTGGCAATCTTGACACATTTGTTTATTTCTGTATTTATTTACTGATATTTAATGTAATGTATATTACATTTTTACTTCGAGAAGTCCACAAATTAGAAACTTGTTCAAATGATATTTCCCTTTTTCCATTCCAAAACTCTTGAAATGTTAGATTATACTAAAACTTTTCCCATTCCTTGACGTATAAAATTAAACATGGTTATATATTCTGATATTTTTAACACAATACCTATTTGTCTGCATGAACCATCCTGTGTATGATACACCAATAAAGAAAATAAAAGAGTAAACAACACATGACCAGCCGGTAACCGCGAGGAAAACACTAACGAGTAAATAAACATTTAAAAGAGCGTGCTGCCATCAGCTCTTACAAATACATACAAGGTTCGCCACACCCCCTGCATTTTCCTTCAGCCAATGAGGAGTTCCGCGTGGATCACCCAACCAAAGACACTCCTGCTATGATCTGACCACCTATGAGGAGCCAGATCACTTAAGCCCCGCCTCCACGTGAGGAAAGTGTCAAAAGTCGAAGGAAAAATCTAAACCGAAAGTGAAAAAAAATGTTTTTTTTGGGAGAACAAAGACATTTTAAAAGCAGTAATTTACGTTTATAAATTACATTTATTTACGTTCAAAGCTATTTTCTTTTCTATAAAAGGAGGTTCCTTGGCTGTAATTTCAGGAAATGGATTTGGAGATTTGATCAGGATTAACAGTGTTCTCACTGCTGAGGAATACAGGCAGAAACAACATGCCGTCATTTGCCCAAAATGTATTCAGCAGCAGGACAATGACCCCAAACTTGTAGCAGCCTTGTCATTAAAAGCTATCTTCAGCTTGAAGAAGAACCGGAAGAGATTGTAGAAACAGAACTGTTTCTGAGAAAGCTCAGAAGATCTGGGGTTAGTTCTCCAAGATGTTTGAAGAATTGCTGCTGTTCACACCAAATATCGATTTGATTTAGATTCTCTTTTGTTTATTCACCGCATTTTGTTTATGGATTGAAATAATTGTTTGTTTGTTTAGTTTATTCCTATAGCACAATTTAATACAACCATTGTTGCCCAAAGAAAAAAAAAACATTTAAATAAATATACAAAAACAGAGACATAATACTACACAGGAAAACCATAAAACTCAGCACTCAGAAAGATTCAAAGCCTGAGTTAATAAATACTTTTTTAACAATGATTTAAAACAAAAAAAAATTCTGAGCTGGTCTAATACTCAAAGGAAACAAATTCCACAGTTTAGTCTTGCTCTAGCTCTGGGAATGTGACCTCAGGGATGTGACAGAAGTCTGACATGTTTCAAGATATGTGGGAGCTACGCCATTTAAAGATTTAAAAACAAACACTAAAAGTTTGTATTCTATTTGAAAACGAACCGGCAACCATTTAAGAGAGAACAATATTGGTGTAAAATGCTCATGCTTGCGCGTACCTGTCAGCAGTCTAGCTGCCAACCGTACCAGAGCAGTTTGATTAACTCCTGTGTATAAAGTGATACAGTAATTGAGTCGAGAGAAAATGAAGGAGTTTTTCAAGATCTTTAACAGAGAGAACATTTTCCACTTTCGCTCAAAGTCTCAAATAAAAAAAGCATGATTTAATAACATTGTTCATTTGCTCATCAAATTTAATTTCTCTGTCAAACCAAACACCTTAATTTCTTACAGCTACTTTGTTGTACCCGGCTATAGGACCCAAATTTTCATTTACAGAGGCTAGATTGTCAATTTGTCCCAATGCAATAATTTACTATCATTAAATTTCAGAAAACTTGAGGCCATCCAACCTTTTATATCCTTTAGACAGGGGTCGGCAACACGAGGCTCTGGAGCCGCATTTTCAAAATGAGCTTTTTCAAAAACGTTTGAAAATGGAAAAAGATGGGTGAGGGAAATATATTTTTTGTTTTAATATAGTTTCTGTAGGAGGACAGACATGACACAAACATTCCAATGCTGTAAAAATGTGTAGAATAAATATTAAACGTCAACATTCTGTCAACGAAGATTTGCGTCATAGCCTGCGACACGTTTCTATCAGCAGAACGGGACGGCAGGCAGGTGGCTGCTGTAAACAAAACAAAAAGGTATATACTTTACCTTTTCAAAAGGCTGCTGTTGTATTTTTGTTTTATCTTTAATTTCATCCAAGCAATGAAACATGATTCATCAATATTGTGATGAAGTTAAACTTGAGGCGGCATCGTACAACAGAGTCGTCACGTGGTGCGTCATTCTCTACAGGATGCGCTGCAGGGAAAATAAACATTTCATCATGAAGCTCATTATGTATTTGTAGCCAACTTAATCATTTTGATAGTAGGCTAATGTAGATATTATTACAGCATGTGTTGCCTTCATTATACGGCTTCTATAAGGCTTTTCATTTTTTGCGGCTCCAGACAAATTAGCTTTTTGTTGTTTTTTTTTGGGACCAATATGGCTCTTTCAACATTTTGGGTTGCCGACCCCTGCCTTAGGCAATTCAGAAGAGGACTTAAAGCATTCTTGTCATTCCTTTGAAATGGCGTATAGATCAGTTTGTCGTCCGCGTAACAGTGAAAGGAAACACCATGTTTTCTAAAAATAGATCCCAAAGGTAATATATATATATATTTATATATATAACTGCAAATAATGATCAATATTTTTACACAGTACTGTAAATTATAAATGATGTAATGTTTTAAAATGCAGCATAGACTTTTAGATGTCACTGTTTGTGCTACTTAACGGTGATTTTGATTTGTTTTAATTAGCAATTATTCACTGCCAGCAGACTTGCATGCCACTATTATTTGAAACGTTCTCTTATAAAGTATTGTATGTTGTAATTGTTATCCTGTGCTTGCTATCCTTGCTCCAACTAACACTGAATTCCTCAGTTAATGCTCGAATGCCTCCCACCTTGTCAGTGCTCCTCCCAGCATCCTTCGCTGCTAATGAAACACAAATGTTCCAATACAAATTTGAGCTGAAGATGCTGTGGAGGACCCTTGGACACGTTGCTGTTTTTACTCTTGTCCTCTCCTTGTCTTCCTCTGTTTTTTCCACAGGTCTCCCTATCCCCTTTTCCTCCCCCTGCACCATCCTGGCCTGTGTCCGTGTCGGGCCGGGTCGTCCTCTCTGTCCCCTTCTCACCCCCCAGGCCTCCTCCTGCTTCTCCTACATTCTAACGCCATAGCCTGGGTTAATATTCCTCCTCTTCCTCACTTTTATTTCCGCTTGAATCCTTCACTGACCTCCCTTCCAACCTACATTCATTCTCCCATTGGTTCTAAAGCACAGAGGTATTGTTCCAAAGGCGCCTCATCTGGAATAATCATTTCAGAAAATCAATGTGGAGCTCATTTTTATTTTAGCAATGTGCAGGCACCAGTCAGGAGGAATTGGGATCTAGAAGAATGAGCTTTGAATTGATCAGAATTCTTTTCTGTAGTTAAATGATGAGAGCTGGAGGAATGGTAGAACTCTGTATGTTGCCATTTACGAAAAGCAAATTAAATTGATAAAAGCTTTATTTGATCCTTTGCAAACAGATACATCACGCCGTAAATGGGTTTTATACAGAAGGCGTGTAGAACATTTGTGTCTCTTCATCCTTTTAATATTTGTATTTAAATTAAGTCGCATTAAGAAACTCACAAGCACAATATATTGGCTTTTTTGGTATAATATTAGAAATGGTAGTAATTTATCGCATAATCTAAACTTACACTCTGGATATTCAAAATACTGACATATTTGGACAGTTAATTCGATTAAATGAAAAAAATTGTATTTTTAAAATTGGAAAATGTTCTATTTTAAATTTACATTGAAATTTTAAATAGAAATTTACATTGAATTTTTTTATTGAAATTTTTAATTGAATTTTTTTAATTTAATTTAAATTAAATTAAACCTGTAGCCACTGGTATGATGTTATGATAACCTTAGATAAAAATATCATGGTTTCACGGTATTGTATTTAGCGCTCTGCAATGTTATATTTAAATGTAAAAAATTTCAAATTGTTTTTTTTTTCTGAACACTGAACTGAACACTGTATATTTTATTTTATGAAGCATATAGAACAGGACTACTAGAACAGAACAAGAATACTGTGCACAGGTCGCAGTGACTGAAATTTTCTTAAATGAATGAAATTGCATTTGTCATGTCTTTTGCAATAAAGGCAAAAAACTGTTCACTGTCGTTTGCTGCGGAAGCTACAGAGAAAAACAATGACATCATAAATTTGAGTTAAATCTGTAACTTCTCTTTTTCCGATCGTTTAATGAGTGTATCGTTAAAAAAGATGTGATGTGGTAATTTCGCTATATATTAGATTTAACAAAAACTAATTACATGATTTAATTTTTGTGTGAGTACAAAAACGAACTGCTAAAAATATCAAAATAATGCTCTGAAATAAATTTTAATTTCAGTGTGGTTGCATGCGTATCAATGCCCAGGCACACGCATGGACCCATGATCGATCAAACGCCCTTTCATGAAGCGATCACTGGATGTATTTTTAAAGGGTTCTCTTCTTCTTCCGTCCTGAATGTAAATGATTGCTGAGTGTCTCTGGCTGCGGATCACATGCACATGCACACTGTGCGCGCGCACACATACGGTGCTGTAGAGAGTCCTTCGCTTTCACTTTGACAAAAAGCACATTTCGTAGGAACGGTATAATTTTTGTTTCGTTCCGGTTTTAAAACCGTGACTTTTTTTCAAACCGCAGTACACCTAGAAACCGGTTATCATCCCATGCCTACTGTTCATTATGGTTTCTGGTGATCATTGTAAACAGTGGGAGCACAATCGACCAACTGTAGATATTGTCATACTGAATAAAAGCACAATGTATAATTTCAGAGAGTAAAATCTTGAATGGCAACCTCTTCTGAAAGAGAGAATGTGTTGAGATCTGGATACATCCATGAAACCACTGATTGTTCTCAGCTGTTCCCTGCATATTAACAAAACCCGGTGACAATCAGATAATTTTGTGACCTTTAAGAAGGGTTAACCTATTTATTTCCTTTTAAAACAGAAAGAACCCTTTTATTTTTGAAAAATCGTTTCGGTTACAGTCTCCGGAAAACGATCGATACGTGTTGAAAAAGTGTGCAGTGATCCTTTTAGATGTGCATTTTGGAGATTCACAAACATAAAAATCCATGAATAGGAAACAAACTTTATGATAACACACTGGAGAAGTAAGCAACAGAAAATGCTTGCAGCTTAGCAGACAAGAAGAACTCGCACAGCAGAGAAACTCGAGGTATTAGCGTTTCAGGTGGTAGAAACCATAGACTGGACAAGATAAGATGTGTTTCACCACCTCGTGAACCCGAGGTAATGACATCACAGCAATAAAACAGGACACCTATTTATCCAGGTAAATCAGAGAAGATTGACAACAGCTATGCATCTGAGAACAAACTGAAAAAGGATGAACGGACACAAAAATGCACAAGCAAACCCTCAAACATTGAGAAAATACATTAAATCAGACTAACCAAACTCAACGGTTCCTTTATCCATTAACCCTTCCACCTACCCTCCTGCACTGACCCCAGAACATTTCACAAAGCACCCCTTCAACCTTTACAATGTCATATAAAGTTCTACAGTTCTCGGTGATGGATATTTTCTCACAAGCACTCGGACGGTAGACTAGCAAGACTAAAGTCTGTTTCGAATGCACTGTTTTCCACAGGGGGACAGGGGCAAGAAAGGCAACAGGGGGGCCAAAGGGGATAAGGGAGACCAAGGAGCCCCAGGATTAGATGCCCCGTGTCCATTGGTATGTCTTTAATTCAATGTGAAGTTTCAAGACAAAAGGAGACCAGCTCCTAAAAGAGCCGTCTCCTTAGGTCTTCCTTTGGAAAAGTCTAACACGTGCTCTGGAGAGTTCTGGACTAAGTCTGTAAAAAATGTTCTATGTATAAAGTTTACATTTCCTGGAATTTGTTTTTTTATTTCTTTTCTGAAATTATGAATAATGACACAAAAACCTTTTCCCTCACTCATAGTTAGTGGTTGGGCGAAGCCATACGTTCTCAATCAACAGTGTTTACTCTTTTTAAATTATAATAACATAAGCTTTGCATATGACCCTGATTCAAAGTTTAACTCTTAATATTTAGTTTTCACCCCTTTACCGTCAATAACAGCCTGAAGACTCGATGAGGGTCTTTATCTTCTCTGACGGTTCTTTAATTCTGAATCTAACTTCATTCCTACCTAGAGAACACACAACTTTATATTCTTTCCAAACCTATGTCCAGTGTCTTGAAGAGTTGAGGAGTTTCCTAAAATAAAGATTGAATTTGTAGTGAATATTGTTGAATTTATCTGAACTCTACTGTAAATCAAGAGCTTACAGAAAGTTTACCATCGTCCATGACTCCTTTAGAGCTTACCCTGTTTCCGAGTGACCATAAATGGACCTGAGGTTACAAAGAGGATACAAGGGTCCATGACTCCAACTTGGACTTTTAGGATATTTCCAAGAAGTCAAACCAAGATATAAAAATCTCATCCGGGTCACCGGCGATGGCAATGGAAAATAAAAGAAACAGCAAGCAACGGACATCTGGAACCTAGATAGCTCTATCCCCAACTCTTGTAAATTCTGGCATGAACGGGACATTTGAGTTCTCCTCAGAGTTGTTCAATGATATTGAGGTTAGGCCATCATTCCAGAGGTCTCTGAGATGTTTGCTGGATTGTAATCGGCCTACTTTGTGACATTGGTATAGTAATGGCTTTCTCCAGGCCCTGTACCATGAATGTGGTTGAACAAACTCAGGATTACCAGATTGGTTTCGAGCAGCTCATCAACTTTCTTTATCAAGTCAGGCTTTGATCTTTAAGCTCTGATTAGTTCACAGGCCATTTAAAAGTCCTTTTAGAACCGCTAACTAATGTACGCGTGCAATCTCTAATCCAGAACATAACCTTCCCCGGAGAAGGTTTGCCACATGGCATAAGTAACCAAGGTGACAAAGATTGATTAAATCCTAGATGATTTCATGGAACTAAAAACCCAGGATTGGCAGAAATTCAAAACTTAGCTTCAAAGTATAAGCCCCTGGTAACTCCACCATGCAACCCATTTTTCTTCAAGAGTAAACAGTCATTTGACAATAAATGGCCTCATCCAACTACAAGCTGTTAGTGGGAAAAAAAATACTTTTGGGTTATTATTCGTTTTTTCAGAAAATTTCTTAGTTTCTTATGAGCACAACAGTAATCAGTTGTTTGATCACATGTATTGTCACCAGTTTATGGTCCAGAACTTTGGGATTTCAGGATTAAGACCAATGGGGATATGGTTCAGCTGGTAACATTGGCTTGGATCCACTTTGCACAAAAGAAATTCTCTTTTTTCTTTCTTGAAAAGTCTTGTTTGAGTTGGGAACTTGGTACATGAAAAGAAATTAATTGTGTTTAACATCAATCAATCATCATTTTCTGATCCTAAGAAATCATACCTTGCTGGTAATCACCATGTGGCATCCAAGTCTAGTGAACACAGTGAGCCAGTTCCTGTCAGTCTGACGCCCAAAAGATGCGGCGCGACCACAACAAACTGTTTAAATGACTGGTTTCATGAACAGGGTTTCCGAGGCTTTAAAGGGGAGAAAGGTGAACCGGGGCTGCCAGGCCTGGATGGGCTAGATGCCCCGTGTCCTGTGGTATGCCTTTCCTTGTTCTGCATGCTTCACGTTTTACTCAATCAAACGAGTTGAACTTAAAGTTCTATAAGGAACTGGATTGGACAATACACACCTTTTAAACCCAGCTCTGATTTGCATAAACCGTGATGTTTTGGTTTGCTAAAGCTGCCAGAGACGGGTCAAGGTACATTGTTGTTGAAGAACTGCTGGGTTCTCCAGCGTTTAGGCAGAATCTTTTATTCTTAAAAGCCTCGTCAACCTCCCTTCAGATCAGAGATGTCTCCATTTTTCTACTTAACTCCAGTTGGCTTTACTTGTTCTCCTGGATCTTACTGCCACTTCTCACAGTATTCCATCAAATGAAGTACTTGGGCTGTGCTTTCCTGGTTTCACTCAAATCTCAAACCTTGAATAGCTATACGTAGATACGCTATACAAGGCCATCCATTGGACCGATTCGGCTGCCACCGTAGTACGGGAAGAGTGACGGCTACGTACTGCACTAGTCAATAGAAGCTGAGATCAACCAGCGAATAAATAACCATAACTCACTTAATTTTCAGCCAATTTTCACGACTGGTTTTATTATAAATGTCTGAAAGTTTTATACATTAAATTTTTAAATATAAACTTACATCAACTCAACAGAAACTCCAACATGCAGACTAGTCATCAACAATATTGGAACTTGTGCTGATGAAAATAAAAAAAAGTGATTAAAGATAGAAAACATACACTACCATTATAAAAAGTTGGGGTCCCTTATGTTTGAAGGGAATTTTTTTTTTAAGATAACAGTTTAATGGTACAATGTGTTCCTCGTTGTGGCAGAAGGATGATTGGAAAACCCTTGTGCATCATGTTAGCAAAGAGTTTAGCTCCTTAGAGAAGCAATAAAACTCACCTTCCTTTGAGCGGGTGGAGTATCTGGAACATCACATTTGTGCATTGATGAAACACTCAAAATGGCAAGAAAACTTTCATGTGAAACTCGACAGTGTTTTCTTGTTCTTGGAAATAAAGGCTATTCCATGCAAGAAATTGTGAAGAAACTGAACATTTCCTACAACGGTGTGTACTACTCCCTTCAGAGAACAGCACAAACTGCTTCTAACCAGAGCAGAAAGAGAAGTGGGAGTTCCTTTAGAGCTTACCCTGTTGCCGAGTGACCATAAACATACTGTTAAGAGGTTACAATGGTCCATGACTCCAACTGGGACTTTTAGGGTATTTCCAAGAAGTCAATCAAAGATAGAAAAAATCTTATCCGGGTCATCAAGAAAAGCAATGGAATTGTGGAACCTAAATAGCTCTATTTAACCTACAAACAATGTTTATTTCATCATAAATCCAGCACCTCACTTCCACATAAATCCACACCGGCTTCCATTCCCTTCATTCTAGCACCAATCACTTATAATTTCAATACTCACCTGTGAAATCTCCTTGAGTTTACCTAGCTCCAAATGAACTCTTGGAAGATCACTTCCTGGTTCTCCGAAATCTCCTTCTGAAGAGTTACATGCCCTTCCGCATTGATCCCCCACTCTCACCTGAGCTCCGATCGTTTTCCCGGCTCTGGCAATCCGACCATTGGTGGAGTATAAGTGATGAGCTTCTCTCAATGTTCTTTCAAAAGTCTACTTCTACACCTTCGTAGTCTGATTAAAGGCTGCACATAATCTGCTTATGTTAGATGCAAAAACTTTCTTGTTTTTTTTTTATCTCTTGAAATAAACTCACAATTACATTTATCAATTCTGGAAAATGGAAAATATGATGCAGATGGAATTGAATGCATTCATGTTTACAGTGATGTATTGAATTAAACATAGGTGGAATGAGCCATTCCACCAAATGGGAGCCATTAGTTTGTTGTAACTTTTCAAAATGTTTTTTTTTTTTACTTTCAAAACAGATTCCAATAGCAAAGAATAGCAAACACTAATTATTGGTGCATCTTAAGTAACTTATTTAAATGTTTTATTAGATGTATAATCCTCTTGTTATTCTTTAGATAAGTAACAGGACTGAGTTTCGCAAAGAATTAGCAATAAATGCTAAACAGCCACATGCTGCATGTGATTATAGAACCAGACAATTCAGCAAATTCAGTTTTTACCAAATATCTGCATTTTTACACTAAACTAATTAATTCTCTGAAATGATTTGAGTAACAAGATTTTTTTTAAATGATGCTCCAAGATATTGAAATTCATGAAATACGTAAATAAGAAACAGAGAATTTAACTTTGCTCTTCCCATGGCCTTCTAAAGATCCAAGTGGTCCAACTCTTTGCTGAAAGGCTGACTTATGGAAGTTTTTCATGAGGGGGAGGGGTTAGTGCAACAGGAATGAGTAAAAAGCTGAGGACGTGAATAAATGTTTTTATTTTTGTATATAAATCTAAATAGAAGTGGTGTAAATAAAAGTATTTGAAATAACATTATATATGGATTTACAAAAGAAAGGTTCTTTTTAAAAGATCTTAATCATTATTTTTCATGTTGAAGTGTAGCATCAGAGACTGGGGAAAAGCATAAATGCTACTTGTCATGTGGCTTTTATCAATATTTTATATGTTATAGCTGGAATGGAACCCATTCGCTGGAATGGCTCTTATATGATCACGTTTATCGTTTTATGAACATTAAATCTCTGTTCCTCATTTTTAGGGTGATGATGGTCTACCAGTTCCAGGGTGTTGGAATAAAGTGAGTTGTATTTTTTCATATCTGGCTTTTGTCATAACTGCATGTCATCTCTCTAAACAAAGATGATTTCATGATGCAGGAATCGATTAGAAGATCTTTTTACAATCATTAAGGTGTTTAAAGGCGGGGGAGGCGATTTCTTGGAGCCAGTGTTTAAATCTCATCAAAAGAAACAACCATTTTTTGAGAAGTTGAAAGAATCGTGAGGCACACCACCAATACGAAATGTAAAAAAAATATATGTTCTGTAGCTTATATTGACAATATAATGTCGTTCTCATCAAAGTGGGATCAATTAAGCGCAAAGCAAAGGTATTTGATATTGTTGAAATTTCTACTCACTCACCATGAAACCAATTAGACCAGGTTGATTTAGACCAGGGGAGCTCCTTACGTGCTACCGTTCGATCGCGGCGTGAAATTGAAACAATATCAACCGATCATCCATCCCGTCACAGTTCAGTGATTCGGTTTTCTCTGCTCAATAGCTCGAGACCAGAATGTTCTTAGTAAACAAATAATACCTATTTTTAATCTGTGTTATGTAGCGGACAAACTATAAAACGTTTTTTATCAAAACATGTTTCCCTCGTCATTCGCAGAAACACATTACCGTCTATGAGCAACCCGCTGACATGGAATCGCTTAGGGACCGTCTGCAAATGACCAGATCCGAAATATGTTTTACCCAGAATATGCTTCATAACTTCATTCTAAATTACTCTATTACAACCAAAATCAAGCAACACGCCACTCCTCACCTGCATATTGTACTGCACGACTCAGTTTCAATAAAAAAAATAAAATATTTATTACAGCAACATTTTTATTCTTGATTATTTGGATCAAAGCTCAATTGCTCCCATAAAAATAAGTCTATTATCACCAAATTCAGGTCCCACACAACTGTTCTCTTGTTTAACCCACTACAACACTCATTTTGTCAAAACTGAGACAAAAGCTAAAGGTAAGCTAATCAGGTCCGGTTTTTAGCCCATGCTTAAGTTTATGGTCACTAAAAGGAGTTGAAGGAGCCGGACCAAGTAAATCATTAAGTCCTACATGAAAATCATTAAGTCCAAATAGCGTTCCACAATGACTGATGAACATTTGGAAGTGTGCTTGAGTGTGCTACGGGTGCTAAGTTGCTGCTTAACGCTTGCCAATAGACAACCAATCAGAAGTCAGCAAGGATTACATCGTCACAATCAGGAGATGTTGCATCGTAGGGAATGCAGTGAATGTGCCGTTTACAATAAAATGCCACCAGTGATGAATTCTGGGAACAAGATGATTGTGACTTTAAACTAGTCCATTGAAACTTAAGAGAAAGTCAAATAAATGTTCTTTTTTCCTTGTTATTTTATCTTGTTATTTGTTTGTGTCCGAAAAAACGCACATTTTTTTACACTGCTAACAGGAAGTAGTTTGCTGTACGTCCAATCAGGTGCAGTGACACCTCAAATATGCAAATTAGAATGTTAACCCCTTAGTGTTTTTACTACTTTACAAAATGCTCTAGTAAATTATCTTTAAAACGGTTTTGTGGCAGTGCTTCTTTGCACTTTAATTTAACTTTTTTTACACATTTTTATTACATTACACAATAATTCCACAAAATACCTTAAGTTGTGCAAAGAGTGCAATTCTGAGTATTTACATTTTGTCTTTTATACTGAAACATCTAAACATCTATGTTTAATAACAAAAATCAAATGTGTTGGGACTAAATAAAAATTCATAAATCCCCAAAAATCAAAGACAAGGTCAAAACAATGTGAAAATTCTATAAAAAAAAAAAATCTCTCCTGAACCGTATACACTGTTCCAAGCACTTTTTATTCCATTGTGCTTTATTTTGTGCCACAATTTGAAAAACACAAGCCAGGTCTTGTACTTCCAGGGGTTATCCCTTCTTTTCACCACTAGATGGCAACGATTTGAGGTCTGTAAAAGGAAACTGAAAGACAATTGTACATTTTCTCGCATTTTAATTTGAATTACCTTTCAATTTATGCATCATAACTCTTGTAATAACTCTTGTAACGCCTACACGTTATATTCATTCCCTTTCGGGGGGTCTGCTGGTGTCCCCTGGACAGGTCGCCAGTCCATCGCAGTAAACGTTATATTTAACGTGTAAAAAAAGCAATAGCTAGTCTATGGGGAAAAGACGAACTCTAAAATTTTTCTCAGAAATTACGTTATTTACACAAACGATTGTAATTTGTTTTTAAAAGTCTCGTGTGGATCACGGTGGCTCAAAAAAAAAAAACTTGGTGGGACCATGTGACTTTTTGCGTTCATCACGTTGTGAGAAAGATCATTGTTGGGTCTATTACACAAACGCACATTTCATCAGTAAAAAAAATAATAATAATAAAAAACTGGGACATTTTTCACATTTCCTGCAATCCATTTCAAACAGGATTGGTCCTTCTGTGGTTCCGTAGGCAGGCAAACGCCATTTCTTCATACAAACAGCCAGTCTCTGCTCGGGATCAATAGATTTGTGTACACTTTTTTTATGTGCGTTTCCAAAACTGCCAACAAGACAGACCGACATCATAACAATAAACTTGACATTTTTCAGGATATTTGTCAGTATTTCATTTTCTTTCTTTCTTTTTTTTTGCTAAAGAAGAGATTTTCATCAGCACTGATTGAAGACGCCATTTTCTTTTGCAATTTGTTTGTGTGTTTTTGCAAATTTTACTGGAGTTTACTCACACACTGGAGTTTGCAAGGCTTCTAGACATAAACATTTTCTGATAAATTTTTGAAGAAAGTTTCGGCCGACTATGTTAAGTTAAGTTTTTGAAAATCGCCTACCCCGCATTTAATCCAAACAATGTTTTGATGCAAATGTTGCCTTTTTCAAAATCTATGATACGGTTGATTAATTATTCAATCATTTTACCACATTATTGTCCTCCGTTTGCTCGAAAACTAACCGCTGTGTTTTTGCTTCTTGTTTTGCAGTGATGTTAATTCCTGAATGCCAAGTGTGTTGTAAATAAAATATTTATTTTTGTACTTTTCGCCATCGATGAATATAACACAAACCATGAAAAACTGGCTGGACATTTTGTACAGATGTTTATTTTTTATTACTGGAAATATTGTTTATGTATTGGACATTATTATTGTTTGCCTAAGCATTGCGTCAAAGTGTCGAAGGAAGAATTATTCTGTGGCAGCATATGCATGATATTTGTGCATCATGTTAATTGACTATTAACTTATTGTATCCTTGTAAAATGTTGTCAGACCACGCTGCACTGATGAGTGGGGCTGGAGTTACGTTGCTGTGTGTTTGAGAGAGAAATGCTCTGAGATAAATTCTGGCACTGTAACCGCATGTCTACTAATTAAACTGAATTATCTCAAAGGCCGTCATGCAGTGTGGTTGCCAATAAGCTGTTAGGGGGGAAATAGCAGCCCAAAATGATTCCTTCCACATTTCTTCCTAGTGTATAATATTTTAAAAGTTTTGGGATATTTGCAGCAGTTACCGCTTCATCTATTTTTTTTTTCTGCTTTTAAACCTTCGTCCAAATGCTTTCTGTGTTTTTTTCCTTTGTTTTTTTTTTTGTTTGTTTTTTTTTTTTTTTAAATAATGCATTTGCCTTGAGCTTGTTGTTGACATCCTCCGATAAATCTGCAGCTCATTTACAGTGGGGTAAAAAAGTATTTAGTCAGCAACCAATTGTGCAAGTTCTCCCACCCACTTACAAAGATGAGAAAGGCCCGTAATGTTCATCATAGATAGACCTCCACTATTAGAGACAAAAGGAGAAAGAATTGGAGAAACGTTTTCTGATTTTAAAAGAATTTAAAGAATAAAATATAGTGGAAAATAAGTATTTGGTCAGCTAGCTGGCTTGTGAAAACCTTGTGAAGACAGAAAACGTTTGATCTCTGTCATTGCCAACAAAGGCTAAATAACAAAGTATTGAGATGAACTTTTGTTATTGACCAAATACTTATTTTCCACCATATTTTCTAGATTTTCTTTCTCCTTTTGTCTCTAATAGTTGAAGTCTATCTAAGATGAACATTACGGGCATCTCCCATCTTTTTAAGTGGGAGAACTTGCACAATTGGTGGGTGACTACATTTTTCTAAATGTATCTAATCATTTGCTGCTCAGTGTTCTGTTTGTTTTTATGCAATGTTTACTATTTACAAAAGAAAATATAAAGGTCTGTCAGAACTTTTCGCAAAAGAAAGCTTCTTGTGTGCATTCGTCGCTTCCTTGGCCTCATTCAAACAAATGATTTTATGTGCACTGGAATATTTTTCATCAGTTAACACCTGCGTTAGAATGTATTCATCTATTAAATGTGCTTTTTTTATTGATCATTGTGCATCACACAGTCAAACCTATGCACTGTGAAACGAAACAACACCACAGAATAAATACAACTTATTCATACAACAAATAAGCAATCCATAAATGATACGGCCACATAAGTGTAATATTAAACTGAGAGAATAAACGTGTGATAATTGTGTGCAGAGGATCAAAGACAATCCACCATTGCAGGAGTGACTTTTTCATGAATAACACATTACAGATACACAGTGGTACCCCGAGATACGAATGCTTCGAGTTATGAAATGATCGAGATACGAAAGGTCTCGCTGGAAATTTTTTGGTTCGAGATACAAAGAAAAATTTGAGATACAAACAATAACAAACATTTCTATTTTCCGCTTGTTTGTAGGACGTCGACTGCGCTTCCGGGTCCTGGCTCTCCATTCTCCCTTTGAAGAAAGTGTGCTTTAAGGGGCACTTAAAACACTTTAAATCAGTTTTAAATGATTTTATGAGTTTCGAGCGAAACATTACGTATAGATTACTAATAATGTGCTACAACAAATGTTAGAGTCAAGGTGTCGTAAAAGAAATAACGTTTATAACGTGGAAAGTGCTGTTCCCTTACAGTTGAGAACACAGACGAATGTCGAGTTCTTCGACATTCGTCTGCGTTCCCTCCTTTAGGGAACGGGGGTTACGTAAGGTAACCTAGACGTTTTGTAGAGAAACCCAGTGACACGTTCTCAGAAGCGTCTCTCCATCTGTCTGTGCTTGAATTTTTTTCAGGTTTTCCTTTTTTTTCATCTACTTATGCTGTTGTTTCTGAGAGCCGTTGCACAGATTAGGCGTTTTACATACATGAGATACGAAGGCCACCCTGGAACGGATTAATTTCGTATCTCGGGGTACCACTGTATCTGGGTGTTCTTACTGCATTACACAACAGCAAAGCATGTTAAGCCCCCGTCGTCATGCGTCAGCTCACATGCTCTCCCTTGTGACATTGTCTCATATATGTTCTTAAAATTGCAAATTAGCTGGGGCGTAGATCCAGTTGCCTCTGGTCTTTTGGGTGACACACATGTCCACCGTGAGTCGTTCGCCTCCTGCAATGGTGGACTGTCTTTGAACTAACAACTCAATAACTCAACATACCTCGCTCCGCCTTTAACATGAACCTGGCATTTTGATCCTGTCAGTTATGGTTACGGTTCTAGCTGATCGCATGCCTTATAAACGATAGAAAACCCCACCCGTAGAGCTCAAAAAAACACAAAGAAGAAAACCACCCGGTTAAAAACCCACAGCACCTCTAGTGGTCACTTACACTGTAGATTTATTAGCATTAAATAAATAAAAAACACATGAATGGGTAGCGCTGTGGCCTTCCAGTTAGAAGGTTGTCGATTCAAGGCTCGCCGGTGAGTTCTCTTCTTGGGTTTCCCCCACAATCCCAAAAAAATGTGGTTAGGTTAATCTAAATTCCTGGACTGGCAACCTGTCCAGGGTGTACTGGCACCGGCAGACCCCGTGATCCCAAAAGGGAATAAGCGGATTGGAAAACGAATGAATGTTACTTTTTTATCAGTAATCTTGGACAAGGCTGTATCCCAACTACATAAAATCATATTTAACACTCAAGAAGGTGAATGGAACTTTATCGGATTTTTAAGTTGTGACGTCACGCTGCGCTTCCAGGTCCTGGCTCTCCACTCTCGCACTAAAACCTTGCTTAGTGGTGCTAAAAGTGAAACGTTGTGTCGTAATTGTAAATGCCAATAATCTGCCATAATAAAGGTTAGAAAAATTGCATTTATAAAGAGAAAAAGTAATTTTTCTAACGTTTATTATAGCAGATTATTCTGCTAGACATTATACCGCTAGAACAATACCGCTAGACTGACTTTTTATCTAAATAAAACAAGCATGTAAATAGAGATAAATGCAATAATTCCAGTCTGTTTTAGCTTTATTTCGTTTTTATTATTCATTCCTGTTATTAGCGGAAATGTTTTTTTCTAATTTTAGTGCTTGTTAATGCCGTTTATATCAGAATTAGCCAAAGAATCTTTAATTTAATCTCCACCTCTTTCTGTAAAACTGCTGTGTCTATCAGAGTGTTGTTTTTGGCAGCCTTCTGAGTTTTAGTCACATTCAGTCGATGAAAATCTAAATCTAAATCAATGTAGATTAATATTTAGTTGATTAAAATTGCCTTTTACTAAGTTAACTATTTAAATATTTAAAAAATGTTTGTTTACACATGAATTAATGCTCCATTTCACATTGTGACACTGTCGATTGGCTTTTCACCAAAAAAATACAATGTTTATGATCTACTAAGGATTAACCTTAACTTATGCAAAATAAAGTGTTAACACAATGGAATTGATCTTCCTTACTTAAAAAAAATCAAGAAGTGGCTTTATTTAATTATCTAAAGTGCAATAAACATTTTTCATGTCAAAAACAAGAGCAACGGAGAAAGAACATCATGTAGTTACGTATTTAAATACATGAAGAAAATATGAACTTTTCAAAATAAAATCAAG
Source organism: Danionella cerebrum (assembly GCA_007224835.1). Lineage (NCBI taxonomy): Eukaryota > Metazoa > Chordata > Actinopteri > Cypriniformes > Danionidae > Danionella > Danionella cerebrum. The sequence continues at coordinate 285,334 of SRMA01026905.1, forward strand.
AATAAATTCCCTGAAACACACAGTGGCCACAGACTCGGTGGAAAAAACAGCACCAATCTCGAGCGGCACTAAATTGTTTATGAATACTTAACTAGCTTAACGTTTTGCACATAACTCCAGGCCAAAATGTTTTTAGCAAAACGTGATTAGCAAACGTCAGTTCCTCTCTGTGTAATTTTATCGTTTCAAAGATCTTTTGTTAATGCCTTCTTAAAAAGGACAATAATTCTCATGTTTCTCATCTGCGGAGTTGGGACGGCAGGTGCCTCGCGATCTGTTTAAATGTGTGCTCAGCGCCTCCGGTGGTGAGCACGACCAGACAAGGAAAACAAGCGCCGGTGGATACTTTATATTTTGAATGACAGATTACAACCACGAATCAGAAATGTCTTGAACGTCATTAAAATTTTAATCCACTCTTGTTTTCATTAACGAAAATTATTTGTCAACTAAATAATTTCGTTTTTGTCGTCGTCGTCGCTGAAAACAACACGGATCTAAGCTAAGACAAGTCATATATGTTTCAGCTATTAGACATGTAGCTAACATTTAACTATTAATAACCTTAGTACTTTTTTAAGAGAGACTGTTGATGGGGCTGAACTTTGTTCCTTTGTGGTGTCATTTGTTACCAATTGTTTTCCTGGTGACTATGGACCCATCTGCACTGAAAACATCGACATGATCTTTTATAAGCATCAAGGTGGGATTTTGCATGGAGTCCTGTGGGCAAATGTTCAAAATGAGCAGGAGCTCACGTCATTTTTCCCCTTACTGTTAACAACATTAAGTCAGAAGCAAGAGTAAGAACGATTATTTCATACATGTGTGTTTCTTTCGTTGAAAGGGTCAGAATCCATTCCAGCTGGCCAGGAAGTAATCCTGATTTCACAATGGGGTTCCGGTTGGATTCCCTTCATACACACCCCAGAAACTCGAAGACATTTCAGGAAACCTTTGTCTTTCTGTTATCGGTGGCTGTTTGAAGAAGTGAAGCTCTGTTGTTCTGGAAGGAGGTGGATTTGAACAGTGGGGTACAGAAAAGAGTGCAGCAGTAGCCTGTAATGTTACACTCCTTTCTTTGTTTTATTCACCATGTGAAAGAAACATTTCAGCAGTTGGTCCTTTGTTGACAGTGGAACAAGGGAAATCAGGGGATTCAGAGCAGCTTGTAGAACATGAAGGTGGGATCTGAGTGTTCTACATCAAACCAAATTGAGATACTTGATTCCTGATCCAAACTATCACTGCCTTCTATTCTCTCACACATTTATATTTTTGCAGAACGTTCATTAATGAGTCAGATTGAAAGTAAACAGACTCATCAAAAGTTATTTAAACTATTTGATGCAATAGAACCTGATTAATGAATGAGTGAAAGGATGAATGGATGAGTGTGGAACAAATGAGATGTTTTCAGCGAGGGCATTCAGTGAGTTTCTGTGTTTCGATTCTAAGGACAGTCGGGTAGATGAGTATTTGGTACAACACGACTTTTGAGGGAAGGAAATAGAATGAAATTTTAATTATTTAAAAAAAATCATTTAATGTGGCTTGTATGATCTTCCAATACTTTGAGAGTAACTCGACAAATCCGAGCATATTTTACTGTGTTAACTCCCCACTGATGGTGACGATAGTGTGGACCTATATAAACACTCCTCCAGTTTTAAGTATAACACTATGTGAGTTGATTAGAAAAAAACTAGTCTTGATTGCATGATTGATTTGGTGCCATGGCATTGCAATCAAAAAAAGTCGTTATAATGGAAGTCAACGGGGCATGTACGATAAATAAGGGAGAAAAAAATTTAAACCAGGTGATACGCAAAAACTAAAAATCCATCAATGCCAATGTTGTTACTAATGTTTGACACGTCTGTGATAAAAGGTTTTTAAAAAATCCAGGCCACAATCATTTTTCATACTGAAATTTTTATTGCTTTTGTTTATCTGGAAATCTGCGACATCATGTAGCATCTTGGCAATTATAGGTTAAAAATCATGGAATAAAAAAAAGTAATAATTTTTGATTAGAGCTGAGGAAGTTAATAATAAAAATGGAGAATAATATTGATCTGGTAGATTTTTACATAAACAACTTGAAACTGAAAGTAAATTCGGCCAGAGTGCATTTTTCAGTTTTTGAATCATTTCATTGCATTTTCTTAAAATATATGTAAATATGGTTCTGGAGGGAGTTTGCATGTTCTCCTCGTGCTTGCGTGGGTTTCCTCCAGGTACTCCAGTTTCCCCACAATCCCAAAAACATGGGATTAGGTTAATTGAATAATCTAAATTCCCCTCAGGTGTGAAAGTTGCCCTGCGATGGATTGGCGACCTGTCCAGGGTGTACCCACCCCCTCCTGTTTGGTAACAAACGGGTTAAAAAAGGAATAAATGAATGTGTTAAAATAAGATTCATCACCAAAAATCATTCCATTTGATGAAACAGAGAAAAAGTTGTGGCCAATTTGGCTGAAAACATCCCCAACAACACATAAGGTTTAACACTGGGGTAGTGTTTATAAAGGTCCAACATTGACACCAGTAGTGTTCACTAAACACTGAGTTTTGTATCAAGTACTTATCTGCCTGTGCAAACTCCATCTGTATATTTTGCAAACTGTTTAAAGTGCAAAGAAATGATGGCAGACTGTTTGGATAACTCCAAGCCGAGGGGCTGTCCCTTTAGACAAGCGTGAGGCAGCTAAAGACCAGCCGTGTCACTGGGCATTTACTCATATTCATTCAACACTTGTGACCTTTATGTACACATTTATATTCATGCAACAACTAATTAAAGCCAAATATAATGTTTGCTGTCATCCAATGTGAACGAAATGACTAGAATCTCCAAAACTTCTATTCGAAGCCAGTTTAAACCATAGAGTGGTTCGCTTTAAAGAAAGCTTTCATTTAAACGCGGATCATGCCCCTGAGTTTTAAAAAGAAATCATCTGAAATGCTGTTGAATGTACAGTCTCTCGCAATGTGAGTACCCCCCTCTACTTTCAGCAACAATCTCTTTTCGAAGAGAAATACTTTAGAACGAATTGATGGATGCAATTAGGATTAGTCCATCTGGACATTTTGTATTTATTCATTGTACATTTTTATTGTAGCCTTTATTGTTTTTTTAAGACAGTAGAGAGAATAGAGAGAGACAGGAAGCAAGGGGAAGAGAGAGAATGGGGTGGGGTGGGACAGACGACTTAACCGCGTCCTGCATACAGTCCACTATACCACGGGGCAGGAGCTCACTGTTTCTTGAAGGAACAAACGTTTTGTTGAGAGTGAGAAAAGGGGATAACCTCAAGCTGATCAATTACTTCTGAACACTCTAAAAAGAGCTAATGAGAGCTTTCCGGTCACATCAGCCCCATCACCTCTCGAGAGGAATAAGGGAACGATACACTATACCAGCTATACCAGTGCATGGAGACACCACCTTCGGGGAGCCAGACCCATCCAAGGTTTAGCCTTTTGCAGAAAGTGCAGCGTAGCTTTGAGGTCCTAGCATTGCATACAGGTCCTAGCGCAAAGGCTCCTCCACAGAAGCCGATTACAGAGGAACTCCTTTAAGTTGGGGCCCTTCCAAACTTAGAGGTGGCACTCAAAACTACCTCCTAACACAGCCCAGTACCACTGAAAAAACTGGTTCAGAAAGCCTATTAGCTGTGTCTGAAGGTGCTTTATAAATGTCTGCCAGCTAGCATCTCTCAGTACCACATTAGCCACAGTAAAAGTGCTCAGACATTCTTTGAGTTCAAGTTCATTCAGACTGTACTCCTGCTATACTCCTTTGTGGAAGTGAGGCTAGATGAATTGATGCTGGTTTGAAGGCAAAAGGCAGGAACGCCACAAAAGAATTTCGATGTTTCTTTGCATTCTGTACATTTACAAAATTCCTCTACATTTACCATGAAATGTTTGCTGAAATTAGACGAGACGGACGTATTTACTTTTGTGAGAAATTGTACTGGCAGCTACATGCATTTGAACTTAAAGCAAGCATTCCTTATGTTATACTTCCACACCTGTTTCAGACAAAAAATGGTTGTATATAAATATTTTGTAAATATATTCTTTCAACTTTTTAACAATTTTAACTTTTATCTAATGCATTTTCCAAGAAGTGTTTCAAGCAAAACGGGGTTGATTTGAGAATAGTTTCGAGGCAGACGTTTATGAAACATTTTCGGTTGTAAGTTTTATTGTTGGGAGTGATAAATTCTGTATATTCTGTTGATATCGGTTGAAAATATGAATTGTTTTGTATTCACTGAGGAATGTCTAGTTTACTGCGCAGTCAAAACAAAGATGGTTAAGAACTTTCTCTACAGTGCAGGCATGGTTTGCTCATTACATTTTATTGCTAAATTTGATTGCAAAAATATTTAAAGTAGATTTTATTGTGCTTTGGAATGCTCATAATAAGATTTTCAAACCGTGTGAATGCTATTATTTCAACATGACAAGTTCTATAGAGTTCAAGACTATTATGTTGGCTTGTAAACTCTAAACACCTCCAAGACCTTTCAAGATACAGCTACCAAACTTTGCCAAGGCACTGAAATTGACTTGACTTTGGTTTGAGCCAATTTTTCATCCTGGTACCACTAAATGAATTCTGGGAAATCCCTAAAAATGCTGAAAATGGACTCAATCTGAACCTTCAAACTCACCAGCTTACCAGTCTGCGCAAGGCCATACCAATCACTGGCCACAGAGAAATGTGGATTTGATCTTGTTATTCATAGCAACAAAACTGTTCACCCTAGCAACCAAATTTTCTCAACCTTGTCTCAGCTTTGGTAAATGATGGAGACACTGGGGTTGGTTTAAATCAAGTATAGGAACAAATGCAACATTGTATGATTTCACTGACTACTCCATAGCAACCAGGCTGTTTACCATAGCAACCAATTTGGGATATCTCTATTACAGCTTGGGAAAATCGTAGAAACATAGGACTTGATTTGTTTTACTCATAGTGACATCAGAAACATTATATTATGTGACTGACCCCTCCATAGCAACCAAATTGGCATATCTCTATCTCAGCTTAGGGAAATTGTTGAGAAATGGGGGTCAGTTTATGTCACTCTTTGTGTCATTGACTTTAAAAGGCGCATTTAAAAGCCAATATCTAAGTCTGAGTGCAATTTTTAGCCATTGTTTACACTGCAGTTGTGTTTTTATTGATATGAAATTGCTGATCAGTGATCACTTCTTCTAAAATGTGCTTAGCTTTAAACGTTTCAAATAGAGAATGGAAATTAAAAGATATTTCTTAGAGATTATTTATTCCTTTTTGCTCGTGTTGATAAATACTGCTCTGCTTGAATCTTTTGGGTCAAAACTGATCTGAAGTGAAGTTTTCGTGGTAGCATTGTAGTCTCAAAATCTGACAATTTCCTTTTTTCTCGTTGTAATTTTGCACATTGTGTGCGAGAGTGACGTTTTCCATGTATTGCTCATGAATAGAACACTTGTACTGTACATCATGTATTTTCTACACATTGTTTTTGATTGTTTATTTGCTTTCTTTGCGGAGTGCACTCATCAGATTAACTCCAATCGACAATCTCTACAATAATAAAAATGTTCGTGTTCAAACCCCGTATCACCCTTCAGTTCTGCTGACGACACAGCTTCTGATGCAACTTAAACTGCCTTTAAAACCTTAAAGTAAGTTAAGTCGTGACAATAATAATTCAAATATTCATTAATTCTGTTTTACTTCTATTATCTGTGGTCCAGCATACCTCCCTTTGCAGTTTTCTTAGACTCATAAAAAGCACAGTTTTCAGCGCTAGCTTAGGAAGCACATCGCTAAGGAAGCTACAGAACAGTTTTAGGCTGATAAAGGACTGCAATTATCTTTTACGTAAAACATTGTGTATTTTTACCGGTGAGGGCCTGGCGACCTCTTCATGGTGTACCCCACCACGAAGTGCGCTGGAGTACCAGCAGACCCTTGTGATCCCAAAAGGGAACAAGTGGGTATAGAAAATTACTGAACAAATGAATCCATTTAATTTTGTTGGTATTTTGGAGCACCTTTCAAATACTGTCGTCGTTGAGAGGAAACATACTCTAATACTTGTCAGAGCACCTTTAGCTGCGATTATGGCACACATTAGCAAGAGCATCGTTTTGATACGTTTCTCCAGCGTCACAAGATTAATTCCATCCAGTGTTGCATTCATTTTTCTGTGGTGATGGTGCACATCCCAAAGATTCTCAATGAGGTTAAGGTTTGGATTCCGTTGTCTCCTGCTACCACTTTTTCACGGTTTGAGCTTGAGCAATCTTGGTATTGGAATATCTGTGCCATCAGAGAAGAACAAATTCATTGCTGGAATTCCCGGTCATTTGGTTTATACCTCACTTTTTGAGCACTTCCTGTTGCGGAACCTTGATCTGAACAGCTACCAGATCATAGCACTGCTCCACAGGCTTGTAAAGTAGGCAGGATAGGTGCATTGCTTCATCTGCCTCTCTTTATACCCTGATGCGCCCATCACTCTGGAACAGAGTCAGTCTGGACTCATCAGACCTTCTTCCATTGCTGCAGGGCCTTTTTCTCTGGTTAGCCAAAATGATTAGTGGTTTTCTCAAGTCCCAGTCCCTCTGAGTTCCCCCTTGAGTCCTAATTTCACTAATAGACACAACCCTGAGTTCAGCTGTCCTTTCCTTCCAGTTTTTAACAATGCATTAAACTAAAGCTAATTTCACTTTTTGGACGTTTTCAAAAAAACTTGAAAATAAAATGTACAAGGCATTTTAAAAAGTTTAAAAGGACAGCAAAAATCTGTTTCAAATATTTTTTTCTTTACTTTCAATCTGTTTCAAATATTTTTTTTTTACTTTTTTTTTTACACTGCAAAAATACATTTTAATTAATTTTTTTTTACGTTCAAAGCTTCTTTTTTCAAAGACTTCCTACTGAAACGGACAAACAGATGTGTCTTTCAATGGTTGTTTAAGAAATGAGAAGCAACTCATTGCAGTAGTTGGGGTTAAATAACCTGTTGCCAGATCAAAGAGCATCCCCCATGCAGTAATTAGCCAACAGGAGGCTCGTAAATATTTGCTTCTATGTGGCAACCTTTGTTTTTGCACTGGCAGTGTATATACTATTTGTATATTTTAGTTTATTTAGATGCTGTTTAAATGTACAATTTGTTTGAATTTATTACTAGTGCCAGTAAGAATAACAATAGCAGTATGTTTTACGAAACGCTGTGTTGTTCAGCTAGTATTCACTCTGTATCACCTCCCTCAAGATTGTTTTTAAGGATTTAATGTGCAATTATTGAAACGCATATCCTATTTTTATGTTTTTCTCGCTATTTTGCTTTATTTGTTTTTGTATGATTATCTTGTTTGGGTAAGCAAGTTAAATAAAGATCTTTTACAATTGAAAGGTGGACTAGACTGAAATCTGTATGTGGCTTTGTTTGCTTTCTGGTTTGTGTCTGTTGTAATGCTGCAATTTGTCCTGTAGATGTCAGTGCACGCAAGACACTTCCATTGAAGTTGTAGGTTTTTGTGATGAGAAAAACTCTAAAATATTTCTTAGTTGGTTGTTAGACATTATATATTAAATGTTATTAAAAGAAATATTTTTAAAAAAGAATGAAAAAAGAAAAAAAAAGAAAATTAAACAATGCAGTTTAACATGAGATATATCCACCTTGAAAGGTGAACCATTCTGAATTTTGGATCATTTTTATTGGGTTAATTTTTTTATTCATACAGCTCATAAGTTTACACACTCTAGCAATTTTTTGTTTTGTTTTCTTGCCATTTAGAAAATGTGAATGATGACACAAAAGCTTTTTCCAACTCATTGTTAATGATTTGGTGAAACCATTTATTGTCGAAAAACTGTGTTTACTCTTTTTAAATCAGAATAACAGAAACTTTCCAAATGACCCTAATCAAAGGTAACCATCCTCACCTTGAGCTGTTTGCTTGGGTTCAATGTTTGTACAGAAAAGGTTAGAGTGTCTGACCCCACAAAATACAGAGCTCTCTGACAAAATGTGGCTGTTGAAGGAGCACAATAAAAAGACACTTGAAAAATAGGTTGAAGTGGCAAGAAGAAAACCTTCACGACACAAACGCCACAAAGCAGCTGCTTACAATACGCCAAACTTCTGGAAAAACGTTTTGTGGAGTGTTGAGACTTTTTGGTCACAAAAATCAACACCAGATATGGAGAGGAGTCAACAGGAACGGAACACCATCCCCACTGTGAAACATGGAGGCAGATTACTGATGTTTTGGGGATCTGCAAGTTCCAAAAATACAGGGAACTTGATGGGAAGATGAGTGCAACATGTTCTCAAAGGACCCTGAAGAAAAATGTGCATCATCAGCCTGGAAGTTGCTCATGGGACGTTATTGGACATTACAACACTATAACGATCCAAAACACAAGGCCAAGTCCGCTCGTCATCGGTTCCACCAGAACAAAGTGAAGGTTCTGGAGTGGTCCTCAGTCTCCCAACTTCAATATCACTGAACCACTCTGGGAAGAACTCAAACGTGCCACAAGAGTTTGATTTGATTCAACCTCAATTTTTCCGTAGTCTGAAGAGAGATTTAGTGTGTTCCAAACCATACTATAATTAATATTTAATTTCTGGTTACATTCTGAAGCTCAAATTATGTGACGGCAACAGAATTTTTTGGCATATGCGTGAAACTGTTATTACCTCCGGTCTGGTTTGGCGAAATGGTTTATGCTAGTTTTTACGGGGAGCCATGTGGCGTATTGGTGTTGTGGGTCGGCTTAGAACCAGATGGCTGACAGTTCAATCCCTGCCAGGTCCATTGTGCCCTTGTGGTCTTCGGCAAGCCACTTCATTGCCCTAGATGTGTCTGATTGGTGGGGTGTGTTAAGTGGTGGGCAGGAGACCGAGTAAATTGGCAGCAACGTTCAGTCACCACCAGTGTGTGAATGTTAGTTTATATTACAATATTATGCTAGTTTATGTTTTTTTTTTGCATGCTTAATATAGTTAGCATCATTTTCCATCGTCTTTATCAGAGCCTCCTAAACAGTCATTTTCCATCAAAATCAATGGTTTGCAGGCGATTATTTAAAAAAACGCTCAAAAAAGTCAGAAAACTGTTTAAGTGAAGCGGGCCCCCTAGTGTCTACTTTTCTGCAGGTGTCTTAAATAACTGGCGAATTGCTTGAAATAATATTGGAAATAGTTTTTTTATGATTTTTTTATCTAGATTATCCACCTATTTTTAGAAGTTATTACAACAATTTTGTCAAGATGTCCCAAGAAAAAAAACGTTTATAAAGTGGAAACTGTTGTTCTGCGGCGCAGGTTAGAGAAGACAGCGATGTCTTACCTTTAGCTTTCGTTTCCGAACAGCACAGTTTCCATTTTATAAACGTATTTTTTTAAGGACACCTTGTCTCTCACCTTTATTATACAGTTTATACTCTCACACAAAAAGAGTGTCGATTTTAAGTTTTTGAATTGGGACGCAGCGTGGTTTGACTTTTCAAAAGATTTTAAGGCGATCTATACAGGTTCAAAAGTTGAGGTTTAGAAGATTACGCTTTTTGATTGGACCACATCACCTGCAGTTACGCCCCTTTTCTCCGAACTGCTGCAGCCTGTGTCTCAGAGCGCCTCCGCGTCCGCCACAGCTTCTTCTTCCCTCAAGCCTCAGTGTTCCGGGATGATCCACAGATAAATAGTGGACGCGAACAATGCTCTACACAGTGGCACGTGAGTATAAATCACTATTCAACTGCATTAATGTAGTGGTGTTTGATTTCACAATTTAATATTTTGCGGTTTTATAATTGCGAGTTTGTGAGGTGCTGAAGAAAATCCTCCTCACAATTTTTGCTTCGTCCCAAACCTACTTCAATTTGTTTTCTTTTAAAAATGTAAATATTGTATATTTACAATTGTAAATATTGTATATTGATATTTAGCATTTTTTGGAGGGTGTATATTATTTATAGCAATGCATTTTGAATTCATTTCAGGTTAGTTTAATTGTTTAAAAAAAACACACACACACAATCAACTCATTAGCTGAAGAAAGACATCCCCTGATCCTGAGTGTTTTAATCTCGCTTTTTTTTTAAGTTTATCTTGAAACAAACTTACTTTGGCAGATCACTCAATAGAGATGAGGAAAATGCACTTTTACCCCAAAATGATTGATTCACAAACTTAATGGGATGTATATTACATCAGCAAGAGACATAAATCCAAAAATAAATGTATTAAAAAAGATTTTACTTAAATTATTTCAGTTCGGTTGATACATTCATATCTACAGTACTGTCCAAAAGTTCTATGCAGGGGTGAAAAATGCTAGAAACAAAGAATTCCTTCGAAACAAAATGCAGTGAAAAGACAAATCTAAATCAAGTCAGTATTTGGTTTGAGCCAATTCATCTAGTGACACTGACAGTTTTGAAGGATCTCTGCTCGCAGGTTGTTTCATACATAATGGAGAACTAACCCTTGATCTTCTGCAGATGGTTATTCCTCACATCCTTATGTCTCTTTGTGTAATCCCAGACACACTCGTGTTGGGATCAGGGCTCTCTGGAGGCCAGGCAGTCACTTCCATTGATTCTTGTTCTTCTTTATGTTGAAGATGAACTCTTTAAAGCACAATTCTTCCATGAAGGTCAGTTCTGGCCAGACTTTTCCAAACAGTAGGTTGGCATTCCTGGGCCCCACTGGTTTCTGTCGGTTCTCAACAGATAACACTGCTGGATATCTTCTGGTTTCAAAGGATAACTACCATCTTGAAGCCTAAGTCTGCTTTGAAATCGTTGTCTCGGAGAGACCTTGATAACTACCTGGTGTCTTGTTGCTGCTCAATTTTTCTCAGCCTGACCTTGGGAGATGTTTATCTGTTCCTTACCTAGTTTTAAGCCTGCTGTTTAAGCAGCTGTTTGCGTTTTAGTTCATGACTGGGTTAAGCCTAGGTGTTTGATATATGTGGTTGATCATTCACCTGATTGTAGCCTTACAAAATTCCAGACTCAATGCCGATAAGAATTGATGCCAGTTTGAATGCAAAAGTTGGAAACACCAGCTTCTGATTGTGAAAAAATTCTTTGTTTACAGTATTCTTTTGCACGGTGCTGAAAATAGATCATATTATAGGTTAGTGTAACTACCCTACATGTTACCAGGATTTAATCCAGAAAAAAATTACTTTCCACTTTTGATTACAGTGGGTGTTCGGTGACCATGTCCTAAAACCCTTATATGGTCTGCAGTCACAGTGGGATTATGGGCAACGGTTCAATCAAAGCCCCTACGCTGGAGGAGACCTGTCTGGCTTCCAGCATACATGAGACTCCTGTTTGGGAGTCTGTGGAGCCTTTAAAGACACGTATACTCCATCTTGAACAGGAACTGGCCAGGCGCGACCAGGAAATGCAGGCCCAGGAGAAGCGCTTGCTGTGTCTTCAAAGAGAACTTGATGCCAAGGTGTCCCAGATCGATAAACTCCAGGATGCCATTGGGTACAACAGCCTAGCATGCTCTCCCACAGCCCCTCCGAGGCACAGTCGAAGACTGCTCAGTGTGATCAACCAGGGCTCAACACGCTTCCATAGGGTAGCTGTGGAGGTACATCGACGGCTCAAGGCCAAAGAGGGTGTTTCAGCTGAACCCACATCCAGACATTTCTGTCACGAGCACAGGGGCCATCACTTCTCCTCTGAGAGACAGCATGTCCACAAGGACTCTGGGTAAGTCTTATGCTCGACTTCAATTCGAATGAACCAATTTCTATTGAGGTTATGAGGTCATTGAGGTCTACTAATAGGGATGTCAATATTGCAAATAATTAAAAGATAAAGACAATAAAGAGCCTTTGTTTAAGCGGACACTGACAATTTCACGCATTACTTACTGATCCTGAGCAAATGTCAACCTGACTAAACTGGCTTGACATACAGTGGCTCCCCGAGATACGAATGCTTCGAGTTACGGAATGTTCGACATACGAAAGGTCTAGCGGGAAATTTTTTGCTTCGGGATGCAAAGAAAAATTTGCGATACGAACAACCACAAGCAGTTCTGCTCTGTAATCCACTTTTTAGTCTTCCGTCGCGCTGCGCTTCCAGGTTCTTGTGCTCCCAGTGCAAAACAGGTCTGATGCGCTTCCGCAACACAGCAAAACATTATGCATAGATTACCAATAAAGTGCTATAACAAATGTTAGAGTGAAGGTGTCGTAAAAGAAATAACGTTTATAACGTGGAAAGTGCTGTTCTGTAGCGCAACTTAGAGAAACCCAGTGACGTGTTCTCAAAAGCGTCTCTCCATCTGTCTCCGCTCATGCTTGAAACCGTGTTTGTGTCAGTAATTCATGAAATATCTCGAGAAAGTTAACTTTCATACGTGGTGCCGTAATGTTTTCTGCATCCGTTCCTCCTCCTCTGACAACATCGCCTCACTCAAGGTAAGGTTTCACGTTTGTGTACATATTACGTATTTTGCGTGTGTTTTATTCTGTTTTATTATCATTTATTACATTAACAATGTGTAGATTTAAGGATTGAAGAAACGTTACTTTTCTCTGGTTTTCCTTTTTTTCATCTTCTTATACTGTTGTTTCTGAGAGATTAGGCGTTTTACATGTAAAACTTGCTTCGACATACGGAATGTTCAAAATACGAACGTCACCCTGGAACAGATTAGTTTCGTATCTCGGGGTACCACTGTAATTGACTCAAGCCCTTTGCTCCTCTTAAGTGCAAAGGCCACTCTCCCCAGTTCAGTCCACTCTCAGACATTTCTGGATCTATGCTACTTCTCCAGCAGTTCCTGAGGCAACCTCTTTTTCTTTCCATCTCAGGGCTTGAGAGGGCAGGTTTTCTGAGAGCGTGAACCCTTTTTCTTTTCTGTATTTTTACATCTAAGGTTTGGTTTGTTTGTTATCGACACATTGACAATCGACAATGATTCTTTGCCGAGTGCAAGCCAGCACAGGAAATACATACAGACACTAATAAGGAAAGTGTTTTTTTAATACGTTTGCAGTGTTATTTTTCTAGTGTTGGCATACTATTTTAGATAAGGATGATTACTTAATAATTAACACACGTCGTGTTACAACATCGCTGCTTACAGTAGCCAGTACTTCACTGGAACACTGTCTCTCCAGAAAGGTTGAGACAGGAGGAAGCTTTAGCCATGCTTTTGTAGTGTCTCCATGCACAGGTTGTGTTTGAAAGCCTGCATTACCATAATCCACTCTAAAGAGAATGGAGTGGCTCAAGAGAATACAAAGCTTGAGCCATTTGTATGCACAGACAGGAATCATTACTGTTTTGATTAAACCCTCTCTTGAAGGACGTCCATCTACAAATCTCCATCAGTAATTCATTCATAAGATCCATTTGGGTCAGTGGAGAGACCTTCCCCTTTCAGATGTGGCTGTCAGTTTTGCGGCTGTACAGTAGTAGAAGATGAAATGTCGAATTTAGACGTAATCATAAGTTTGTTTTACTTTAATATGATTTTGTGCTATCTGTTAAACTAAAAGCTTAGGCGTATAATGGATCTGTGACTTTGCCCTTCGTAACAGAGATGCTTATGATCTTACTGGATGTTTTATTTTGTTAAAGCACTCTCCTGGTTCACCATGACAACGAAAATGTATTTCTAAAGCACAGAATAACAACAGCATTGTTATTGACAAAAAAATCGAAGGGGAGGCACACAGATAAACAGACAACAGAGTTTAAAACAAAGTCAAAAGATAAAATACAAGGTAAAAGAACACAGAAGCTACAGTAAAATAAAACAGTAAAACTGCAAAGCACCGATGAGGGGCCAAGCTTTCATTTGTTGAAATCTGAATGAAAAACAAAGACTTTTCAACTCCACAAAAGACAAATTGAATAAAAACTAAATAAATGTCAATCGTTTGAGTGATTTTAAAAGGTTTATGAATTTTAACCATTAGGTGGCACTACACACCAATCCGAATTGAGATTTGCATGAATCTTTCTCTGGCGAATCTCAAGATCTGCCTGACGATGCCGTCTGCGGTACGACATATGCACTCCGCGAAGAAAAGGGAAAGAAGAGGATGACAGAGAAGAAATAAAAAATAATCCTGGATGTCGAGGGGTTTAGTTTATTGGCGGCTGATCACAGGACAAAAACATCGTGGAGAAAATAGAGGATTTTTGGCACGCGATTTCTCTCCTGTTTTGTGTATGAAGTCGCTATAAAAATGTGGGATGAACGCCATTGAGGAGCTCTTTTACATCCTACCCACGTCATCAAAAGTTAGAGTCAAGGTGACTTAAAATAAATAACATTAAAAAAGTGGAGTGTGCTGTTCTGTAGAGCAAGTTAGAGGAGAAACCTGTGCTCTCTTCATCATCCCTTCACACACGCTTTCGGTTCTGTCTGCGCTTGTGCCCTTGGTTTCATGTTGGTGTTTGTAATTCGTGAAATATCTACAGACATTTGACTTTCATACGTAGTGCCGTAATGCCTTTCGTTCCACCGACACTTCGCCACATCGCCTCACTTCCAAGATAAGGTTTCACATTTGTTTACATATTATTTAGCATTTATTTTATACAGTTTAATTCTGTTTTATTCTAATTTATTATATTAACAATGTGTAGATTTAAGGATTTAAGAAACTTTTTTTTTATCTACTTATACTGTTGTTTCTGAGAGCAGTTGCACGGATTATGCATTTCACATTTAAACTTGTTTTAAGATACGAAATGTTTGAGATGCGAAAGCCACCCTGGAATGGATTAATTTCGTATCTCGAGGTACCACTGCATTCTTTTACCACATAGTAATGCTGGCTTAAAAAAGCCCCTTCAGGAAATGGTGGATGTTACCTTTTGGAATTTTTTTGTTAATGTCTTTGCAAAAACAATGATTTTGGACGTATGTCAAAAAGACTGACACTCAAAATGGCCAAAATCTGACATCAGTGGACTTGACTTGTTGCTCCAAACAGATCACTGTTTTGACTTTGGTACATAACAATTTGGAACAATATTTAACAAGTAATTTTTAGTAGATGATCTACACAAAGGGCTTCATAAAATGTAAAATGTTGGGAAAACTATCATGATAGAAACTTATGTCATGTAGTTGTCAGTGCAAATTTGGCCTAGTGATGGTGCTAGACGGTTTAAGTTAGAGGCTTTAAATTTGGTCAGAGTATTGTCCATCAGTGTGCCCAATTTAAGAAGGGGGGTCAGAAGGGGGCATGATCCAGACAGAGTTCTTTGTTATTTTTTTTCGTAGATTTTGTAGCCTTTGACCACAAATGGACCTCAACGACTACATCTCTCAGCTTCTCTCACTCGCTTCTTTAGCTCTTCAAATATTGCATTAAAGTTAACCAATTGTTATTTTTGTAGTTTTTCCTCTGAACTAAACAAATAAATGATTACAAACAACTTATTTTACTGTGAACCTTCCCAGTAGTTTCAACAGACACTTGTGAAAACTGTTCATACAAACTAGATTTAATAAAAGAAGATTGAATTAAAGCAACCTTTTGGAACTTGCACTCTTGTAGTTTGAAGAAGCAGATCAACGAAGCTCTAATGAACAATGACTTTCTGAAGAAGTTGGAGCCTCAGCACTCTAGAGAGATGGTAGACGGCATGTACAAGAAAATCTTTGCTGCTGAACAGCTGGTAATTCAGGAAGGAGAGCCTGGGAACTTCCTCTATGTGCTTGCAGGTGTGATCTTGTCCCACCCCAAAAAAATATACCAAAAAAAATTCCAGTAATATCTTTAAAAGACATCCATTTCTGTTTTTGTGATTCTCTCCATCTAGAGGGTTTGTTAGAGGTCTTTCAGAATGGAAAGCTCCTGGGGCAGATGCATCCTGGGACAGCCTTTGGAGAACTGGCCATTCTTTATAACTGTAAACGAACAGCTACAGTTAAAGGTAGGCCGTGTGGTTAGGAAATGTCATAGAAAACATAGGTTGTAATCTATTGTTTGATTTATTCCTGAGATTGAACATGAAGTTACAACACAACCAGGAATGTACAAGCTCTTGAAATGAAGTTGCTGACAGACATTTGGTCTCTTTCCTGCTTTGGGAACTTGACTCTTTGAAGCCCCTTCCTTTGTCTCTTACTTTCCTCAGCGCAGCATGGTATTTTGCTGTTAGAATAGTCAGTGTTTTAAGCTAAATAAAACCATGTTTTCTGTCAAATCTTCTTAAACCTTGCTTCCAGATTCTTCTGTATTGGGTTAAGATTAAGATATGAGCCCTCCACTATTTTATTATGATATCGCGATCCACATCTAAGTGCCTTAGGGCCTTTTCAGACTTATGTCGGTTCCATTTATGCAACAGTTTCTCTCCCTCCCAAGATGATGGCCAATCCGAGAGACCCAAGACCCAAAGAAAACCAAGACCCAGACTGGTTAACAAGGTCAAATTTGTCAAACATTACTTAACAAGTTTGCTAATTAGTAGAAAACAATATTGTACAAACGACATAGGGCGGAGTTCACAAAAGTGGGGTTTTCATAAAAATAAACATCATATAGTTGTCAGTGCCACTGGATGGTGCTCCCTCTTCCTGAACCCTTGCAGTTTTTATGTTCAGACTGTAACCCGTTCAGGGACACTAAAAAGAAGAGAAAAAAAGATGGTCTTCAGTGTTTTTGGGGTTTCCTTTCAAGCATTATCTTTTGAGCCACGTCACGCCCATCCCTCCCCCAGAATACATGTACCGTACCCGAGACTACCTTGAGAACAAGCCTAGCTGGGTGATTACATTTTTATGTTGGCTTGGAAATTGCAGAGAATGCTGGGAAATTTTCCATTGAATTTACACTGGGTTCCAAATGTGCAAAGCTGTAGAACTTTTCGAACAACTGTAGAACAATTGAGAAACTCATAGAAACTTCAAACGGGCCAAACATGGGGAGGTGCAAGACCAACCAATGTGCAACCAATCTCAGCTTTGTAAAATCATAGAGATGGGGAATTGGTTTATATCACTTATTGTCAAGAAGGGAAACATTACATAATGTCATTGACCCCTCCATAGCAACCAGACTGTTTACCATAGCAACTAATTGCAACTAATCTCTTTTTTCAGCTTTGGAAAACCACTGGGGTTGGTTTATTTTACTCAAAGTGAAATAAGAAACCCCCCCCCCGCAGATCTATATCTAGGTTTCAGAAAATGCTAGGGACTTGGTGCATATCACTCATAGTGAGAAAGGTCACTTTTAATGACATCACTGATTCCTCCCCAGCAACCAGATTGTTTACCCTAGCAACCAATTCCAAAGATCTATGACTCTGTTCAAGAAAACCATTGATAAATGATTTCGTATCACATGCAGTCAAAGCGGAAGGTTAAAAAATACTTTTAAAAACAAAGTTGTCTACAACCTTTAGCCTTCTATGTAGATACTGATCACAAACTTCACTGTTAAAAATAAACTGATACAAAAAAAATTCTTTAGTTATATTCCGGATGGAGTTAATCAAAGATAGCTGTGTTTTTGCAAATGTTGTGTGAGATGTAAGCAGAGTGGAATTGATGGTAATTGTGTTTCTTTAGCTGTGACTCAGTCACACATCTGGGCTCTAGATCGGCGGACCTTCCAGAACATAATGATGAAGTCCACTCAGGCGAAACAGCAGGAGTACTTCAGCTTTCTGCGCAGGTACTTACCCTACCACACACATCTACAGTATGAAGACACACAAATAAAGTTATGTTTTGTTTTTTGTAGGTTATAATGTTTGTTATTTCTTTTCCACTGACCTGCTTTTAGGGGTTTTTCCATCACATTCTGTACCCTTAAAAAATACTTGTGAAAATGATAAAATAGCTATAAAAATAAATAAAATAAAAACTTGTTCTTTCCCATATGGTTGAGGTTCTAAAAGCAGGCTAAGTCTGGCCAGAGTGATATTTATTGAAAATAGGTAATTAAAGTCGAAAAGCTATTGCTATATCCATAATGTGAAGATTTAAAATATGAATAAAATATGAAATATAATAATTAAACCATGAATAATAAGCAAATGATTGCATTTAACCTGAATTACAGTGGTACCCCGAGATACGAATGCTTCAAGTTACGAAATGTTGGAGATTTGAAATGTCTCATGGGAAATATTTTGCTTCGAGATATGAAAAGAATTCCAAGATACGATCAGAGGTGGAAAGAGTAATAAAATATGCTGCTCAAGTAAAAGTACTGTTACTTCAATAAAATGTTACTCAAGTACAAGTAAAAGTACTGACCAAAAAATCTACTCAAGTCAAAGTAAAAAGTAACTCTTCTAAAATTTTACTCTGAGTAAAATTTACTGAGTAAATTTTTTTATTTTTTAACAACAGTAATGGGTGGGTGATTCTAGTGTAGTTTAAAAAAAGTAAAAGATGGGGATACAAATTTAAGCTGGTTGTTTTTAATTAAGGAAACAACTTTACAAATTAAAGTGCAATAAAAACAAATAAATACAATGCAATAAAAATAAATTAAATAACCATAGAAAACATTTAGGGAAGTAATTTTAGGGCAAATGATCCCATAAAACATCACAAGCACTGAATATGGCATCAACTGTGACTCAGCAGAGCATCCTTTTGTTAAACACTAAAACATTATTGCAAAGTAAGTCATAATGGGTCAGAAACATTCAAGCAGTTATGAAAAAACTGCACCATTCTGTCTACTGATAATAAAAAAATATTGTTTAATGGCCTTTACTGATCATAAAATAAAAACATTGTTTATTTCAGTATTATTTTTATTTCAGTCTACTGCAGGTTATCCACTTTCACAGCCAAAAAAAAAAATGTTACAAAATCGCAAACGCAGAGTCAGCTCACGCGTTGAACTCAGTGACGAATCAAAGCGCTTTGATTGGACATCGCATTCTCAACAGTAAGTGTATGATTGGTTATACAGTAATGCCCAGTAATTCTAACACGACATCTTTTCATAGACTTGAGTAAATCGTGACACTGGTACACACTAAGAGTTAAATTAACTCTACTCGAAGTATATTTGGTCCCACTCTATATAGAGTTAAACCGACTCTGAGAAAGAGTAATTTAATAATCTATTTTCTTCATGTTTTTTCCAAATCTGCATGGAAAATGCAAACTAAATATTAACTATTCAGAGAGGGATCAAGTCCACTCCAGAAAGAGTAAAAACAGACAAAAATAGACTGTTTAGTTCAAATAGACTTATTTAAATAACTCTCCTTCAGAGTTGGTTTAACTCTATATTGAGTGGGACCAAATACACTCTGAGTAGAGTTAATTTAACTCTTAGGATTTTACTGTGTAATAGCTTAACGGTGATTGTGCATTGACAATTTTGTCCTAAGTTCCTGTTAATTAATTAACCCAAGCGCTAACCAACATTAGCAATGTCACGCGCTGATGCAACGCAACAGGACAATAATTACGTTAAAAAAAAAGTAGTATGTTTAACTTATCTCAACATGCTCGCGCAGGTTTGATGTTTAGCTTTTGTAAGCTGCCAATTCATTCGTCTTGAGCAAACAAAGTTTACATCGCATAATAAAGCTGTTGTCTTTCTTGCCTTTCCATCTTTCTTGAGTTAGCGCACTGGGTTTGTTTTCCAGATCATCGAGCAGTAGTTTCCGGCGTGCGCTCCCCTCCTTCCCTCCACGCACAATTATTATTATTTTTTTGGTTTATTTAATTTAACTTTATTTTATTTTTACTCCGTAACGGATAGGGTTTACAATGTAGTTAAGTACAATACTTACATCAAAACGTACTTAAGTAAAAGTAAAATTACAAAATTTAAAAGTTGCTTTAAAAAGTAGAAATACACAAAAAACCTACTCAATTACAGTAACGTGAGTAAATGTAATTCGTTACTTTCCACCTCTGGATACGATAAACACCAAGAGTTCTGCTCTATTATCGGCTTGTATCGCTGCGCTTCCGGGTCCTGCCACTCCATTCTCCCATTGCAGACAGTGCTGAAGGGGCCTGATACACTTTAAACACTTTAAATCGAGCGAAACATTATGTATAGATTACTAATAATGTACTATAACAAATGTTAGAGTCAAGGTGTCGTAAAAGAAATAACGTTTATAACGTGGAAAGTACTGTTCTGTAGCACAACTTAGAGAAACCCAGTGACACGTTCTCAGAAGTGTCTCTCCATCTGTCTCCGCTTGTGCTTGAAACTGTGTTTGTGTTAGTAATTCGTGAAATATCACTTCACTTGCAAGGTAAGGTAAGGTTTCACATTATTTTGCTTGTGTTTTAATCTGTTTTATTACCATTTATAACATTAACAATGTCTAGATTTAAGGATTGAAGAAATATTACTTGATTTTTCTCTGGTCAAAAATTATGGTCACGTATATAATCAATCCATTATGTCAAACAGCGTCTAAAGATCATCAATATCACATGTAGATGAAACCCAGTCATTAACTGAAACAGCAACAGCTGTTACACTGTAAAATCCTAAGGGTTAAATTAACTCTACTCTGAGTATATTTGGTCCCACTCTATATAGAGTTAAACCGACTCTGAGAAAGAGTAATTTAATAATCTATTTTCTTCATGTTTTTCCAAATCTGCATGGAAAATGCAAACTAAATATTAACTATTCAGAGAGGGATCAAGTCCACTCCAGAAAGAGTAAAAACAGACAAAAATAGACTGTTTAGTTCAAATAGACTTATTTAAATAACTCAGAGTTGGTTTAACTCTTTATAGAGTGGGACCAAATACACTCTGAGTAGAGTTAATTTAACTCTTACAATTTTACTGTGTAGGAGGCTTAAAACTGAGGAACAGTTTCTTGTCATGGATAGTCTGAGCATGGCAACAAGACACACGGTTCTACTGCAACAGGATCTCTCCCAGACAAAGATTTCGAGCAGATTGGGGTTTCAAAGTGAGTAGAAGGCAGTTCGTCAAAGGAGAGCAAAAAAATAATGAGTGCACCCATCAGTAAAGAACGGTGGAGGTTCTTTGAATGTTTTGGGCTGCGTTTCTGCAAATGGAGTTGGCAATTTAGCCAAGATACAAGCAGATTCTCCGTAAAATCCTAAGAGTTAAGGTAACTCTATAAAGAGTGGGACCAAATACACTCTGAGTAGAGTTAAACCAACTCCGAAGAGGAGTTATTTAAACGAGTTTATTTCATACCTTTGTTCCAAATCTGTGAATGAAAATTCCATCTTTTTGTAGTGTACCTTTTTATTTTGGCATTATGTTTTTATAGACTTGCTAATCATGAATGCTCATAATCTCCAATGATTTAAAATATCTATTTTAACTCTGTCCGGAGTGCATTTGGTCCCTCTCTGAATAGTTATTTTTATTTTGCATTTTCCTGTGCAGATTTGGAAAAAAAGAAAAAAGATCATTAAATCTTTTTTATAGAGTCGGGTTAACTCTAATTCAACTCTTAGGATTTTACTGTGTACTAATGCATCATGCAGTATCGTCAGGAAGGCCTCAAATTTTTTGTTCATTGATTAAAATAAATAATTAACACTTTCATTTTTTTCACACTTGTATTGTACATTTTTACTACTATCTCTATTCTAGATGCATGTGACAAAATTTTTAATTATTGGGAATTAGAATGTTTATTTTGGGCCTTTGTCTTAGTTTGCTCATTAATTAATGTTAAGTTTTTTTATTCTCCTGTGCTTTATTTACTTGTTAATTGCACTATTGCTGTTTTCTAGTGTGTCGCTGCTTAAAGATCTGCCTGAGGAGAAACTTGCAAAAATTGTTGACTGTCTTGAAGTTGTAAGTTTTCAGCTCTTCATCACGTGCACAGTATTACGATTAATAAGTAATGGTGTCATCGTAGCAAACCTGGTCTTGGGGACCCACCCCTTGATTCCATGTCACTTTCTAAAGGCAGATGAAGTAATTAATTCAGTTTTGTTCTAAACAACATGGAACCAAACCAGAAAAAAAAAACAGAAGAAATTCCAACCAGTGCAAAGCAAATCCCACATTAAGAAAGAATTCTTTTACATCAAAACACGAGTGCCATAATTATTAGCACCCCTGATATTTAAATGGGGGTATTATATGGTTTTCAGGCATATAGTGTTGTTTTATAACACACTCAAGTAACAATGTTACCGACTGTTGGATTGTAATCGTTGTATTTGTCATAAGCAACATCATAGAAATTTGACTTGGCATCTTGGCTGCGCGTAACTGCCCTGATA
Source organism: Danionella cerebrum (assembly GCA_007224835.1). Taxonomy (NCBI): domain Eukaryota; kingdom Metazoa; phylum Chordata; class Actinopteri; order Cypriniformes; family Danionidae; genus Danionella; species Danionella cerebrum. Next base: position 307,598 of record SRMA01026905.1, read on the forward strand.
TTCACCTAGAGCCCCCTCTTTCTTTCTGACCCGCCCCCTTCACTGCGTCGTATTCATGCACACTGCCACTGTTTGTTTTCATTTTCTGAGCGCCGCTACATTTTCATCGTAAAAACATCAAAATCGTGTTTTTGGAAAATGGTAACGAAGGATATTGTACACGATCCTATGTCGGAGCCAGAAAGTAAGTTTTCAGCGGAACCGGAGACTTTTTCAAGAGGTGTCTGCTTGGTAAATATCCTCTAGTAAATTTACACCATTTTGTGGCAGTGTTTTACTCGGAAATTAAAAATATGCATCGTAATGAAACTATGCTTTGCTATTAAATAATACATAAGCCACATTTAGCTATAAAATCTTTGCTGGAGGGGGAGGAGCGGTGCAGCAGCAGATGGGGGACAGAGGCGGAGCTACGCAAAAGGGCCGGGGCTTCGTGAAACACAGTGTAGTAGCACCTTCCCACCGCAGGAGATTCAAGGATTAATCAAATATGTATGAATGATTCAAAGTCACGATTCAGGAGCGTTTTTAATGAGGGACTGATATTATAACACAACATAAAGCTCAATAAAGTAGATTTTTACATAATACACCCCCCCCCCTTTTAATACTTTGTACAACCCCCTTTTCCAACAAAACAGTGTTACACAAGATTAGAGAACGCAGAAAGAGGGATCTTCATCTCTGAATCCTCCAGTGACCGGAATCCTCCCCACTGCACTCTCCTCTTCAGCTCACTCCACAGGTTTTCAATGGGGTTGAGGTCTGGGCCATGGGAGGAGCTTGATTCTCTGTCCATTTGGTCACAGGTTTTGAGTCATTACTGAAAGATTTGGTGACAGCCTGTCTTCAGCTTTTTGGCAGAGGCCACCAACAAGAGAAGAGAAACAGCCCCACAGCATCACCGATCCTCCGCCATATCTCACAGTGGTGCTTTTGTATTCCACCATATTAACAGTGTTTGATGCCAAAAAGCCCGTTTTTGGCCTCATCTGACCAAAGAACATGGTTGAAGGCCCAGCAGCGCTTAGCAAACACCAAACGTTTGCGTTTATGATTGTGACAGAGAAAAGGTTTTTTTTCATGCACAGAGCTTGTTGGCATGTAGATGGCGTTGTTTCGTTTTGAGACGTTGTGACCCCCCGAGATGCTTTTTTTTGTTGCTGTACAATAATTGTGGAACATGTTATTTTATGAAAAATAATAATTTGTTAGTCAGGGACTATCACTATTTCCCCTTAAAATTCGCTTTATTTTATATATCACGTTATATTTTTCTACAATTTTTCAGTGTGACGATAAAAACTGAATTTATTTGAAGGCTTTTAACACAACTTAACCAGGGGTGGCAATAATTATGGAGGGGACTGTATGCTGCCTACTGTACAAGCCTGTGGGGCAGAGCAAAGATCTGGGGATGCTGTCGCTGCTCAGGTCTAGATTCAGCAACAGGAAGTGCTCTGAGATTGAGGTCAGCTGACTGCAGAATAAACTGAATGACCCGTTATTCCAGCAAAGGATTCTTTCATCCCTGCAGGCACAGATATTCCAAGATGGCAATGCCAGGATTCATCGAGTGGCTCAGGGAGCAGGAGACAACAGAGTCCAGTCCGTCCTCGAAGGGAAAAATGATCATTTAAAGCTATTTTTTTGAGTTTAACACTCTAGTCAGCCATCGATTACACTCAGTTCAAGATGTATTTGCTAATGGGACGGGTATCTAAAGCCAAGGGATCCCCTTGACCAGGATTGAGAAGCACCGTGGTATATTATGTGTATTTCTGTCAATAGTTATTAACAAACAATAGAAATGTCATTACAGGATTATTTTGAGAAAGGAGAACACATTATTCGCGAGGGAGAAGAAGGAAACACGTTCTTCATCATTGCTAAAGGAGAGGTATTTATGCACAACAGTTTAAACCTCCAGCGGAGCACATATGCCAGTGTTAAAAGAACACCAAGAGAGTAAAAAGCAACACAATTGATCCGATGTGGTTCGGGGTCATTGTCAATCTGGGTACACTGGATTAGGACGTGACCAGCTTGAAGATGAATGTTGTGGCTATAAATCAGCTGAAAATGTGATGAAGGTGGACAATGACCCAAAACACCAGAGCAAGTCCACAAGAGAACGCCTTCAGAGCAACAAAATCTGCCTTTGGAGTCGTCCAGACCCAGATTCAATGAAGATGCTCGGGGATGACTTGAAGAGGGTCGTACAAATGAGGCGTCCAGAGAATATGAACAGTTTAGAAGGCTCCTCTTTTATCCTCTTATTAAAACATTAAAAAATATATTTGATTTGACTTGACTTCGAAGATAGAATGGCCTAAACCTAGAAATAAAGATGTGCCTTTTTTCTGGGTTCGTAAAAAATGTATTTTTTTGTTATTCACAATAAAGACATGAAATGTATCATTTTTTAATTTGTGTTTTTACCCATTTTTGTCAGTCAATGCCCTTTACTGAAAGATCATATCACATTTTATTGAGGAAACATTTCAATTCCAAAAGGACTTTTATTTTGTCTCTGCACTCTGACTAAGTCACTTCTTTTAATCTCAGGTGTCTGTAACACAGAGCACAGAAGATTTTCCAGAACCCCAGGAGATTAAAACCCTTGGAGTGGGTGATTATTTTGGGGAAAAGGCTCTCATAAGGTTTGGTGTCATTCTGAAGTGTTTTTAGCAGTTCAGGAGAGAACCAGACATGACTTCGAGTTCTTCCTCGATGAGCGCTCTGTGTGATGTCTGCTAATGTATTTTATGTTTTACAATAGTGTTGTGTTTCAGTACATATTCAGCGTCTGTTATATGTCCTGATGAAGTTTATTTCTTATAATTGCATTACAGTGAGGATGTCCGCTCTGCGAATATCATTGCAAAAGAACACGATACGCAGTGCTTGGTGGTGGACAGAGAGTAAGTCATGTTTCCACACTATTGTCTGCTTTGTCAGTAATTCTAACATACTATTTAAGCTGCTTCAGAATTCTGTAATGTCTTTTGTTTTTGGTTCTGTAATTCCAACTGTTTCAGGTGATTCATTACACAAAAACATCGTTATAAGTCACAAAAATGACTAAAAGGCATGATTATCTTGTAAAATGACATGATTTCTTGTAAAAACAATGTGATTCTTTCACTGAGAATTTGTGCACCATCTACTGCAATGGCAGCTCACTTTACCAAGAAACGGAAATGATGCTCATTTCCCCGCAGTAGAATTTAGTGGACTGATAATTTGAAAAACATTATTTTATTAGCCTTAACAGCTGAGAAAATTGCCCAAACGACAGGGTGAAAATGTGAAATGTTCAATTGGAGACATTGCAAATACGGTTTCACAAAATTCTATACATGTAGTCTCTACATGTTGTTGTGATAAATTGTATTTGTGGTTAAAATGTCTTGCTGACACCTCTTCATGGAGATTGCCCTAAAACCGGTAGTATTGGCCTACCCTTAAACACATTGTGGTTCACTTGACCAAGAAACGTGAATGATGCTCATTTGACCGCAGTAAACAAGGCTACGTGGATATTTGACCGTTTCTTAATTCTTTGCGATCTCTATTGTTTGAATCACTAATGAATCGTGACTCAAACAATGGTAGTTATGTTGCTTTAATGAGATTATGCTATTTTTTCAACATAATTATGCCACTTTTCCGAGATAATTATACCTTTTTTTAGATATTTATGCAGTTTTTTTCAACATAATTATGCTAATTTTGTGGGGTAGTTATGCTATTTTTACAAATATTTATACCATTTCTAGAAGATAGTTATACCATTTTTTTAGATAATCATGCCTTTTTTTTCTACATAAGTATGCCACTTTTGTGAGATAGTTATGCTATTTTTACAAATATTTATGCCGTTATTATAAGATAGTTATACCATTGTTTTTAGATAATCATGCCTTTTTTTTCTACATACCGGTAATTATGCCACTTTTGTGAGATAGTTATGCTATTTTTACAAATATTTATGCCGTTATTATAAGATAGTTATACCATTGTTTTTAGATAATCATGCCTTTTTTTTCTACATACCGGTAATTATGCCACTTTTGTGAGATAGTTATGCTATTTTTACAAATATTTATGCCGTTATTATAAGATAGTTATACCATTGTTTTTAGATAATCATGCCTTTTTTTTCTACATACCGGTAATTATGCCACTTTTGTGAGATAGTTATGCTATTTTTACAAATATTTATGCCGTTATTATAAGATAGTTATACCATTGTTTTTAGATAATCATGCCTTTTTTTCTACATACTGGTAATTATGCCACTTTTGTGAGATAGTTATGCTATTTTTACAAATATTTATACCATTTTTACAAGATAGTTATACCATTTTTTTTAGATAATCATGCCTTTTTGTCTACATACTGGTAATTATGCCACTTTTGTGAGATAGTTATGCTATTTTTACAAATATTTATGCCGTTATTATGAGATAGTTATACCATTTTTATGATATAGTTATGCTGTTTTTTCAACCTATTTCATTTTTACAACATAATTTTTTTTTAAAGATAGCTATGCTATTTTTTCAACATAATTATGCTGTTTGTATGAAATAATTCTGCCATTTTTACAACGTAATTGTGACGTTTTACGATATAGTTATGTCATTTTTACAAAATAGCTATGACTTTTTTTACTACATAATTATGACGTAATTAAAAATGTCATAAATGTCATCAATTAAAAATGTTCAAATGATGCAAATCTCAGACATTCCCATAAAGTTTACAATGAGACCGTTGCCATTTTAATACTATCCTGAAAAAATATATGAGATACAACTAATACATTTAATTAACATTAAAATTCTGATAGTTAGATCGTCTGGAAGCCATGTACACAAGACATTCAAGTATTTTCAAAAAACTGTATTTTTCAGTGCAACATAATATTAATAATAAAACGTTATATTTGTGAGTAAATAGACAAAGCAGCGATTTTCTTGAAACATGGATAGCACTAAGGTTTCATTTATTTTGAGAACAAGATCGGATCCTTAAACGTACCTTCCTTCTGTCTTGAACAGAACCTTCAATCAGATGGTGGGAACATATGAGGAGCTGCAAGCCTATCTGAAGGAGTATGTGGAGCAGCTCTCTTTGAGCGATGAGAGGAGGAATGCAGTGTAAGAGCAGCACACGAGCAAACACAGCTAAACCAACACACATGGATGTGACAGTCAAACAATCCTATCCCCACAGGCCTCAGTCACCCATCTATGAGCACGCTCCAGATGCTGTAGAGCACAAGAGGCTTAAAGAGAAGTCAGCCACATTGTCCTCTTCCTCCTTCCTGAAGGAACTGCAAGTGGTAGCCACACTTGGTATGGGAGGCTTTGGACGAGTGGAACTGGTTAGGTTCATTTGATTCATTTATGTTCCTTTTATATCTAGATACATCGAAATAAATCTGAGTTTCATGAAAATGTTTTGATTTAGAACTCTACGATTATAGAAATCTATGATGTCATTAAATATTCACCTGGTCTATGTGAGCTATCTAATCCAATCCCAGTGTCTACAATTTCTGAAGCTGAGATATAGATCTGCTGATGTGGTTGCTGGGGTTAACAATCTGGTTGCTAGGTAGAAATCCATGATGTCATTAAAATTTCACCCTGCCAGAATGAGTTATCTAAACCAATTCTAGTGTCTCTATATTTTCTGAAGCTGATATTTAGATCTGCTGATGTGGTTGCTAGGGTTAACAATCTGGTTGCTAGGTAGAAATCCATGATGTCATTAAAATTTAATGTACACCAATCCAAACCAAAGCTAGTGTCGCTACATTTTCTGAAGTTGATTTATAGATCTGCTGATGTGGTTGCTAGGGTTAACAGTCTGGTTGCTAGGGAGTAATCCATGATATCCCTAAAATTTCATTTGGTCAATGTAAGCTGTCTAAACCAATGTCAGTGTCTCTACATTTTTAAACGCTGAGATATAGAGCAGCTGATGTGGTTGCTAGGGTTAACAATCTGGTTGCTAGGGAGAAATCCATGATATCATTACAATTTTGCCTTGTCACTAGAAGCTATCTAAACCAATCCTCATGTCTCTACATTTTGGATGCTGAGATATAGATCTGCTGATGTGGTTAGTAGGTTTAACACTCTGGTTGCTAGGTAGAATTCCATGGTCATTGAAATTTAATCTAGTAACTATGAGCTATCTAAACCAATCCTAATGTCTCTACATTTCTGAAGCTGAGATATTAATATAGATAATGTGGTTGCTAGGGTTAACAATCTGGTTGCTAATGAGAAATCCATGATATTCAATTTTTGCCTTGTCACTATGAGTTATCTAAACCAATCCCAGTGTCTACATTTTCTGAAGCTGATATATAGACCTGATGATGTGGTTGCTAGGGTTAACAATCTGGTTGCTAGGGAGAAATCCATGATATTTAGATTTTGCCTTGTCACTATGAGTTATCTACATCAATCCCAATGTCTCTGTTTTCTCAAGCTGAGATTTAGTAAATGGTAGGTAAGATAAAAAAAATTCACTATGATGTCTAAGAGAAAATATCTTTTTTTAAGATGTTTTGTAGTTTTTTTGCAAAGTGGGTGTGCCTTAACAAATTTAAAAAGAGGCCAGCAACATTATGTCATAATTTACTTTTTATTTAACCTTTTCCCCAATGGCAAAAGTCAGTGGTCATATTCCCGCTTTTTGTGTTGGTCTATTACGTTAAAAGTGTTTGTGTTTGTTGTACATCTAAAGAATAAATGCTTTGCAAGGCTATGTATGTTTATTGCTTTTATTGTTTTTTTTTTCACTTAGGTCAAATTTAAAGATTCAGAAGAGACAGCGTTTGCTTTAAAGTGCATTAGGAAAAAGCACATCGTGGACACCAGGCAGCAGGAGCACATCTATTCAGAGAAGATCATCCTCCAGCAAACCAACTCAAACTTTATCGTCAGGTCTGTCTTATATATTCACTACAAGACACTGAGATTTTCAGTAGAAATAAGCAAATATTTCTATATATTTCAAATATTTATGATATATATATATATATATATATATATATATATATATCATAAATATATATATGATAAATCATATTATTAAGAGGTTTTACATTTGAAACCATTTATCATATTTCAAAGAGTTGTTCTCCCCCAGGAGTGTGCAGACGAGCATAAAAAAGTACATGTAGAGCATAAACAGTAACAATATTGTGAGGTATTCCATCCATTCCCAATTTAAGAAAATGTGAATTCATTACAAAATGATTCTTTCAAGATTTTTAAAGCAGTATGAAGAAATTAGCAACTTTCAGGACTGGAGACGACTCAGTGGTTGGGCAATGACTGCTCTAATTATATTGTGACGAGGTACCAGTTGCCAGGTGCGACTCACTTAAATGCTCCTTGGCCGAGATGAAGGGGAGTCAGTGAAGTGAACTATTTCCTTCCGCCGGAAGCAGCGGATGGACGCCGTGAGAGCCAGCGAGAGCCAAAAGGGGCCTAGGAGGTGCCCACTGACAGGGTCTAGAGTGTCACAGCTGGGACAGCTGAGTCACTGGGGCACTGCTGGATTCCCGTCCCCTAAAGAAGCGTGCCGGGAACTGGACCGCCCATTTTCTGTCAAGGAGTCGACAACAGAATGCATGGATCCAGTGAGCCTGGAGCATGCCGGATACACCAGCACAACGGGAGCACATACCTCAGATATGGAAACCGATGCGCCACTGGACAAACGGCGTGGACAAAAGGCACCCTAGAGTATTCCCCAGCGCACTTCCCAGAGCAGCTCTCGCCCAAGGTGCTCACCACCAGCTCCAAGAAGGCGTTAAGTGACATTCTGTGCATTCTTGAACAGTGCAAGTGTGTCTGTGCCTCTCTCGCCACCCGCCACAATATATAATTAGTCCCATCAGCTTAGAACTGGAAGAAACAAATTTATTCTGCAGTAGGACAATAACCCCAAGCATACAGCCAAAGTCATACAAAAGAACAAGAAAGCCCCCACGGGGAAAGAAAGGGAAAGAAAGAATCATTCAGTGGCTCATGCGCAGCATCCTTGTGGTTTTTAGAGTGAAACCCGCTCATCATCAATGACAAAAGAACGAATGAACCAGGAGGACTCGAAATAAAAGAACCAATCTTTGGTCATGAGCCGGAAACTGAAAAGATTAGTTCTTTTTCAGAGTCCTCCGTGTCCTTCCGTTCTTTTGTCACATGACTGCTGCCTCTTATTAACCAGTGCAGTATGAGCCGGCAACAGAAAAGAATGAAGGGACTCAGAAAAAGAACTAATCTTTTCAGTTTCCGACTCATATTGGGTTGGTTAATATTAGGGAGCGGTCACGTGACAAAGGAACGAAAGAACCCGGCCCGGACCGCACTCGTTAATATCAGAGAAAAGTAATGTGACGAACAAAGGAAACTTAAACCTAAAGACAGACTCGCGTAGGCTTAAGTAATATTTTTATTTTCTAGCTTTATAGTTTTGTCTTTTTTCTAGTGTGATTCGTTGTGTTGAGGAAGTAACACACAACATTTTATTGGAATTTTACTAAAATGAACGAAATGAGTTTCGAGCATTGCGCTAACAACGCAAAGGTTGTGGGTTCAAATCCCAGGTAAAGCAAGAACTGACAGAAAAAATATGTTCATTGAAATGTAAGTCGCTTTGGATAAAAGCGTCTGCCAAATGCATAAATGTAAATGTAAATGTAAACGAGACTCAATGATCCGAGTCTGTAAAATCATCCGAACTTCCCATCACAACTGTGCACAGCTAGAAGAATTGCTGCTATTTTGCAGGGTGCTCACATCAATATTTGGGTAATTTTTGAATCCAGTTGTGGTTTTTTTGTTTCGTTTTGTATTTTTACTTTTGCACAGAACTGTATTTTGACACAAGACCAGCTCAGTGCCTCGGAGTTGTGCTTTGTGTGTAACTAGGAAACTTCCCAGGGATTTTGAAAGCATGCGTATATTAGTGTCTGACTGTGTGCTTTTGCTCATTTTATAGCCTCTGTGGTATTTGTTGATGGAGAGCTACGCTTGAAACTCAGAAACGAGTAAATGCTTAAGAGATGGAACGAACAAACATTCGCGTCAGGATGCTCTTTTTTATTTCAGGTTGTTCCGCACATTCCGGGATGATAAATATGTTTACATGCTGATGGAGGTTTGCCTGGGAGGAGAGCTATGGAGCGTGTTAAGGGACATGTGAGTGTAGGTCATTTTTATCGTGTTTATTACATACTACGCTACACTATATTTCATGTGCAGGAAAAATAGTTACATTATTATGTTTATAAAAATGTGTCAAGGCAAAGATAAAAAAAAAAAAAACTAAATCCTGGAGTAGTATATCGACCCAACTAAAAATACATAAATAATAGATTATGCTAAATTAGTTTTTGCTAAGTAGTAATACGGTAGTGTGAAATAGTGTTTGCCATAAACCATAAAAATATGTATTTAGCATATTTGTCACACTTTAAATCATCAAACAAATGTAAATAAGAGTCAAAGTCAACAAATTGTGCGGTTGAAGGTTTTTATTATTAAGGGAAAACAAAATCCAAATCTAATCCAAAAAGGGTTTGCTTCCTGAAAGGAATCACTGTTTGGGCGGCAACGACTGCTATGAAATGTTTTTGAGTCTGTTTCAGTGCCGTGGAGGAATTTTGGCCAAATAGTCTGAGTATAATTGTAATTCGGCCACACTGGGGGCTTTTCGAGCATTAACTGGTTTTTTAAGGTCATACCACAGAATCTCAATTGGATTCTGGTTGTGACTTTGGGACGTGCTTTGTATCATTATCTTGCTGCAGAACCCAAGTTCGCTTCGGCTTGAGGTCACAAACGGATGGCCGGTACACAGCAGAATTCATGGTTCCATGTATCAAAGCAAGCCTTTGCTGTGCCCAGCCCTACAGCATCACACTACCACCACCATATTTAACTGTTGGTTTGATGTTCTTTTACGCCACACGTAACGAAACACACACCTTCTCATCAATCTCATCAATCCACAGAGTTCTTTCCCAAAAGTCTTCAAGGGGATCATCAAGATGTTTTATTACAGAAGTGAGACCAGCGTTTATGTTCTTGGAACTATTTTCCTCCAAGTCTCTTTCTTATGGTGGAGTCATGAACTTTCACCTAAACTGAGGCGAGTGAGGCTGTAGTTCTTTGGATGTTGTGGGGTCTTCTGTGGCTCTTGGATGAGCTCTTGAGGTAATGGCCGGCCAATCCTGGGAATGTTCTCCACGGTTCGATGTTTTTACCATTTGTGGATTAAGGCTCTCACTGTGTTTCGTTGCAGTCCCAAAGCTTTAGAAATGGCTTTATAACCTTTTCCAGACTGATAGTTTTTGAATTTCTAGGATCTTCTGGTGAACTTTACTTGGTCTGGCAGGCCCAAAACAATTAATTTCTTGATTAATAGAAGTAACAGACCTGCTTGTGGCCTCAACACTTTTTCACACAGAATTATGTTCTTTTGGATTTTGTTTTCCTTTAATAATACAAGCCTTCAGTTAAAATGATTTGTCGACTTGTGTTGTAATTTGTTTGATGATTCGAAACATTAAAATGTGACAAACATGCGAAAAAAAGAACAAATCAGTGAGGGAGCAAACATTATTTCACACCACTGTAATTGTGAAAGGAAAGTTGTATAGAGTTAGTTTCATAATTATCATTCGTTCAGTACTTTACTACAAGTGCTGATCATATAATTGGAATATCCTGAAAAAATTGCATTTATGGAAGTGCATGAAGTGTGAGCATGTAAAGCATTCAATTCTTACTCGTGGCAATACGGCGTGGCTTGTAGTCGATCAGTCTGTGGAACTGCTCAGGTTTTATTGGAGCCCATGTTGCTCGGATGTTGCCCTTTAGCTCGGCTGCATTGTTAGCTCTGGATACACCAGAGATTTTCTATGGGGTAAAGATCAGGTGAGTTTGTTGGTCAATAAGGAGCAGGGATACCATTGTACTGGCAGCAGGAAGCATGGTAGTTCCTGGTAGCCTCGGATTTTAGAAAACACAGTGGACCAACGGCAGCACATGACGTGGCACCCAAAGCATCAGTGATTAAAAACGGTCGACTGTATCTCAAGCATCATGAATTCTGTGCCTCTCCTGGATTTCCAAAGGAAAATGTGTGCTTTCATCAGTGAACAAAACTTTGGACCACTCAGCATTAATCTGATCTCTTTGCCGCTGTCTCCGTTTCAAGAGTGGCTTGATGAGACAGCTGAAACCCATGTCTTGGATGTATCTGCACATGAGGGTTCTTGAACCACTGATGACAGAGTCAGTCCATTCTTTGTGAATCTCTACCACATTTTTAATAGGTTTTGTTTCATGATCCTTTCCAGTGTCAGTTACCCCTAATGCTCAAACTACACATTTTCCTTCCCCTTCACCTCTCTGATAATTTACTTGAACACAGAGCTCTGTGAACAGCCAGCCTTTTTTTGTCTCACCCTCCTTGTGGAAGGTGTCTATAGTCAACCTTTGGACAAGTCGGCAGTCTTCCCAATGGTTGCGCAGCCTACAGAACTAGACGGAGAGACCATTTAAAGTCCTTTGCAGGGCGTTTTGGGTTATTTGGCTGATTAGAGTGTGAGCTGGATATCTGCCAAAATTCAAATTTGAATTACAATTTTGTTGATTTTAATTATTGCTCTTTGTAATTTCATAAAACTGAATATTGTATGCAATGAAAAATGTTTTGAATTTGAATCTTGTAACTTGAATAGTAAGATGATATAATTTTCTTAAGGCCGTTTTTTTTCTATAATCGTATTTTTAAACTTCACATTTTGGGGTTTTGCATACATTCGGTTTGTAAAAATGTTTGAATTGTCAAATTTCATATTTTAAAATTCAAACAACAATATTCGGGTTTTGAAAATTCAGATCATGCAGAAACTAGGTCAGGGGTCTTCAGCAGGGAAGACTATACGATCACCGCCCGGTCGATGAAGCTTTTTGGCCAATTCTCATCACCATGAATCAGTCAGAAATTATTGGTTCTTTTAACGTTTTATGGATTTTACATATATTTTATTTTTATTAAGTGTTTGGAGTATGTTTCAACAAACATAAAAGAGGGAATCTGTTTCCTCTTAGATAGTCGTTTCTCCGCTATTTTCTACTGTGTTTATTTGAGGGTGACCAATCGTCCTCTTTTTACCTGAAGTGTTCAATTCTTACATTCAATCTCTCAAGCCACTTTTGAACCAGAAACAGTGGCAGAAGGGCCTGACCGGGGCTACAGAGAAGCAGCACTGGACTCTTGCTCAAATTTTGCATGTGATTCGGAAATCAAGGTGCCAGATCTCCTGATATTGTGACGAATGCCAAAATTCCTGAAGTCCAGAGTCAAGTACCCACAGTCAGTGATGGTCTGGGGTGCCATGTCAGCTGCTGGTGTTGGTCCACTGTGTTTTATCAAGGGCGGGGCCAATGTAGCTAGCTATCAGGAGATTTTGGAGCACTTCAGGCTTCCATCTGCTGAAAAGCTTTATGGAGATGAAGATTTCATTTTTCAGCACGACCTGCTCACAGTGCCAAAACCACTGGTGAATGGTTTACTGACCATGGTATTACTGGTGCTCAACTCTCCTGAGCTGAACCCCATCGAGAATCTGTGGGATACTGTGAAGAGAAAGTTGAGAGACACGAGACACAACACTCTGGAGGAGCTTAAGGCCGCTATGCCTCCATGCCACGCCGCATTGCAGCAGTCATTTCTGCAGAAGGATTTCCGACCAAATATTGACTGCATTACTGAACAGAATTATTTGATTTTTATTTTTTCTTGTATTAAAACACATTCTTTTATTGGTCGGATTAATTTTTTTTTGTGTGTGTGATTTTGTGTTTTCATGAGCTGTGTGCCAAAATCATCAATATAAAAAAAATAAAAGGCTTGAACTACTTCAGCTGTGTGTAAAAGAATCTGAAATATCTGAAAGTCTAACGTTTTTCAGTACATTACAGAAAATAATTAACTTTATGACAATATGCTATTTTTTAGAAAGACCTGTAGATGAGCAGCACTTGTTTTCACTGCTCTATGAAACGTCAAAATTGTTTTGACTTGATTTAGGAGTTGCTTTGAAGAACCCACTGCGCGCTTCTGTACTGGATGTGTGCTGGAAGCGTTTGATTACCTCCACGGCAGAGGCATTGTGTACAGAGACCTGAAGCCAGAGAATCTTCTGCTGGACGCTGAAGGTTACATCAAAATGGTGATTGTACTTATTCCTCCAAACACAGAAATATGACGTTTTTTTTTTTGTTGTTTTACAACAAAAAAAATATTAAACCAAGGTTTCTGAGAGTGCTCGTTGACTCAAGGCTCTCTTTCTGTTGCAAAGAACACAAAAGTAGAGTTATAACTATAGAATTGAGCCCCAATACACAGAACTAGAGATTGTGCAGCTCCTTTCTCCCATTGCTTTTAAAATAACTTTCAGCAGAGATTTCCTCACAAAGCTGAATGATTTGATGCATGTTTGACCCTCATAGTACTAAACGTTATTGAAAATGTCCAGAATTCAGCTACAATAATAAAATGGCGCTGTATAATAGCAATAAGGGAGTGCTGTCCAGCAGAGCGTTACATCTTAATTCTCATCTCCAGACTGATTTTGGCTTTGCCAAAAAGATTGGGCTTGGGAAGAAGACGTGGACATTCTGCGGAACCCCAGAGTATGTTGCTCCTGAGGTCATCATGAACAAGGGGCATGACTTTGGAGCAGACTGCTGGTCCTTGGGGATCCTTATCTTTGAGCTCTTAACTGGAAGGTAAACATTCTTCCATAAAAGTTCCAAATGTAGTTTAAAAGTAATGTCTGCATCAGCCGTTACTGTTAAGTCTAGTCAGCATAATCCACAAAACATTACTTCTGTGTGTCCAAGCATTAGCAAATCTTCCAAAAGCACAAATACAAAGACCCCGATCATTGCATTTAGTTTACAGAGCTAAAGTACAAAGACACACTCTTCCACATTCAAGATAATCCAGCCGTCACTTCTGAAACTCTGCACTTGACCTTTTTTACTCCTTGTACCAAGCCAGTAGTGTTTGAATTCTTGGCCATTTTTCCAAAAATATGAATGATGACACAAAAAGCGTCTTTTCTACTCATAGGTAGCGTTTGCACAAAGCCATTTCAAACAACTGTGTTTACTCTTTTTAAATCATAATGACAACAGAAACTTTCCAAATGGTCTTGAATGTTAAAGTTTTGTAAGTTGTCACCATCCTGCACTTTGTCTCCATTCCCCTAGAGGTCCCCGTGTTTCCCCTCTGCCTTTGTTCTTTCTTGTTCGTGTTTATTTAATTTGTCTCACCTGGGATTTCTTGAGCTACGTCCAGTAAGACTGTTTTGTTTTCTCTTGTTACCTTTTTGTCTATTTTGTTTCTCCCCTCGTGGAGTTTTCTTTATATTTTTGTTATACTGAATATTTTTATATTCCTCATGACTTGTGTTTTTTGCTATATTACTTTTTTTATTGAGAAGAATCTTGAAGAAGAAATAATCCTTGTATCCTGGATTGCCTCTTGGAGTGCATTTCCTTAGGGTCCAACACAACTGCCCCTGTGGTTCAAGACCCGGCCGTGACATAAGTAGCCTTTGTTTGTCACATACACTGTTACGTGAAATAAGACCCCTCTGGCCACAAACATAGACAAGGTGATGACAGGCCAGTGTTGAGAGGTAGCATTTGAGAAAGAAACAGAGAAATGGGTATACATTGGGTAAGGTAGCTCAAAAAGAGTCTTTTCCGCACTGTCCTTCAGAGGGCAGTGTGGAGCAGGTTAAAAAAAGCCATTGCAACCAAGCACATATAGACATACACTGAGGAAAGAGGGAGAAATGCGGAGTGTCTCGTCATCTCGCTCTCTCTGGGAAATATTGTGACTCCTTTGTGACCTTCACGTCCAGAGGAGATGAGGGAAAGCCAGATCTCCTTTTTATCCAACATCCGTTATTCCATTCCAGTCAGTCAGCTTAGTGGGGTTTTGAGCACTGACCGTCTTTGATAATCGCAGATAGCCGAGAGCTCCCCATATTCCGATCAGCAGAATCCCAGTTATCACAGCTCCAATTCGACATCCTCCAGGCACAAGATCCTCCACTTCGCCCAGGAGTCCATCGTGTAGCCAGCAGCATAAGTTCCAGCAGGACAGGTGGGCTCCCCCGAACCCACGCTCCTCGTCAAGAAAATGGTGTCAATTGTATTCAGAGACCAGTTGATCAGACCCATAGCTCCTTTTATTTGGAGAGCAGGATGGTGAGAGTCTCTAGCAGAGAAACACAGAGTGCCAGCGGATAATCAGAGATAAGGGAGAGGAGAAAGATGACTGCCTCCCCTGAGAGCAAGAGACAGAAAACAAATTGTTTTAATATCAATGACAGCCAGAAATCTTTCTTTATTTTCTCTGTTGGTATTTTCTTGGCAAAAAGCCTCCAGTTCATTTGAGTTCATTTCAGTTTGATCCAAAACCTTTACTTTGGAACCTTGACATTTGATCTTGTGTTTTGGATCATTGTGGTGTTTTATGGTCTAGTAACGTCCCATGATCCTTTGAGAACAATCTGAATCCATCTCCATTAATCTTGACCAAGTTCCCTGTGTCTTCGGAGCTCACACAACCCCAAACATCGACGACTCGCCTCCATGCTTCACAGTGGGGATGGTGTTCCGTTCCTGTTGACTCCTCTCCATATCTCTTGTTGATGGTCGTGACCAAAACGTCTCAACACTCCACATAGCGTTGTTCCAGAAGTTTAAAGCTTGTCTCTGAGCTGTTTGGCGCATTGTAAGCGCGGCGTTTGTGTCGTGAAGGTTTTCTTCTGGCGACTCGACCATTCAACCCATTTTTTTCAAGTGTCTCTTTATTGTGCTCTTAAACCACCACATTTTGTGATTTCAGCCGAAGTTTTTATAGGGTTTTCTTTACATCCCTCACAATTTTTCTGGCAGTTGTAGCAGAAATCTCTTGGTTTCACCAGAATCCCTCACTTTCCGCTTCTTCATCAGAGTTAGAACACTGCTGATTGTCATTCCCAGTTCCTTGGAGATCTTGTTATATCCTTTTACTGTTTTGTTTTGATGGAGTTGCCTTCACCAGCCGCTCGAACCCTTTTGTGGATGTTATAAGGTCAAATTCACCAGAATGTGTAAAGCATTTGTCAAGGTCATTTGGAAAGTTTCTGTTGTTAACGTTTAAGAAGAGTAAAAACATTTTTTTGTCAATAAATGGCTTCACCAAACCACTAACTATGAGTGGAAATTATGCTTTTGTGTTATTGCAGCGAAGCCGCTTGGGGAGACCAGACAGGACAAAGAAAGACCAAACACAGAGCTCCAACCAAGGTGTTTTTAATGGTGCCACTGGTGTCCAGATGCGAAATCAAACAAAACCAAACCCAACAAAAGTATTTACAAAAATAACAATCACCATGACTAAAAACAAAAAATAACAGCCAAATTAACAGCCAAAAACTCTCAACTGGAACTAAAAGAGCTAAGTCTTTCTAAAGAGCAGTAGAGCAGGAAAGCTCACGGAGTTCAAACGGATCAAAGTCCAGCCGTTCAGAATGAGTCCCAGTGTAACTGAGTTGTAGAGTCTCCCAAAGCCCGTACTTCCTCCTGAACGACTGGAGATGTGTCCCAATCCAGGTTCTAAAAGCCAGCGGAGGGTCCTTCCTACCCAGTCTCTAAGGCTGCGGGCTTATTCTCTTATTCTTCTTCTGTTGTTTTTGCCAGTTTGCTTATGGTGCATTAGCGCCACCAGCTGGATCAGTATTTGGATCCAGAAATTAATGAAAAAAATGTTCTAGTATTATTAATATTTTTCTTTAAGTGTTTCTTTATATTTATGTTTTGTATCTGATACATTTTTAAATCATTGTAAGTTCTTTCGTTGTTTAATTTATTTTCTAGTGTTTTAGGCTTTATTTTGAATTGTTCTATTATTTTTTTTATTTGTTTTCTTTTTTTATTTAGAATACATTGTATTAAACATACTCTGTATTTTCGTTTTGTTGCATTGGTCTCATTTCCCTTTTTTCTATTTTAATTTGTGTGTCATTTAAACCAGTATGACGGTGTAAATTATGTTTTCATAAGTTTTATAAACTCCTTCGTCTGCTTCTTAAATTATAATGACATTCACCAATAGTTAGTTACATTTAGCTGACTGCGTGTGGCAATGTTTCAATGTGTTTTTTTTTTACATTTATCATGTTTGTTTGTTTTATCTATATGATGTAGTTTATTGTTTTTGTAAAGTAAAATTACATGAAGAATAATTCTCATCAAATATTATTGGCAAGCTTTTATTTTCATGGTCTCTAAGCATTCTTGTGAAATATTTCACCTTTTACCCACCTCCTTTTTTTGAGATTTCATGAATTTAAAATGTAACCTCTCTTACACGGCTGTCAGTCCTCCATTTACAGGCTCTGATCCAATCAGGATCTACACCATGGTTCTTCACGGTATTGAGAAGGTTGACATTCCCAAGAAGATCAGCAAGCGTCCAGAGGACCTCATACAGAGACTTTGCAAGTATGTTTTACAAGTTTATAGAATTTAGCTTTGTATTGCAAATATTGTAAAGGGAAAACTTCATTCAAAGAAATGTAACATATTTGGTCGGGATTCAAAGTTTGGTCGAGGGATCTATGTGATCAAGACATCTCAACTTAAGAGTAATAAAATTACCTTTGAGACGTTTAAAACTGAATAAAAAAGGGGAACACTTCTACAAACAAGTTATCAATTGTTTATTTTTTTTCAGAAGTAGTAGTGCATGGACTTCATTTATAAGCAAAGGCAAGTCAATAATAAAGTTGTTTTTGTGCTTTTTGTATGATACAGTTTGATATTAAATTTTAATGTTGAAATGCAATTTTAATACAAAACAAAATGTTGAAATTACAAACAAAGTTATTAACTATTTGATAATGGCAACCATTATCATGTTTGCTTTACTGTATCAAAAAAAAAGAAATAAAAACATTATTGACTTGCATTTACTTACAAATGAAGTCCATGCACCGCTCCTTCTGAAGATAATACTTGATAACTTGTTTGTAGAAGTGTTCCTTTTCTTTATTCCGTTTTGTAAAGGCGATCACTTCCGAAACATACTGAATTTAAGTGAAGAAAGCTGCTCCTTACTCTGTGGGGTTTATATTTTTATTGTTTGACTGGTTTCTAAATCTAAAGTAATTTAAATAGCCTGTGAGCAAAAGAGAAACTAAACACTGCACAGGGTGGAGATGACTGACCCCAGAACAGAGGTAAACATGGGAAAATAAGATATACATACAACAGAGACAAATGGTGACATCTAGAGGGTGAACAAAAAAAAAGGTTAAATCCGTACAGGAAGGCAAACTGTTGGATGCAAGACCTGAGGGAGGGGTCGAGGATAGTTCTTCAGACACTGGGCCAGAGATACCATCCACTAGAAATCAATAAAGTGAACTTTCAACTCACATATCTGCAGGATCAGTCTAGCAACTGCCCATTAAGATATGGAGGGTCTCTCGGGACTCCGTGAAGAGTAAGAAGATCTCCAACTTCCTAAACATACTGTATTAAAGCCGCAAGCAGTGATCAAAGGGCATCTCTGATGGTATCGCCTCTCAGTGGCCAGTTTGTTGCCCAATCCTTATTCAGAAGCAAGAATAAGAAAGAAATGCTACTAAACAATGCTAGCAAAAGAAATAAAGAAAACCATGCCACGACCCCCAGGTGGTGCTAATGAGTATTTTCTGGTATTGTTTTGGCCAATATTCTTGTCACATATGTCAAAATTGGAGTACCACATTAACGTTGTTCCTCCCGTGACCACGGTGTGGCGCTATAACCAAGAGTGTAACTTGTCGATGTGTTTAGACATGGTTTGTTAATATTTTTGGTTGGTACCCTACACTTGTGTGCCGAATTTCTTTCCCCTATGTCAAATCTTTAGTGCACCATTACCTGAAATTTATTAGGGGGTGCTATAGAGCCATTTGCCACACCCACTTTTCTAACACCATTCGTAAATTTTCACATCTTCTGATGTATATGTGTGTGAACATTTAGGCCCTTAAAAATGCACAGAAAGCTGAAAAACAATAATACTTTGAGCAATTACAATAATTAATGGTGACATGTAAAGCTAAGCTTGAAACCCTTTGAAGTTAAACCATGCCCTTGTCCTCTCCATCGCCCTCTTCAGACTCAGTCCAGCAGAACGCCTTGGGAATAAAAAGAATGGCATCGGTGACATAAAGAAACACAAGTAAGTAACTAAATTGTCACTATTTACTTCAAAATCTGAATTAGTGTTTAGTGCATCGAAAATAATACACATTATGGATGCATTTTACATTTTAACCATTCAAATTCATCCTTCTGCACATGTCTGTTTACACTTAATTATTTACTATTTTCTAAAATGCTTTAATTTGGTTATGCTTGCGGATTCTTTAAACATCAGGCTAATTGATTCTTGTTACATAAACACAATGCGCATGAGAACCAAACCTTGTTTGCAATACAGGAGTAATTTATGCTTAGAATATTATGCAAATTATGGCTCATACCCTTGAAACGGGAATAAATATTTATAACTTGGTAACAATGTGCTCTGAGAGGTCTGAGATACCTTTTAAAATTTCACAATAAATGTATGATGTGAATAATAATTCGGACACAAACACATTCGTTGATATTTTTAACGAAGGCTAATTATTTTAAATACATAATTTATTATATCTATTATATAATTTTCACATTTTGAGCTTTAAAAATACAAATTAGGGTTAAAAGGTGAAACATTTTGGATTCCTGATTAATACAATAAAAGAAAAGTTCCAAACAATATTTGGATGATTCGTTTGCTATTTTGGCTTCCTCATGTCTTCATCTTCACTTCAGCCTCATGTTTTCATTTCCTCATATCCTCACCTTCTCATTTTCCCATGTCTTTCCTCCTGTTCTCATGTCATCATTACCTCTTATTCTCATTTTAACTTCCCCATGTTCTCTTGTCCTCATTTCCTAATGTACTCATTTACTCGTCTTCATTTTCACCTCCTCATGTTCTTATACCCTCTTGTCCTCATATACTCATTTTAACTTCCTCGTGTTCTCCTGTCCTCTCTTCCTCATGTCTTCATGTTCTCTTGTCCTCAATTCCTCTAGTCCACATTTCCTCGTTTTCATTTTCACCTCCTCATGTTCTCATACCCTCTTGTCCTCATTTCCTCATGTCATTTCCTCATATACTCATTTTAACTTCCTCGTGTTCTCCTGTCCTCTCTTCCTCATGTCTTCATGTTCTCTTGTCCTCAATTCCTCTAGTCCACATTTCCTCGTTTTCATTTTCACCTCCTCATGTTCTCATACCCTCTTGTCCTCATTTCCTCATGTCATTTCCTCATATACTCATTTTAACTTCCTCGTGTTCTGTCCTCTATTGCTCATGTTTTCGTGTTCTCTTGTCCTCAATTCCTCTTGTCCTC
>SRMA01026906.1:0-49296 GCA_007224835.1 Danionella cerebrum
AAAAGGCATCTCAGAAAGAGAATAAAAAACATCAGAAATCATGCGCTACTCTAACGAAGTTTAGTTTGATCCAATTTCTCTCAAGCGCCAGAAACAGAGCAACCATTCCGTCGCATAGTGCCATGTCAAAATACAGATAATGTGATGCCAGCATCATTTTGGGCAGTTTTAATTTTTCGAAAGGCATCATAGAAAGAGTAAAAAAACATCAGAAATCATGCGCTACTCTAACGAAGTTTAGTTTGATCCATTTGTCTCTCAAGCGCCAGAAACAGAGCAACCATTCCGTCGCATAGTGCCATGTCAAAATACAGATCATGTGATGCCAGCGCATCATTTTGGGCAGTTTTAATTTGTCAAAAGGCATTTCAGAAAGAGTAAAAAAAACATCAGAAATCATGCACTACACCAACGATTTTTAGTTTGATCCATTGTCTCTCAAGCGCCAGAAACAGAGCAACCATTCCATCGCATAGTGCCATGTCAAAATACAGATCATGTGATGCCAGCGCATCATTTTGGGCAGTTTTAATTTGTCAAAAGGCATCTCAGAACGAGTAAAAAAACATCAGAAATCATGCGCTACACTTCCGAAGTGTAGATTGATCCATAGTTCTCAAGAACCGGAAAAAGAGCAAATATTCCGTTAAAAAGTGCCATGTCAAAATACAGATCATGTGATGCCAGCGCATCATTTTGAGCAGTTTTATTGTGTTAAAAGGCATCTCAGAAAGAGAATAAAATAATCTGAAATCATGCGCTACACTAACGATTTTAGTTTGATCCATTGTCTCTCAAGCGCCAGAAACAGAGCAACCATTCCGTCCCATAGTGCCATGTCAAAATACAGATCATGCGATGCCAGCGCATCATTTTGGGAATATTTAATTTGTCAAAAGGCATCTCAAAAAGAGTAAAAAAACATCAGAAATCATGCGCTACACTTAAAAGTTTAGTTTGATCCATTGTCTCTCAAGCGCCTGAAACAGAGCAACCATTCCGTCAGATAGTGCCATGTCAAAATACAGATCATGCGATGCCAGCGCATCATTTTGGGCAGTTTTAATTTGTCAAAAGGCATCTCAAAAAGAGTAAAAAAACATCAGAAATCATGCGCTACACCAACGATTTTTAGTTTGATCTGGCTAAAAGAAATCTGGCTTAAGAACACAATATGATTTTAACCTCATTATTATTAATAATAATTTTAATGTTCATAATGGGTATTATAAAAATAAGCCGTTTTTGTTAATAAAAATATAATATTAACGTCGTAATAATAATAATAATAATAATAACTTTTTTCTTGCGTTAACACTCAGGGTGAATCTGCTCGTGGGGACCCCTGGTGGCCACGGGCAGCAGCTGCTGCTTTTTCACTCATTTACAACACCAGGTCTGCCTTGAGTTCAGAAAACACCTGCCGCAAAGTTCGAATAATAACATGGTTTGCTTTAGCTTCGGCTCCGATGACGTAAAGTTCTAAGAATGACGTCAATGTCAAAGCAAAGAGGAGAATACATCCGAGCAAACTTTCTGCGCGATAGATAGCTCATCGGATTTCCGCTCCACAGCAATTATTTTCACCAAAAACTCATTACAACTGCTTTATGAAGGTACCACTGAGTGGCCAAACTGGGAAGCAGAACAGAAAGAGGAAAATAGAGATAAACTCCGAGGAGGAACCAGCGATAAAGGTACGAAAGGTCGAAAGATCAGACGAGGGCTCTGAGAAGAAGCCCTCCGTCGATTCACGGCTCTCCAGAAAGAGAAGAGGCAAATGTTTTACTGATGAACCCGAGAGAAAGCGAAGGAAGCTGGGAATAGGGAGCGATGCGCCTCGGGAAATAAGAGAGGACGGCTCCGCGGAGGGGCCGGAGAGAAAACGGAGATTTCACGAGGATCCCGAGAGGAAAGTCGTGAAGAGAAAGAGTGGGGAGAAAGACGAGGAGGAACCAGCGAGAAAGGTTGAAAGATCAGACGAGGGCTCTGAGAAGAAGCCCTCCGTCGATTCACGGCTCTCCAGAAAGAGAAGAGGCAAATGTTTTACTGATGAACCCGAGAGAAAGCGAAGGAAGCTGGGAATAGGGAGCGATGCGCCTCGGGAAATAAGAGAGGACGGCTCCGCGGAGGGGCCGCAGAGAAAACGGAGATTTCACGAGGATCCCGAGAGGAAAGAGAAGCGGCCCGTGAAGAGAAAGAGTGGGGAGAAAGACGAGGAGGAACCGGTTAGAAAAAAGATGAAAATGAACAGTTCTGAGAACCTTTCTGGTGTCAGTTCTAGACCAGTTCCCCCTAATGTTCACGGACCCGTCCGCGTCCACCGAGTGGTGAGTTCGTATAGCTTTATTCTTCTAGGATTGTTCCTGTGATAAACATGAACTTTCCCAGCGAGCGGTGTTTGTGTTTGTGTTTGCTCTTGTTCTGTGTGACGTTCAATTATTCGATTTTTCGACCTGTTCGATCTGTCGCTAGCTCCTAACGAGATTAGCATTCCGTGACGCTAGTTTCAATTACTGCAGCTGGATTTAAAACTTTGTTATACACACTGTACTTTAGGTCACTAATGTATGTTCCCTAATTTAAAGCCACATTTCCACATAAAGAAACTTAATAGACACGAGAGTTTTGCCGTGTGTTCACATTAGCATAAATTAGCATACGTTACATACACATAACAAATAAATAACGGTTATGAAACACCAGTTTGCTGTAATTGATGCCCATCTCAAAGGATATCAGGTATAAACTAGTCATTCGTCACAAACGTGCCATTAAAAGTGCTGGTATAATTTCTTTGTTCGGCAGTATATGTGAATAAAACATCCACCTTATTACACTGTACAAAAAATCTGATTTTATGTTTTTTTTTTTAAAATAATGATCGCAGATATTATTATCGAGCATTTTAAAGCTTATTTATTCACACAGATTGTTTGTGAATAAATAATGTAGTCATTTAAGATGAATTTTGCCATGTTAGAGATTCTTCAAATAAATTATTCAAGTGTCCTAAAATGATCAAGTAAACTTGCTCAAAAAAAACAAACAAATAACTAAATTATGAACAGGATGTTCCTCAACACTATTGGTGGGATGTGGCTTTTTTTCTTATTTAAATATGCACAAGTTATACAAATACGTATAAATGATATTGCTACAGCATTTTTTCCACTCAAATTTAGTGGTTTGGTGAAGCCATTTATTGCCAAACAACTGTTTCCTCTTTTTAAATTCTAATGACAACAGAAACTTTCCAAAGGACCCAGATCAAAAGTAATTTTGCCCTGATAATGAGCAGAAAAACGGACACAAAAGAGTTCGAGAGGCTGGTGAAGGTAACCATCCTCACCTCGACCTGTTTGCTTAGAATCAATGTTTGTGCAGAAAAGGTTTCTGGCTCCTGATAGACCCTCGCCTCTTTCATCCAGTGACGCACAGACATTTCTGAATTCTGATCGACCGGGAAAGCGAAAGAGCCGTTGAAGGATGTATGGAACAAGATGTTTGGCAGTCCCTCCAGAAACACGTGATGTTGCGATCGCGCCAATTCATGCAATCTCATCCAATCACATCGACTTTACCGCAAATTCGACCAATAAGTTTGGTCCGTCACTGTACGCGGCATTATTTTCACACAGGACTTCCTTATCAGAGAAAGCAGCATGAGCACAAATACATCACACTTACCTACAAACATCACTGTGAAAGACCGCACAAAGCAATTCCATAATGTTCTCCATGAAAGTGGAGGGAAACTCTTTTGCTCTGTGTGCAACATTGAACACAAAAAATACCACGCTTGACCGACACTTCTCTTCAGCAAAACATGCCAGAAGCCTGTCCGTGCAAGAGCCGACACGCCAGGTGACTATCACCGAAGCTGTACTCGCAAATCCATCGCAAGCAGCGAGAGGAACAAGGTAATCAACAAAACTTGATAATGTTTGTAAAACCAGGTCTGTGGTGGTTTGCTTCTGTCAGTTGTCGGGCAGTACTTGCGTGGGCAAAGGTGATAGTGCTAGCGAGTTTGAGAGGGGCAGTTACTAAAACTGTTTTTCATGCTTTCACACGGTAGTTTCATCAATCATTTATTCCAGGGACAACATGACTTTGTTCTTAATTGAACCTGCGCTGCAGCCTCCTGAGGAAGAAAAATCTGTATAGAAAAATCACAACTTTTCAAAAAAAGCTGCTGCAAAATCTGGCATTTTAGGCCCCAACAATCACAAAAAATCCTGCGAAATCCTGGAGGGACTGTTTAGGAAAGGGGTAACCCAAAACGGGAAAGGGATAGAAAAAGATCTCCAAGGAACTGGGAATGCCAATCAGCAGAGTTCAAACTCTGATGAAGAAGAGAAAAGTGAGAGATTCTGTTGAAACCAACAAAAATATCTGCTACAACCACCAGGGTGCAAGAAAAACCCACAGATAACTTCAGCTGAAATACAGAGCTCTCTAAGAATTTACAAGAGCTGGAGGCTTTTAACCGAGAAGAACCTCATCCTCAACTACCTCAAGAGACTTTAGGCTGCCACTGATGTTAGAAAATATTAAGAAACTTTTGTTCAGGGGGATTCAGAAAGTTTCTGTTGTCATTGTGATTTAAAAAGAGGAAACACAGTTGTGTGACGGTAAAAGGCTTCACCAAAGCACTAACTACGAGTGGAAAAAGGTCTTTGTGCCATCCTTCATGTCATGAAGGGTTTCACGTCAGGTTTTAAACATTGAACATCTTTTATCATTTAGAGTATAATTGTTTCGGGTCTCACCGGATTCTGCAAAGCTGAAAGTGTTTAACCTTGTGGAGTGTTTCCTAAGTTTTGGTTTTGTGTTGTACAGTTATGAGTGGAAACAGACTTCATCTAACCATCAACATACTTCTGCTTCCTCTAGGTTGGGCGCCCATTAAACATGCAGTACAGAGACGTATGGCCTGTGTATTACTCTGTTTCCACAAAGAGCTCGTTTGAAGGTCAGTAAATGGTCCACAAATCCACCACAACAGAGATAATCCACAGTGACCACACCCCTTAACAGAAACCGAGTGGCAAATCAAGTGGTAAAATGACTAGGGGAAAAATGCAAAACTGTGAGTTATTTTGATGATTGCATGCTTAAGTAAAAAAAAGAAACCCCCCGACTTATCAGACAAGAAAGGTTCCGTGGACAAATTTCCTGACATTTATATGTTCCAGCGTACAAAAAGGCTGAAAAGCATACGAAGCCCTTAAGCGACGGTCACACTTTAACACAGGAATTGTTGGGGCCATCAGAGTGACATCTACGGACATTCCGGTTGTATGTGGCCTCATTTAACATTGTTTCATGAGCACAACACTGTTGGTCCCAAAAATATTTAGAAACACATAAGCAATATAATGTTGGAGACGCATGCGGGATTGACGTGTCAAAGTAGTTTGGACTCTTTTAGACGTTTTTGTCTTGTTACATGTCTCTGAGAGTTTTCCAGACGAAACCTTAAGTCCTAAGGGGATTAAATAAACTCTATTTGCCTCCCAATTGTTTCAATTGAGGAGAACAAGCTTCAGCACTGTCATGATTCTTCAGGTTAGTCACAGAGTTAACCGACACTTCCATCACTTCAGTCATCTACTGCAGCCCTAAAGGTTTTCTGAGAAATGCAGTGGGGTGCACTGATTTATGCTGAGCGCTGTACATCACAAAACGTGACGAGCCCCACATCCCCCATAGGGTAACGTAGAGACAGACCCCTCTCGTGTACTCTGTCTTTTACTGTAGAGCGTTTCCATCGTAACACCACCAGGGAAACCGTGAAGTAATCCCCGACGGTTTGCAAATCGTGTGAATTTGAGCTGAATGATGGCGCTCAACACATCGTGAGAAAGATCACCCCAGAAAATTCATTCTGCGTGTGAGCGAGGCGTGTGCTCAATCTTTCAATAACGGCTCAATCTTTGTTCTACACAGACAGCGACTCGTTCAGTTTTGCGACCCACTGCAGTGATGACATTGGTTGGGTCAGCAAGCTGCCCCCGCCGTCGCTGCAGCACCATTGTGCCACTCTGCATGAGCTGCAACCGGATATTCTCAATGACTACGACATCACTGGACTCATCAGCCAGGGAGGATTTGGGATGGTCTATGAAGGGAGACGCCTGAAAGATGGCCTTGAGGTACATTATGTTCCTACAATATTTACCGTCGCTTCCAATCCTTTCTTTACTGTTGTTTCTTAATGAACTGTTGTTGTTGTTGTTCTTTTCAGGTGGCAGTGAAAGTAGTTACAAAGACTAAGACCATGCAACGAATGAAAATCGTGAGTTGCTTTGCTTTGCTTTGCTTTTCCTATGTTTGATGTGGAGAAAGCTTCTTGATCCAAGAGTCTTCTAACTGTTTGTTCCTTTAGCCGGGGTCTCCGTCACCTGTGCCGTTAGAGATTGTGCTGCTATTGATGGTTAACTGCCCCTCAGCAGTTCCCGAGATCATAAAGCTCTTGGACTGGCAGGATATCAGTGACTACTATATCCTGATTTTGGAGCTGCCGTCCCTGTGTGAAGATCTGGATTTCTTTTTGGCTCACCGCGGAGGGAGCGTCAACGAGGCGGTAGCACGGATTCTCATGTGGCAGATCACATATGCTTCTCAAGTGTGCTGCTCCCGTAGAGTTTTCCACCGCGACATTAAGCTGGGAAACATCCTGATCAACCCACGGTCTCTCAGAATCAAACTGATTGACTTTGGGTGTGGCGATATCTTGAAGGATTCTCCATATTTCACATATTCTGGTAAGTAATAGCTGCTTATTTAGCAGAGAATGGTCCATGTCCCTAGCCCCGGTAAATGATTTCTTTAAGGGAACAAACCACTGTTGTCCAGTAAACATTTTGTCTCCCAGCACGATAATAACCCACAGACAACGCACTTCTGGTGAAGAAAAACACCCAAATGAGCAAAGTGAATGAACTTGACTGAGTGCACGAAGCTCAGACTTGAGTCCAATAGAAAATCTGTGTGGACTCACTAAAGTCCTTGTGCCAGAAGACCAACAAATGGAGGAGCTTGAGATATCTGCTCAAGAAGCGTGGGCTTTTATTCCTCAGGAGACAAGCTTGAGACACTTAAGCTCGAAACTACAAGAAATCATTTTGACCACTATTTTGAAATTCCTGGTAATGCATTCATTAGAGCTGCTAGAACCCAACTGCTCAGAGCAGAATTGTTTTGGGACATTTGGTGTAATGTAAGTGGGCATGGCAAAACAGCTCTAGAGCGCCACCTAACGTGTTTGTCGGACGTGAGAGCTTTGCAGAGCTTTTCTGACTTCATTAAACTATGTGCACACAGCGGCCGTCAAAAGCCGAAATTTTGCCACAAAGAGGCACTCAGTTGAACTCAGCCGTGCATATGTTTGATCGGTGTCAAATTAGCCAACACATCTACAATGTACTCTCTACGTTATAGCACCACCAGGTGGCCACATGCAATGCAACATTTAACATTGATGAGGGACAGTTTGACAATTGGCCTAAACAATAGCAGAAATGATAAATGTTAGCGCCGACCGGGAGTCATGACCCTTCGAGACGTGGGTTCTGTTCTGTATCGCTCAGTAATTTTACCAACTCTCGCTTGAAGTATTAGGATTCAAATCATCATTGGGGAGAATAATCTGATCTTTCGTGTTGAATGATCACGTGTGTAGTGTCTCAATGTTACTGATTCAGATCTTTCCTCAGGCACTAGAATGTACTGCCCTCCTGAGTTCTGGATCAATGGCAGCTACAATGCGAAACCTGCCACCGTCTGGTCACTGGGAGTGCTTCTATTTGTGATTCTGTGTGGACACTTTCCAGACGCCAGAGATCTGATGCTGATTCGGTTAAGGATTTGGAGGCAGAAGCTTTTATCACCAAGTAAGATGATGTTTGTCATGAGCAAAGTTCAACGTGAGCTTAGAACCAGTCTGAGTGCGAGAAGATCTGAGTGTAAATCTCGTCTGTGTTTCCGACAGCGTGCTGTGAACTCATTCACAGCCTCCTGCAGCAGAACCCACAGCAGCGGATCGCTTTGGAGAGAATCCTGCATCATCCATGGTTTAAAACCCACAGATAAGCTTTTAATGATCGTATCTTTTTATACCTGTTTTGATACCATTGCTGTTACATCTGAGTGCCAATGTCTAGTTGAGTCTAATGCCATGCTTTCAAGTGACAAGTTTGTCGTTCAGCATCTTTTCTCAAGTGTTCAGGTGGAGTTCTGACGGAGACGAGGAATCAAGGTCTACCACTGCATGGGACCTGGAGGAAAAGAGCTCAGACTACGCCGAGAAAGAACTACCAGAACCACAGAGAAATGCTGTCGATAAGGTACATACTCACTGAGATTGAGGGACAGCCCTTACTCTTCATGAAGTACAATTTACATGTGATTGTGGTTCGAAAAGTGGGTGTTTCGGCTTACGTTATGCTCTCAGTTTGCCGTACGCAAACGAAATTCGCTGCACGTGTGTAGAGTACCAAGACTTAAATATAAGTGATATGCATTGCGTTTCCAAATTCATCAGGAACTTGGCAAAAACTGGCGAAAAATGGCCACTTTTCCTCCCGACTTTGTAAAACTATATTTTCTTGAAGGCCATTGAAAGGTGAAATTTTGCAATAAACAGGAAAGTTTTAATACCCAATCAATCGGGTTCAAATTTGACAGTTTTTCTGCAGTTGTATACGGCTATTTCACCGTGTGTTTGTAGAGCATTTGTAACAGTTATTTAAAGGAAAAGGACCTACAAAAAAGGTAATGGGAGTTTCCAAAACTGACAGGAAGTCTTCCAGGTTTCATACTTTAACAAGAGATTTCATGTGATCACTCTGAAACTCCGGCAGTCTCAGCTAAGTGCTTCTGCAGAGCTAAATTGATGAGCTTTGTTGACGTCGTTAAACGGTCGGCGATTGTTGGTCTGTTGAACTTCAATGTTTCGCCAAGAAGCAGGAAGTTGTTTAGAACTCAGCTATACAATATTTGATTGGAATGAAACATACCAAATGTGTTAAGAGTCCATGTCTGAACAGATATTTAGCAACCGACAGTGTCAGTCATAGCGCCACCTAGTGAAACAGTAATTTTTGTGCTGATTTGTACAGCTTTTAACAACTGTGTTTGTCATTCGGAGCAAATCGGTTGCTGTGTATATGGCACAAACTGTCCACCGAGAGGCGATGGCATCGGAAGTGCTTGAGTCCTTTGATTACTGCTTGCAGCTTTAATCCTTGCGATGTAATTAGCTTAATCCAGTCTTATTTTCGTCCCAAAAGCCTATTTATGAGTCCTGATGGCCAGCTCCAAGTCTTATCTGAATATCTCCAGAGCGTTAAATTGTTCTCTATTGATCTGTCTGCAGGCCTTTCATATCTCATGATAAGACCTGGGATGGAAGAACTGACAGAAGATTCACCAATCCCGGATAAAACCATGCATCACTGCCCCAGTGGAGCAAATATCCTGGAGTGAAGAATGAACGAGAAGATTCAAAGTCACCGTAGCTTTAAAAGGAGTCAGGATCTTTTACTCCTCTCTGCAATTATACCAAAAAAAAGAGCGGGGGGAGATGTTTGGTCCTGATGTCCTCCAGAGTGAAGTCCCATGACAGAGGTCGTTTTTGTTTAGTGTATGACGAGGCGCGATTGTCGCTGGTTCATTCTTAGTAGAGAGGACCAGGTTATGAGGCAGCACTCTGGGAGAAGCAAAGAAAGCTTCGTAGAATCTTCCAAGACTTGATCTTTCAGACACAAGAAATTCTGAATAAAAAAAATCTGATCAAGATACAGCTCTGTGTCGTCTCTTTCATTGTTTAAAAACATGACAGAATTTCTCGATGTGGTTTCCCATGGACTTCTCGAGAAGGTTTTTGAAGCTGAAAAAAATCCAGAGATGCATAATCCATGGATCCTCACAGCAATGCCATCTGGAGGGAGCAAACCTTCCATAATTCACAATAAAGTCGTGGCGAAAAGTTTTGAGAATTATGTAAATACTGGAAAAGTTTTTGTTCTGAAGAGTGATCGGATGAATAACTTCTTTAATCTTTAACTAAATCCTGAACCAAACATTCCACTGGGTTTCGTCGCTGTGATTGATTGAAGGAGCTGCTGAGATCATTTCAGTCATCGTCTCTTAACTCCGGTGAGAATGTTGGCGAGCACACGGCTGGAGAGCATTTCGGTTTGGGTTCGAATGTTAAAAGGAGGGTGATGCTAGAAATCATTGTTCTTCCATTGGTAACCATGGCGACCTGCAAAGAAACCACCATTGTGTTGCATATAAATGGCTTCACAGGAAGAGTATTGCAGCATCTAAATCAATATATGAGATCATCAAGGAAAAAAAGATCTCCTAAAGAGGATTCCGCGGCAGGATCAGAGCGCCACCAGCGCAGAGCTTGCTCAGGAATGGCAGCAGCAGGTGTGAGCGCATCGCACGCACAGTGAGATTAAGACCTTTGGAACACAGCATGGTGTCAAGAAGACCAGCAGTGAAGCCACTTCTCTCCAAAATAACCTTCAGGGACAGATTGATCTGCTAAAATGTGACGCACAAACTGTTGAGGACAGGCAAAGTCATGTTCTCTGATGAAGCCCTTTCCGATTGTTTGGAGCTTGTAGGTGAGCGCTACCATCAGCCATGCATCATGTAAAGCATCCGGAGACTGTTCATGTGTGGGGTTTTCTTCTCATCCAAGGGTGTGGCTCACTCACAATTATGCCCCAAAACGCTGCAGTGAATAAAGAATGATACCAAAGCCCCTCCAGCAGCTACTCCTCCCAACAATCCAACGACAGTGTGGTGAAGAACAAAGCATGTCGATGGAGCGCTGTGCCATAAAGCAGAAGTGATAACCAAGTGGCTTCGGATCTCCACAGATCTTACCCTCATTGAGAACTTGAATTCAATCCTCAAGAGGCTGTGGACAAAGAAAACCCACTCATTCTGACAGACTCTAAGAGCCAACAAATACTGAACTCTTTGCATAAATGTCAGATAACTGTCGACAAAAGTCTTTGAAGCGTATCAAGCGATTGTAATTCTATTTCAGAACATCACAAATGAGGGGCGGCACGGTGGGTGGCCTACAGTTAGAAAGTTGTCGGTTCAAGGTTTGCCGGTGACCTTCCTGTAAGGAGTTTGCATGTTCTCCCGGTGCTTGCTTGGGTTTCCCCCACAATCCCGAAAAACATGCGGTCAACGGAATAATCTAAATTCCCTTCGGTGTGAATGTGTATTGCCCTGCGATGGACTGGCAACCTGTCCAGGGTGTACCCCCGCCTCTCGCCCAATGTGCACTGGAGATAGGCACCGGCAGACCCCCGTGACCCTGAAAGAGGTCAAAAACAAATCACAATCAAAAACATCAGGAAAGTTCACCTGAACAGGGGATGCTTTTACACACGCGCACACACACACAACTGGTGTGACATCACCACGCTACAGTCTGCAGTGCGGCTTGTGTTGATGTTGTGGAGTTATGCAGATGTACAATAGTTCAGTAGAAATGTTTGAAAAAGGAACAGTTCATCTGCACACCACTCTTCAAGCAAGTTATTCCGGAGCGTATGGTTACCGTTTCATTTACTAAAAAACGACACAAGTTTAGTGCCATTAACTTTACTACAAAAACAAAAGAGAAAATGACTTGTGTGGAACAATTTCCATGAATGTTTAAAAAGAGAAAATACATGACAGCCTTACACACTAAACATCTCCTAAACAAGTTTTACTAAAGGTAATTATTTAACTGCGCATGAAGAGTTTCCATCACTGAAGGATTTGGCAAATACTGTAAAAACAAATACAAAACATTTACATCACTTCCAATTGTTTTTACACTTGTTTTTTCCTGAACCAAACCATTGCATTTATGTGAGGAACAAATCTCTATCAGAGCAGATGCGATGGAAAGTGCCCTCGACTCTTCTAACTGTGTCTGCATGGAGCTGGATTCCAGTAGGTGTCTCCTGCAGATCACGAAGCTCGTGTTTGTATCGTGTTCCTATGCTCCAGCATCTGAGGCGCAGGAGGTGTATCTGTACGTGTAGAGTTTGTTATCAGCTCCTCCACTCAGAATCAACTAAAGGGAGCAGAAGATAAACAGAAAGACTGTCAAACATCTATAAAAGTGCACAACTCTGACTAAAACTGGTAATCGGACACCCCCCTGGGAAAAATACTGGGTCCCAGTTACATAATCATCACCTCTACACGAGAACAAAAGTCTCTGGGAGATAATCCCTAAAACATACTAAAAGTAGAACATCACAGTGCCGTGCGCCTAACGCCTCCTACGTTTACATTTACCTCTACGCATTCAGCAAACGCTTTTATCCAAAGCAACTTACATGTGAAAGAATAAACCAATTTTTCTCATTTCTTGCTTTCCCTGGAATTTGAACCCACAACCTTTGCCGTGTTACACAATGCTCGACCACCTGAGCCGCAGGAAAGCATTACGGAGAGAAATGAATCACAGGTGGTTGTCTCAACTCTTGGTCAAATATTGATTTTTTTTTGTACATTCTCTGCGTTATGTTCAGTGATGAAGATAAAAATAAGCCACTGACACATTTTGAAAGCATCTTTCGTTTACAGCCTTTTGAGAAAAAAAAAGTACTTGGGTTGATTCTTGGGTGAACAAGACGCGAGTCACAAATATGATCTGAAATAAGAAACCCTCATCACTACAGAATCGGCGACTCCACGTTTATTCTGCTTCTGCGAACAGTGAGCCCCGGAGGCCCTGAGCTGGTCATGCTGGACTTTCCATTCTACCTATTACAAAACTATTTACAAGTGGCTATGATTGAAGAAAGATGCTTCATCATCATACCCCACTCTCTGTCCAGTCAGCACACAGCACTTTATCTTCATGGGCAGCAAGATCGTAGAGGGGTGCTTTACAGCTGTGAACAAACACAGAGAACACACGGCGTGAGAACCACAGGAATTCAGGGTTTTAACAATCACATTCTTAGAAGAATCACATTTCAGACCCAGGTCATACTTTTGATTATCTAACAAACTGCCATAAAACCACCACGAAATCTAATTCACTGTAGAACTTTTGCATGCAAGCCATCTATTGCTGTAAACAATACCTGCAGCTTGAAAAATTGTGAACAGACAAAACAAAAAAAAAATAATAATAATTTTAAAAGCGGGTTTTATTCACGACATTGATGAAGTCACACGAGTCAAACGGTTACGTCACGGCCGGACATTTCTGACAAAGCACAGGCTTCTCTCGTGATCTTCGGAAACAAACGCACAAGAGTCAAGCGGAGGAAACACGGAGCTAGCGACACACGAATGTGTAACGACAATACATGAAGGAGGTTTGCCACATACGTAGCTGAGCTCAGACCCTGATAACAACTAGGACGTGTTGATGTGCCTCGAGTAATTACAGATCAAAGTGTCTTTGGCTGTAAAGAGATTGAAAATTTTTACTCATGAAATACATGACGTTACTTCATTGAAAATTGAATTGTTTATAAAACTTAAAAGTGTATTACATGAAGGAATCAGCGAGGTTCACATCTGGGTCACCACTGAACACGGTCACAACTATTCATTTACTTGTTTCTGTGGAAATGGAATAGCTGAGAATCCACCGTCTCTGCCTCTCCACTCTCTCTCTCTCTCTCACAATCAATCACTCTCACATCTCCCGTGAGCGTCACACGGTAACTTTGCATACACATCATGAATATGCAAATCAGTAACCAAAAGGTGAGTAACTGGCGACTAGTGACAAAGTTTTCCCAATGAAAATCTCAAACCATTTCCTGAGTAATCCTGGGCTACAAAATCAAGAGATTATATAAATAAATATACTTCTATATTTAGCAGAGGTGTTTACCCAAAGCGACTTACAGTTCGGGAGTAAACTCCAGCAGTTTGTTGCAATCATGAGACGTGCGCAAGGCAAAGACGTTCGAGCTGAAGCAGAAAATAAATTCAGTGCTTCAGAGGGTTTTTTATTATTACCAGTAGTTGGTTAAGTAACTGGTTAGAGTAAGTGCTCTCGAGTTGCTTTTTAAAGGTTGTGAGAGAGAGTTCCACCAGCCAGGAACTGTGAAGGAGAAAGTTCCGGTGAGAGATGTTCTGCTGCTCTGAGATGGAACCACCAGACGCTGTTCATTTCCTGACCGAAAGCATCTGGAGGGACTGCAGGAGTTTGTGGAGGTGTGATGGAGCGGAGCCTGTGACTGTCCTTTAATGTTGGATTTATTCCTTAAAACTAGCGTTTCTTTGTGATGCACAATCATTTTTTCAGACCTTTACATGCACTTATGACATCTAACACGAAACAATGGACTTCCTCATTTTAAAACCTTTTACGGTCGACCACGGAGCATTTTTCATTTGTAACCATTACATGAAAACTGACATAAAACAATAATTTTCATCATTTTAAAACCTTTGTAAATAACAAACTATTTTCCATGGCAGCCACCTTTGTTAAACAACCAAATGTGGCAGGCCCACGCAGTGCATGCTGGGTATTGTCTCAAGCACACTCCATCTGAAAATTATTTAAGACATAGAACAACGTTTTAATTAATTAAATTTAAAACCCTTTAAGGCCTAAATGTTGAGGCCTATTTTCCGAAAATCCTATACTTTTACTTTTTAAGGCATTTCTCAGCTTTTACAAGGTCTAAACTGCAAATCTTGGTATCAAAATGAAGATAGGTTCTTGGGGAGCGGTGTGGATGAGTTAATTTGACAGTCAAGAACACTGGGTAAGAGTAATTGATGTTGAATTGGACAAAAAATGAACTCCGCCTAAAAAAACCTACATGTTTCCTCTAAAATCTCCTTATTTTACTTGTAACGAAGCAAATAAACACAATCAATTGTAACCACTACATGTGAAGGACATCTGTAGCAAGTTTGGTGTTCATACTACAAGAAACTAATATTCTGTACAGGTTTTGATTGAACAAAGTTCAGGCGTAATCCATGTTGGCACAGTTTGGCACAATAATTGAAATATGGAAAAATCTTGTCCAAAGCTTCCGCTGCGTTCATGGTCTTCTTTTCTTGCTTACAGGACATGATTTCAGAAAAAAAAAAACACCTAAAGAAACGCTGTAAAAGGGGGGTGGAAGCCCATTTACGCCGTCTCTGTGCACAACAGTATTTAATATGTGTGGGTTATTCTCAGGGTTAGTGAGCTATGAGCGAAAATGTAACGCACAAGGGGGCAAGTCCCCGGTACCGGCGACTCTCGGGCTTAAGAGGTTAAGACCCTGGTAATGTAATCCGCTCATCACACTAGCGATGCCACACTCTAACCCCGTGCTTTAACTAGCTGTTTAAAAGAGACGTCGAGGCGCACACACTCAATTAACTTTGACTTCGGCGAATCCTTGAAGATGTTTGCTGCAGCACCCATCTTTATTTCTCGTTGGCACATGAATAGAAAATAAAAATCAGGAAAAAAAACCATCAGGAGCTTTTACATCTAGAACCTTTAGCTCTCTACATCAAACCCCAACCCACCTCCTGACGTCCCACAGCTTGACCACATTATCCAGAGATCCGGAGACCAGCTGATGCTCATGAGATGGAGACCACCGGACCGCAGTCACCCACCCGGTGTGGGACGTCAGTGACAGGAGTACATGGGAGCCATCTGGAGACAAAATCGGCAAGTGATGTGAGCGGATGTTCACTTGAGAGCGAGCGATCATGCGGATTATTACCTTTAGACCTGGGGTCCCAGAGGGGCACGTGACGGTCAGTGCTTCCCGAAGCCAGCCGACGACAGAGCGGAGAGAAGGAGACGCAGCTGAAAACTTTGCTCCCCATCTGCAACACAACACGCCCAACGTGTGATGGGAGCTATACTTGAGAATGTGGGCCAAGACTCCGCCTACTGCCACTGCACTCATATGAAGCCATCCCCGAGCTGAAGAGGAGGATGCCATTGGCGGCTGACAGCTCTGTTCCGTGTAGCTGTCGATCACATGACCCCGCCTAGTTTATTTAGGGGAGTTTACCACCGAATGGAGCTAAGAAAAGAAACTATCGAACTTTGATCACTGTTTAGAAAACTTTGAAATTTATGAGGAAATTATGCTTTGATTTAAGTTCAGCTTCTTCCCATAGACTGGTATTGGGTGGTGATCATTCTGCAGCCAGCGCTCGCCGTGGTTTGACTTCACTCCGCCGGACGTGTGACACACAGTGGCTTTGGACCCAAATCTCAGATTTTCCTGCTGATCACTAAAGTTTTGAAAATTAGATATTTGTAGTAGTTTTGAGATCCACATCTCCTGAACTGTGGTTCATCCTCATCCTCATCATCAGTTAGTGTTTGTCTTCAGAGGCCGAAGACAAAACGTTGCAAAATCGTTGTGAAATCACTAAGATTCATCTCAGATAAATAGGCTTTTTTAAAACATAAAAACTGAAATTTAGTTATTTCCTCAAAGTGTAATTACCATTGCTATGTGGAGGCAACGAGGCTGACGAAGAACACAGATGTGATTAAACCGTGTTTAATGTCCTTTCACAAACTTACAGTAAAATAATTCATTTGAATACATAAAATTCACCAGAATAATATCATTTCTCATTTTTTTATTGTTCTGTTTATAGTTAATAAACAAAGAAAATATTACTGATAATTAAAATGCTAGAAATAAACAATGCACATAACCGACATCAACATTTTGATTAAATAGTTATTACTTTTCCCCCTTTAACTCTTAAAAGTTGGAGGCCTTTTTGAGCATTTTTAATTTTTTTTTTTTTGCTACGTCACAATTTGGTGTAATAATTGTACTTTTTTGTGGCAATGTTTGAGATCAATTTTAGCACAACCCCAGCTTCTTTTTGGTTCTAACCAAGGTTAAAAACCAAGATACGTAGCGAACAGCTAGCTTTGTATCCCTCAAGAAACACATCTGCTGTTCTTCCAAAAGTTATCCCTTCTTTTCACCACTAGATGGCACTTTGGGGTCTGTAAAATCAAACTGAAAGATGATCAAACATTTTAATTATGCAAATGATGTAATCTCTCTTTGAATTACCGGTACTCTTGTAATCTGCATT
This sequence comes from Danionella cerebrum, assembly GCA_007224835.1. NCBI lineage: Eukaryota > Metazoa > Chordata > Actinopteri > Cypriniformes > Danionidae > Danionella > Danionella cerebrum. The sequence goes on from SRMA01026906.1 coordinate 17,101, forward strand.
TAAAACTAAAACTATGAAAATAACAATTAATAATCTTTTTGAAATTATACAAAAGTTAATAGCATTATTCGTCCCTGATCCACATCAGCCGGTGTGCTTACAGAGATGCCGAAGGTTTAATTAATATAATAGTAATAATAATAAACAATGATTGCTGGGTGAAGGCTAGGAAAGGTGACTTACTAGTGTGCTCTTCTGCCCGCCGGTTTCTGCGTCCCACAGACGAATAGTGTGATCCCATGATGCACTGCAGAGCTCCTCCGTGTCCATCCAGAGCAGCGAGGACACGGCCTCATTGTGTCCCGAGAGCGTCATGAGAGGAGTCTGGTTCAGACGAACAAGAACAATTCACGATGGAGCTCCAGACGAAACATCTAAGCCACAGAGAGCCTCACCCGCGTGAGCCCCATCGTCTCGGTTCTTTGCTTTTTCCGGGGTCTGTTGGGTTCCTCCTCAATCTCGTCCTCTTCTTCTGTTATTACTGAAAACGATGATTCAAATCATCGCGCAAAATACCGTCACTATGAGGCAGGGCTCTAGAGTGCGACCTAATTTTTTAAATGGTGCGACTAAAAAAAAATCAAAGGTTGCACCGGTGCGACCCGTCGTTCGAGGGGAAAAAAAGGAAACTCTGTGAGGCTCCCTGTTGTTCTACAACAGACACACATTAGGCCCATATCGTGGTCTAAACCAATCAGAGATAGTGAAGAGCGTATCGCACCCCACCCCCCGATTGGCCGTGGTCCAGATATTCCTGTATGTGTGTGAACGTACGTTTGAAAATGCATGTGATGCAGTCAGACAGAGAGAGGTGAGTCCATCAGGTAAACAGTGGATGTAGCCGTGGATTACGAGAGAAGATGAAAAGAACAATTGACAGATTTTTCATTAAGAAAGAAAAGTTAGGGCCTGATCGTGAAAATTATAACCAATGCTCTGACACGGAGCCATCAACCTCCCCTGTGACTGGCTCTAATACATTTAGAATTGAAACTGTAAACTTTAGAATTTTTCTAGAAAACATAACATGCCGCGATAAATGCACCGCTCAAGTGTCCCCTCTCCCCGCTGCCTTTCAGCTTCAGGCAGCTGCAAACAGATCATCAGACGAGGCCGAGATGAGAATTAAGTTTTACGTTGCCTACAATATTGCAAAAGAAGAACTCCCCTTCACTAAATTCAAGTCCGAAATAACTCTTATGAAGAAAAATGGCTTGAATGTTAACCCGACGTACAGCAATGATGTCGCGCACCCAATTTATAGAACTCATCGCAGATACATTGAAAAAAAGACGTCTGTGCAAATTGCGAACAGTGCGTACGTGGAATTCCTGATCGACGGAGACACATATATCGCCACAAAGGAATGCATCATTGTGTACAGTCTAGGGGTGTAACGGTTTACGGTATGTATTGAACCGTTTCGGTACGGCCTGTTCGGTTCGGGACACTTGCGTACCATTTCGGTATTCGGTATTTGTATTAAATAATATAAATGTATTATTAGCGCAATATTAAGCGCAGCGGAACCATTTTTCCTAGGCGAGTTTCAGCACGGACGCTATTGAGGGACGTGCAGCTCTACTGTGCGACACTCAATAGCGTCCGTGCGGAAAATCGCCTTTGGCTTCCCTGTTAAAATACACAACGGGGATAGACGAGTGGATAAATTTAAAGTTGTATGCCGACATTGTTCCACGGAGATCGGGCAGGCAACACATCAACATTTTCTACTGCTGGAGATATTGTCACTGCAACCAGATCTGTGCTCTCTTCAGAAAATGTGGATAGGTTAATCTTTTTAGCCTAAAACTTGAATAGTTAGTTTTGTTGATATATAAGCTGAAGCTGTTGCTAGTGTTAAAAGTTTTCAGGTCCTAACTAATTGCAGTATTTAATTTTTCATTTAAAAAAAAACGTGTTTTTCTTTATAAAGAGTACAATTTATTTAAAATATCACCCAACTGTGTCACTTTTATTTATTTTATGCAAGAATTCTATTGTGTATTGGCAGCTTTTCAAAATAAAGATTATGTAAGTTTTTATTTTTTTGTACCGAACCGAATGAACCGAACCGAACTCTCCAAGACACTGTACCGAACCGAATACGATTTTAGCGTACCGTTACACCCCTAGTACAGTCGTATCTTGCAGAAAGGAAGACCAATGAATATATTATTGAACACATTGAGGTCGAGCATGCTCATGCCCAAGGTAAGCCATGTCATGTTATGGAGCCTATGTCAATAATATGCCTACCGTCTCGTTACTGCATTAACCATAATATTCTGATACTTAAAATAAAAAAAAATAAAAAAATAGGCTGCATTATAAACTCTTGATCTGGGTAGTAAATGGTATTATCGTTTTTATTTGTTTAATTAGGAATTAATGCTGCTTCAAAGAAAGCATTTGCTGCTCTTAGGGACCAAAATCAGTTTAAAGTTTAAATTTCAGCTCAGTAAAGCACTTTAAACACCTTTTCAGTAAGTTTTAGTTACCTTTCTTGTGGAATTGTGCTTCAAATAAAGAACTTTATTTTGACCAGGTTGTTAGTTAATCATTTACAAGTCAATATTGTCTATATGGACAGTGATTTAAAAAAAATAGATAACTAAAAAAAGTGAACTTGTGAAAATGGTGTGTTAAATATGATGCGGTTGAAAATTTGGGTGCACCTAACTTTTGTGCTGGTGCACCTAAGAAAAAAATTTAGGCGCACCAGTGCAACCAGTGCAAAAAGTTAGTCTAGAGCCCTGCTATGAGGAAATCTGATGATCAAGGAGAAACTCTTTACATGAATCTCACCTGCTGACCATATCTTCAGCATCTTGTCCCACGAGCCGCTGCAAAACTGTGAAGAAAGATGATGAGTAAATTAAATGATTATTGTTATTATTATTGTTATAGTCAGTGTTCTAAATATTCAGATCGATCATACGTTCAGAGCTACGACTGGAAACAATGCCTTTTTTCAATCACACAATCCGACTGTCTGGATATACACAGAAATATTAGGAGTGCATCAAATACACTCACGGCCACTTTATTAGGCACACATCCCCATTACCGAGCCTTCAGAACTGCCCCCTCAATTCTCTCTGTCATAGATGCAACAAGTTACTGGAAACATTCCTCCGAGAGTTTGCTCCGTATCGACGCGAGAGCATCACGCGGTGGCTGCAGGTTTGTCGGAATCTCCCGTTCCACCGCATCCCACAGCTGCTCTACAGGGTTGAGATCTGGATCTGAACTAACCGTCATGTTCATGAAACCCGTCCGAGATGATTTGAGCGTTAGGATCGTAATCGCATCAGAAGATGGGGACACTGTGGTCAGTAAGGGACGGTCAGTGGCAATACTCCGGGAGGCGGTGGCATTGGGACAGTGCTCCGTTTGACCCAAAGTGTGACAAGAAAATATTCCTCACACCATTACACCACCACCACCAGCCTGAACCGTTGATGTGTAACAGGATAGATCCATGCTTTCATATTGTAGCCGCCAAATTCTGACCCTCACATCCGAATGCTGCAGCAGAAATCGAGACTCACCAGACCAATCTTCAAATCTTACCGAAATCTCCAATTTTACCAAATCTGTGCAAATAGTGGCCTCAGTTTGTGGCACACAAGTTTTGACGTGTTGTGCGTTCAGAGCTGCTCTTCTGCAGGCAGCGATTGCAAAGAGCCGTTCTTTGAGTCCTGCTGCCTTTCCATCAGATCGAACCAATCTGACGAGTATCCTCTGACATCAACAGAACTGCTGCTCACTGGATGTTTCCTCTTTTTCTGACTATTCTCTGTAAACCTAGAGATATTTATGTTATTTATGAAAATCCCAGTAGAGCAGCAGTTTCTGAAATACTCAGACCAGCCCGTCTGGCACCAACGAACATCAGTAATTCAGTCACTTCCCGTTCTGATGCTTGGTTTGAGCTGCAGGAGAAATGCATAGCGCTTCTGCCACCTGATTGGCTGATTAAAAATCTATATTAACAAGCAATTGCAAAGGTGTTCCAAAGAAAATGGCCGGAGAGTGTATATAAAAGAGAGGAATGGTTAGCCATGAGTATAAGAGACAAAATAGAAGCCGTGCTTGAGATATTGCCATATAAACTAGGGGTGTAACGGTACGCTAAAATCGTATTCGGTTCGGTACAGTGTCTTGGAGAGCTCGGTTCGGTTCATTCGGTTCGGTACAAAACAATAAGAACTTACAAAATCTTTATTTTGAAAAGCTGCCAATACACAGTAGAATTCTTGCATAAAATAAATAAAAGTGACACGTTTGGGTGATATTTTAAATAAATTGCACTCTTTATAAAGAAAAACACATTTTATTAAATAAAAAATTAAATACTGCAACTAGTTAGGACCTGAAAACTTTCAACACTAGCAACAGCTTCAGCTTATATATCAACAAAAAATTAACTATTCAAGTTTTAGGCTAAAAAGATTAACCTATCCACATTTTCTGAAGAGAGCACAGATCTGGTTGCAGTGACAATATCTCCAGCAGTAGAAAATGTTAGATGTGTTGCCTGCCACATATCCGATCTCCGTGGAACAATGTCAGCATACAACTTTAAATTTATCCACTCGTCTATCCCCGTTATGTCTTTTAACAGAGAAGCCAAAGTGTTCCCAAACAGGAGACCGTAGTGAGGTGGGAGGGTCGTCAAGCTCTGGCTTCTCTTTCGCTGTTGCCATTTCTCACAGCTACTCGTGCAGCTCTACTGTGCGTCACTCAATAGCATCCGTACGGAAACTCGCCTAGGAACATTGTTCCGCTGCGCTTAATATCACGCTAATAATAAATTTATATTATTTAATTAAAAAAATATAGCAAAACGGTACGCAAGTGTACTGAACCGAACAGGCCGCACTGAAATGGTTTAATACATCCCTGTGAACCGTTACACCCCTAATATATATACACTCTCTCTCACTCAAACATAAATGATAGAAACCGGTTTACGCATGGCCATTTTATTGATTGTGTAATTCATACACATGGCGCTTATCATCACAGCAACTTTGAGGGAAGGGTCAAGAAGGCAACTTCCAAGACATGCAGCCTTTCCAGTGTCACGTCGCATGGCTATGAAAATACTTTCATTAAGATGAATTTAACAAAAGTACATTTGTGAGTCAAACATATTCAAGAGGAAAGTGATTCTTGTGCATATTTATGCTGTATAATATATTCACGAAACCACTCTGTGATTGGACGGTTCTTGTTGTGTGACCGGTAAGAGCTGCAACATCATTTGGTCAGCTTTTCCTTTTAAAACAAAAAGTAAATGATTCGAAAAACAGCAAATTGACCCTTTTATCACTGAAAATAAAATAAATGGTTCTGATAACAGCTGAGAGAGTTCATATCTCAAAAAGTGCTCCAGGGAGTTGAGACAAATTCTAAACAAATAATACAACGTCACACAAAGACTCAAAGGTCTTTGAAGCACACGCACCTTTGTTCTGGTGGGGTCTACTGCAACGCTGTCCACACTTCCTGCATGTCCCCGGCAGCAGTGCCGGGGCTTCACTGTATTTCCTTCAGAGTTCCACTCCCACAGCATCACAGTCTGATCCAGGGACGCCGTCAGGAGCACCGAGACCAGACCCTCTGGGGGAAAAAAACGACACAGAAATATGAACAGGAAAACATGCGTGTCGGTCGTTCTCTAGGGTTCTGTGCACTTCTGCTTGTGAGAATTGAAAAACTGAGACAACAAATTTCCTTATCTGTTATTATCGAAATCGATCTAGTCAATCACACCAAAGATGGCCAGAAGAAAAGATTCTTACCTTTTTTCACCCAGGCTACATCCTTCACAACATCCGTGTGTCCAGCTACAGTCGTCAGAGCTTTCCCCTCCAAAGACCAAATGCGTGCAGTCTTATCATACGAGCCTGTCAGGATCCTGAGGAAGCAAACAAACATGACAGAACACACACAAAAAAACAAATATTCACATTTATATAAGCTTTTTTTGTGACATAATATGCAAATAATCGATTCAAAAACCGCTCCTAAAAACTTCTTTTACGTTAGGGATGTCATTACAGATGCTTCTGATCAGTGGAATACATTCTTGTACCCCAGAATATACCATTTCTAGTGATTACCAATAAAAAGCTTTGTTATAAACCACACCATTCAGTAGAGCCCTCCACTGAGCTGATCCAGTCGTCGTGCATGATGCACTCCTCTGGCTGGGGAGCTGTGAACTTCTCCACGTACTCGATTTCAACCACCTCTTCCTGACACATGAGCAACAAACAATGAAAACACAATCAGGTCCATTCCGCTCGGAGAGCCGAAATCACCGTATGCCAACATGATGCCGCCAGGGTAGGTAAATGTTACAGAGTGGCAAAACTCTTTAAACACCAATTTCTAGTCATAATATTCATAACTTTCTAACAGATTGGGTCCCTGTCACAATAGAACACTTGAAGGACAGTTGCAATAGCGTTGTGCACGCAAAGTTGATTTGTGTTGTGCACTAATGGGCCACCATAATTTTGAGGGTCTGAACACATCCGAACTTCAGATATTCATCAGAACATACATCTGATCGGGGTTTAGAAAAGCAAAATTGTTTTTGTTAAATCTAGAAGATGACTAAATTATAAAATTTATTGCTGTTTTGTTTTTCGTCGTAGCTTCAGCAGCAAAGGAGCGTGAACAGTGCGGTGCATACTTTATTCCAAAACGCACAACAACTGACTCCAATTTAATTTATTTTAGAAAGTTTAAGTTGCTGCGATGGACTGGAATCTGTCCAGGGTGCACCCCCGACTTTTGCTCAAAGTGAGCGGGAGATAGACACCAGCAGACCCCCGTGACCCCAAAGGGAATTAGCCGCTATGAAGATGAATGAATGAAGATTTCATAAGAATTAAAATTAAATAAACTGTGTTCAGTTGAGACAAAAAAGAAAGAAAGTTGTTTTTGTACCCAGACATTTATATATAACATAGTAGAGCAGTAATTACAATACCGGTTATCATACGGTCAGAATCTCATACCGCCCCATGTCTAGTGAACACTCTTGGTTTAGCGACACCAGCTAGCGACAAGAAAATACAACATTCATTCATTCATTCGCTAATCTGCTTATTCCCTTTTGGGGTCACGGGAGTCTGCCGGTGCCTATCTCCAGCGTATATTGGGCGAGAGGGGAGGGTACACCCTGGACAGGTCGCCAGTCCATCGCAGGGCAACACACACATTCACACCGGCAGGGGAATTTAGATTATTTAATTAACCTAACCGCATGTTTTTGGGATTGTGGGGTAAACCCTGAGGAAGCCCACGCAAGCACCGGGAGAACAATCAAACTCCTTCCAGAAAGGCCACCACTTGAACTGACAACCTTTAAACTGGAAGGCCACAGTGCAACACACTGCGCCACTGTGTCGACCACAATTAACATATATTTCTTTTCATGAATTTTGACAACTTTGTGACAAGCTAGATCCTTGGCTGAAAATGATTAGCCCATCCGGGTATCATGAAACTTTATGACATGATTTTCATTACGTACTTTGCCTGTTTCGCTCAAAAAATTTGATAGTTACATGTGAATGGATATCCTACATAGGGATTGGTTGAGGAACATATTACAAAAAAACTGGCAACTGGGAGACGATGGCGCCGGAATGAAAGTACTGCACACCCTTGAGAGCACTGGGATAAGGTAAGCCCTCTCAGAAAGGTCTTCTGCATGGGATTACAATACTGATGTTTGCTAAAGGAACATCTGCATACCGTTGAGATGTTCTCTGTCTCCATGTGACTGGCCAGTGAGGCACGGAGAAACTGACCTCGAACCAGGAAATCAAACTCGACATGTTTGTGTCCGGCTAAAATTGAGACAGAAGTACAATCCTTACAAAATTATCATTTCATGCATGAACAAAGATTCCACATAGGATGCTTTCCTAATTAATTAAATTAAAAACTACTGTAGAGAAAGAATGAGAACGAAAAACTTAGCCTTGAACAAATGTAAACTAATTTCTAGACATTCAGTTACTGAAGACAAAATTGCACCATACCACTCAAAACACTAGTGTAATTAATGACAATGAAGGACAGAATTCAATGAAATGTGCATTAAATGAGACTCTGACTGTTTTTGGCATCCAGGAGTTTGTTGATGACGCCACTGAGATCCGCCACCTCGGAGGACGCAGGGATAGAGAAGGGGACATCGTCTATTAAATATCTAGAGAGAGAAAGACAAATCTCAATACACAGACACTAATATATAAAAGGAACCAAGAGATAATTACAACCAGACAGGGGAGATGTTTCCGTTATATAAACAAGACCACGCAAATGTAAAAATGTTAACAATTTGCCGACTACAAATTGAACCAGCAATTCAACAAAACTCACTTTTTGTTTTCTGTGAAGAAGCGAACCTGTAGCTGAGACATTTTATCTTATTATTACGAAAATATTGCGTAAACACGGGAACCTCGACTTGAACGAAGGCACTTTGCACCATGTGGTTTCCAGTGCGTGCGAAAGGAAGGCAGAGGCTGTCTATCGCAGAGTCGTTGATGATCGATTGGTCTGAACGCAGCTGATTATGCCTGTATTCTCAAGATTGGGATTTCGTGAATATTTTATACACTACATCTTCATTTCAAGCGGGCAGAAATAATTTAAAGCCTTGTTTTTTGGAAACAATGAAAGACAATGACAAAGACAGATACTGGTGTTTGCATAGGACGAAAACAATCATTATGTTGGTTTGCAAAAGCCAACATACAGTTGTTACTTTTAAACTTATTATCAAACATATTGTTATTGCACATAAACTTCATTTTCTACTTCCTCTATCCTCTTCTTCATCTTCTTCTTCATCTTCTTCTTATGTCACTGACCCCTCCATAGCAACCAGACTGGTTACCATAGCAAACAAAATGGCACATCTCTATCTCAGCTTAGGAAAATGCCGGAGACATGGGGGTTAGTCTTTACTACCCAGGGTAACATAGTAAACATTATATGATATAACTTATTCCTCAATAGCAACCAGACTCTTTACCCTAGCAACTTTGTATATATAGAAAAATTGAGTGACACTGTGTTTGGTTTATATCATTTGTCTTAATCAAAGCCCCTCCACACTGGTTTATGCTTTTACAAGCTGTTTAAAACTATTATCAAAAATTTTCAAAGTTTAAAGTAACTAATTTAAACAAATGTCTCATTATGGTAAAAGACTTTTAAAACTGTAAATAGCTAGCTTTTTCAACATGAAGTTTAACTTTAAACTTTAAACCCTAGTTCTGTGTAAATTTACTAATTAAAATAATAGATATAATATATAAAATATTTATTTTTGGCAGAAATTGTAGGCTTCTAAAATATATTATGTTCTATTACCTTAGATAGCCTTTAGCAATCATTTTCTACATCATGACAGTGTGATTTGGGGGCAATTACTAGTCTGTGGCCAAGCTCAGGTGTAGTGCAAATCAACTTGCTTGGAAAGCAGCCTGCAGCTCATTGGGTTGAGTTTGGTATCTCTTGATTGACAGGGCTCTAGATAGTCTCTGTAGGGTTCGAATCAGGAGAATTTCCTAGTCAATCACAGTAACAACCTGTTTATTGAACCAGCTTTTGAAACTCTGTGGCATTGTGAGCAGGGACCATGTATTGGTGGAAATTAACAAATGTGAAAAGCAGAGATGAAATCCCAGATACCCCAAACTGGGCTCCCTCCAGCCCCCTGCTACACCTGGAAATCCTCTGCAGAAAATTATGAGTCATGTACTCCTTCCACCCTCTGACAATGTCCCCACTCGAGTTAAACAGATGCCCTCCTCTACTGTCAACAGCATTGCCAGGGCACTGCTTCCCCTTCCCGAAGCAGTGGATAGCTTGCTAGGATCTCTTTGAGGCCAATAAATCTCTTGCCGAACTCCTCTCATGTTTTGCATCTACAGCTGCACTGGACGTGTCGGTACAAGGAGCACAATAAGGTGACGCTTGAAGAAAAACGGGTTTAATGGTCGAGTTGCCAGAAGAAAACCATTAATACACAAATGCCACAAAGCAGCTGCTTAAAACACGCCAAACAGCTCAGAGACAAGCTCCAAACTTCTGGAACACTGTTATTTGGTGCCATGAGACCAAAACTGAACTTTTTCCCACAACACTAAACTCTACAGTTGGAGAGGAGTCAACAAGGCCAATGATGAATGGAGCACCATCCCCATGGTGAAGCACGGAGGCGGGTCACTGATGTTCTGGGGATGTGTGAGCTCCAAAGGCACAGGAAGCTTGGTGAGAATCGATGAAAGCAGCATGTTCTCAAAGGATCCTGGAGGAAAATGTGCTTCATCAACCCGAAGCTGCTCACGGGACGTTACTGAACATTCCAACACCACAACGATCCAAAACACAAGGCCACGCCCACTTGCCATCGGTTCCACCAGAACAAAGAGAAGGTTCTGGAGCGGATCTCAGTCTCCTGAGCTTAATATCACTGAAGCACTCTGGAGAGAACTCAAACATGTGGTTCCAGCAAGATTTTACAAGAGCTGGAGGCTTTTAACCGAGAAGAACGTGCCGCTTTACCAACAGAGAAGATAAAGAACCTCATCCACAACTACCTCAAGAGACTTCAGGCTGCCACTGGTGGTGTGTAAACTTTTGATCAGAGGGATTTAGAAAGTTTCTGTTTTGTTAGTGATTTAAAAAAAAGGAAACACAGCTTTGTGACGGTAAATGTTTTGACCCAAACACTAACTACGAGCGGGGAATATTTTTGCGTCACCATTCATATTTTCTAAAAATGGCCAAGAACTCAAAACCTTTGTGAGGGTATGTAAACGTATGAGCACAACTCTACATGCAGTGTCCAATCACAACAGATCTGCGTGTAATTAGCACATAGCATCACAGATGCATTTGTATGAATGGGACATAGAATTGATGTTGAAGACTAAAAAAAAAAACCAAATAATGAACCTTTTTTACAAAACAAAAAGGGCTCTTTAAATGTAACAGTGCCACAATGTTGCCAACTAGTATTACTTTGAAGATTACATCTATAGTTTTATCCAAGTGTATGTTTATCACAGAAACCTGCCACAAACTCTATTTACACGAACTCTATTTCAATGAGACTCCAGTAAGTTTAGTCACCAGTGACTGGCTTCCCCTGGAGCAAGCCTTAAAGCTTGTGGTGTTGCACTTGGTTTTTATACAGTCAATAGTTCTAATATTTAGGCAAATACACACATCTCTTTCACAAGAGATCCTGATTAGCAGCCGCTCTGCTGAAAGCAGGGTTTTTTTTTTTTTATTGTATTTTTACATGATTTGGGTCACGTCGTCCCAGCAGGCCGAGGGGTTCAAGGCTGTGTCTGCTGTGGGTCTCCAGCTGCGAGACCCTTCTCTGCCTTTCCCAAAAAACCCCAAGCCTCCCTCCTGGGGGACAGTGTGCTGCTCTCTAGAGCCTGCTCCCTTTGGCAGCGTGTACCCGTGGGAGGCAGAGCCGAGAGATAAGGTCTCACTTGAAGATCCCCACATTACCTCAGAGATGCAAGGCGGAGGAAGGGGATGGAGCAAGGGGGGCATTAGACTGGACTGGAGTTCTCTTCTGTAATTCCGGAGATCGGTTTCGTTGTTGATATGGCAGAGCGAGCGCTGGGTGAGAAGGCGGATTGGCGCAGAGCAGAGATGGGTAGAAAGAGATGGACACAGGGGTGCGGGAAACAGACAGCACCTCCAGACGGAAACAAGTGGGTGAGTGGCAGGAGACATCAAGTAAAGGAAGGGGTTCATTAATCAGAAATTCTGTTTAGTTGTTAATCTGAAGAATTTAAGTATCATTTTCTTAAGTACATTTAATGAGTACTTTTGTGACAAAGAAATGATTGTAAAATAGAAATGTAAGAATTATTTACTGAAACTACGTGGAAAAGAACGAAGATCAATAAAGCATCAATAAACCATGATAGTTTTTTTTTATTTTTGAGTGCTGAGTCTTTTGAAGACGAGATAATCAGTTTTAACTAGAAGTACTGTGTGATAATGTTTGCTTTAAGAATAGAAAAATACAATCAGATGACAGGTGAGACACAGGCATTTCAAGGTGAAGGTTGACACGGGGAGAGGCAGCACATATAGCAGCTACTCTTGAAATATAATGTTCAAAATACAGCTTCGGGGTCTTGTGGAAGGGAGGGAGGGTACTATTGAGTGGCAGGGAAACACTGATCACCATAGTCTTTGAAATACATTAAATATTAAAGCAGTAAATGGGAAATGAACCCCTAGAAGTCTCTGCAATAATCACAGCGGCTGTTTTGAACATGACGTGACCCTGCTTTTGTTTCATTTTGAATCCAAACGTAATGTGTGGGTTTATAGGTCAAAGAGAAAACTTGGTGCTTGGAACAGTGTATAAAGTTTAGGAGAGGTTCGGCTGTTTTTCTGTAAAATTTTCAAATAGTTTTAACCTTTTGTTTGCTTTTTGAGGGGGATTTATTCCTTTTTATTTTGTTTCAACACTTAGATTTTTGTTAAAAACTGTTCATTCTCAATTTTTTTAATTTTCGCAGTAAAAAATGGGAATTTAATATTCGGAATTGTGTTTTCCCAACAGTTAATAAATGAACAAGTATTGCGAGAAGAGAAATTATATCAAGAATTGCCACAAAAACTTTTTAAAGGTCATTAATTAAAGCAAATTGTAAAGTAGTTTGATTCTGGTAATTAAAAACAGCTTTAATCAAAATTGGGTTGAATTTTGTTTAGTTTGTGCAACACGTGGTAACGAAAACACTACAGAAATTGTTTGACGTTTTTCATTTCTGTATTTAGCGGATGCTTTTATTCTAAGCGATGTACAGTTCGGGAAGGAAACATAAGGTCGGAATAATCCTAAGACGTGAGCAAGGAAGACATTCGAGCTGATAGAGAAAATAAATTCAGTGCTTTAGAGGTTGTTTTTTTTCAGAGGGATTGATATCAGGTGTGTCCTGTTTCCACTGGTCATTCTTCAGACGTTTCTTGGAGCTTTATAGGAATCCATCTGTGGTAAATTCACAATTTGTAAAGGCACACAGCTGGTGACAGCAGAAACCCAGAAGAAATTGTGCTGTGGAGAACTTTCCACTCCTTAATGAAAGGATGCCAATACAATAGTAAAAGTGATTTCTTTGTTTTGTTCTTTTCTTGCAAGTATTTAGCAAAAATCTCCAACTTTTAAAACGTTTTCATTACGTTGTATTACATGTTATGTTTGTGCTAAAACAAATCCTTATGTGAAAAGGGTGAAGATACAGAATGCATAAATGCATTAAGATAGATATTAATAACTGGATTAAACATAGATTTAATCAGCCCCTGAATTTGGGAACGTCAGAAAGCATTCCACCGTGAATATTGTTCATCTGTTAAAGGTAAAATCTGGCTCTACTGCTCCGTCCCGGCCTTGCAGGAGTCAGACGTCTCCAGAGAACGCTGCACGAGAGCGAAGTCGTGTTCGAAACCTCAGACAAGCCTTCCTCAGCCTGCAGGCAGCTCTGCCTTACGTACCCCCCAACACCAAACTCTCCAAGCTGGACGTTCTGGTCCTGGCCACCAGCTACATCGCCCACTTGACTCATACTCTGGAGCAGGGGAACGCACTGGGGGAGGAGAGCCTTCTGCAGAGGGCAGAGTACCTGCACCCCGTGAAGGTCAGAATTTTATGTTTAAAGCACTATTATTTAATGTATAACCCGTAGTTCGAGTTACAGTGGGATACCGGTGGGGCGGGGCAACAAAAGCCACTTTCACCAGTTTTCATTAACCAGTAGCATTGCAGGAGGCGTATAATTGACCAAATCCTATGCTCCGCCCCTCCTTGGTAACTGTTGCTGACCCAGACCACCAGAGAACACATCATTTTTTGTTTATGTAGATCAAAAGGTACATTTTTGACCTGTTCTGAACACAAAACATTTTAATCAAGGGCTACACAAAGCGTTTTCAATGTCTGAGGGTTAAAATGTCTGGAGCAGAGTTGCTTTGGTGAAATAGCAATTGTTCATTTGCGGTAAGACTCTCTATTTTAAACTCTATTTTAGCTGTTGTTTTACAGTTGTAAAATATTTTTAATCTACTACATTGGTAAATATGAGTAAACATTTTTATAGGTTTTTATAATTTTATACAAACTCTAAAATAAAAAAGAATATTTTTAGGTTAACAATTATTAAAAAAAAAAGGCAATTTAATTTAATTTAATGGTGGTGCAGAGGATAGCACTGTGGCCTTCCAGTTAGGAGGTTCTCCCGGCGCTTGTGTGGGTTTTCTCTGGGTTTCCTCCGGTTTCCCCCACAATCCCAAAAACATTCGGTTAGGTTAATTGAATAATCTAAATTCCCCTTAGGTGTGAACGTGTGAGTTGCCCAGCGATGGACTGGTGACCTGTTCAGGGTGTACCCCCGCTTCTCACCAATGTGCAATGTGCGCTGGAGATAGGCCCCCGTGACCCCAAAAAGGGAATAAGCGGGTTGGAAAATGAATGAATTTGTTTTTAACCATTTAAAAAAATTGATTACAGGAAACACGTGTAATTTGACAGATATATACAATTTGTAGAAAATAATAAACCAATGTGTTAAAAGTCTGTTTAGATGGACGTGTAGTTTTATATCTAAACATCACAACCAGGTAAAATAACAAAAAAACAATAGTTTCTTACAGTGAGGTAACAGCATTTAAGTAAAAGCTATATTTTTAATGTCTGTATTTTATGATACAATTCGGTTAAAAAACATTTGGTATATTTCTGTATTTAATTTTGTGTCCAAGTAAAGCAAATTAATTTTGAGGTAAAATATGTTTAAAAGAGTGGTCGGGCCTAATCCATTTTTACCTCATCCAAACAGGTCCTCTTTGCAAAAAGGGGAGTTTTTGGAGGGAAATGGCACAACTCCCAAAGCTGACATTCATCTTCTGTTTTGGGAATGGAATAAAGTAATCCCAACTGCTAACTTAAAAATAAAATGTATAAAAGATGCTATTTTATTTAGTTTTGTCATACAGGTAGTAAAGTTTCAAATTACATACATTTTCTTCAGATATTTTATAGATTAATGGACATGACAGTGAGAGTGAGGCAGGAAATGAGGGACGAGAGAGAGCGGGGAGGAATGGGAAAGATGGTGGGGTCAGGAATTAAACCCTTGTCGCTACTCCACGGGGTACGACAATTTAAATAAATGTCATTTTAAATCAGAATAGATCAGAATAAAATCATTTAAAGTGCCGAAAACAATTCAAATCAGTGTAAAATTAATAACTAAGTATGTGAAGTTTTTAGAATGCATTGCATACGGTTTTAATTAATTATACAGTGGTGCCCCGAGATACGAAACTAATGCGTTCAAAGGTGACGTTCGGATCTCGAACATTTCGCATCTTTGTAATCCATGCAACGGCTCTCAGAAACAACAGTATTAGTCGATGAAATAATGGAAAACCAGAGAAAAATCAAGTAACGTTTCTTCATTCCTTAAATCTACACATTGTTAATGTAATAAATGATAATAAAACTGAATAAAACACAAGCAAAATACGTAATATGTTCACAAATGTGAAACCTTACAAATGTGTCAGAGGAGGTGGAACGGATGCAGAAAACATTACGGCACTACGTATGAAAGTTAACTTTCTCAAGATATTTCACAAATTACTGACACCAACACGGTTTTCTTTTACGACACCTTGACTCCAACATTTGTTATAGTACATTATTGGTAGTCTATTCATAATGTTTAAAACTGATTTAAAGTGTTTAAGCCATATCAGCCCCTTAAAGCACACTTTCCTCAAAGGGAGAAAGGAGCGCAAGGAGCGCAAGGACGCGGAAGCGCAGCGCGACGTGAGACAAACAAGTGGAAAATACAGCAAAACAGCTTGTAAATGTTCATATCTCAAACTTTTCTTCTGTCTCGAAGCAAAAAATTTTACCGCGAGACCTTTCATATCTCGAACATTTCGTAACTTGAAGCAATCGTATCTCGAGGTACCGCTGTATTGTTATTTGTTCAGAATGGAAAACAAATGAATTATTCTTAATTCGCTGCTTAGTCCCCTCTTTCTGCTTTTACATTTAAAATGGAAGCAAGCTCACAAACACTCTCTTAGATGATCCAGTATACGCTGGATTTAGGCTTGCGATTATTATTAATAATAAAAAACAAGATTTCAGCTCTATTTGTGTACAGATTGAGTACAGATCGAACATTTCACCACGCCTCATCACAGCACGATGTGTGTAGCATACACGTTTAAGTGAGCCATCCCCCTGACCCCCCCCCCCTCTTTTTTTATCGAGTAGTCGACTGAAAAATCAAAAAGTGCCTGAACTTTTGACACAGCTGATAAACCACTGAAAACCCCTAAAGATTTGGACTTTGATCTAGTTATTATAGACATACAAAACAGCTTTCACTGGGGCTAGCTCAGAAGAAAAAAGCAGAAATGAAACCATGTTACTTAGTGACCTCTTTTTTAGCCCCGCCCCCTCAAATAAGCTTAGCTTCAACATGATTTCATCTGAGCTTTGCTGTGACTGAGGCCCTCTCCACACGTATCAGTTATTTTGAAAACAGGTATTTCTCTGCGCGGTTACACTGACCGTAGACATTTTTTGTTCTTTTACAATTCCAATTCTCGTACTTTAATGAACTCTTCCTAGAGATTTTAATTGATCACCATCAAACTATGGCAGTCTCATCTAAAGGCCTTTGCGAGTTTAAATTGTGAAGCTTTTTTTAATTAATTGAACAGTTCGTTCTTGGCAGTCAGCTAAATTTCTCAATGAAGCAGGAAGTTGTTATATCTCGGTGGCACAATGTCCGACTGGGATGACATTTACCATGCATGAAAAGGGACCATGTCTGAACACATATTTATAGCTGCTTATTGTAACAGTTCTAGCGCCACATAGAGGCCACATGGAATTTGCCGTTTTAATTAAACGTTTGAAATTTGGATGAGTGCGGCACTGTGGCCTTCCAGTTAGAAGGTTGTGGTTCGAGGCTCGCCGGTGAACTTCCTGAAAGGAGTTTGCATGTTCTCCCCATGCTTGACTGCTTCCTCCGGGTTTATTCCGGTTTCCCCCACAATCCCAAAAACAGGCGGTTAGGTTAAAGGAATAATCTAAATTCCCCTTAGGTGTGAATGTGTGTGTTGCCCTGGAATGGACGGGTGATCGTGCAATTTGCACTAGAGATAGGCGCCGGCAAACCCCTGTGACCCCGAAAGGGAATAAGCGGGTTGGAAAATGAATGAATGAAAATATGGATGAATTAGGAAAGGGACGCAAACCTACAAGGAATCTGTTGGAGTGAGTTTCCAAAACCAACAGGAAGTAAATTATTTTGTAAAAAGCCTTAAAAATGTCACTTTGGCACGTCTCATACTTTAACAGACTCCTCCTAGAGATCACCTCAAAACTCCATCAGTCTTAGTATTTTTCACTTCGTTAAACTACGTACGCACAGCGGCTGTCGGAAGTCAACATTTGGCCATAAAGAAGAAGTTGTCATAACTCAGCCATACAAACCCCCAAATTTAACTACCAACAATGTCATAGCGCCACAAGGTGGCCACAGGAAATACAACATTTACCATTGATAAGGTACTCTATTTACCAATGTTGATCTAGTTGGCAAGAAAACAATAGCAGAAAATATTTAGACTCGTTACTGCTGCCCGGGGTCAGGAGGTTTTGAGATGTGATTTTTATGATTTTTTTGTCCGTATTATTTTCACAAAGATTGGTCATAGTGCAACAAACTGGTCACCAAGAGGTACTCAAGTCCTTTGATCGCTCAGTCGAATCAGTTGATGACACTTTTAAGAAGTTTGTACAGAGCTACGCGAGTATGTTTGTCGGAGTAACTGAAACCAACTGAATTGGTTTGACGGAGTAACTGACTAAAGGAGCTCCTGCAGGAGAGAAAGTGATGGAGCTGTCTGTTTCTCAACAGAAGTGGCCAATGCGTTCTCTGCTGTACTGTGGGAGCATCGGGGAGAGACTGACCGGAGCTCAGGTCAGCCAGCAGATGTCCAGCTCAGCCCGGCTCAAAGCAGACTGATGCTTGCTCTCGGAGAACACGGCTGGTCTTACTGCGGACGTGACGAATGATACGAGAGACTCCAGAAAAACTCTTTATGTCCTGAACACTGTTGTCACATGTTTTACTTACAAAGCACACCAGACTCTCATTGCTTGAATGTATTGTGTCAAACTGGTGTAAACGTCATACAGAATGTTTTCATTTGATGAAAGATTTCTTCATAATTTTATACAAGAATCAATTATAAAAAGAAATATTCACTTTATGTTTGTAAATATCAGCAATAGTTTCCCTGGAATTTTAAGGGGGCAAATTAGTAACCAGCATTTCTTTTTTTCTCTCTCTTTTAAAGCAGAAGTATGTCAGCCGTTGTTTTTATCTCTGCTCCCTGCTCGTATCTTGAGCGTTTGGGTTTAATATGCATGTTTTGCGCTTGATAGTACTAAAATGAATGTCTTGATTAGTGAGGAAGGGAGGATTGTTATAAAGAACACTTGGCAACCGTGCATGAGGGGTGCTCTTAATCATGAGTAGCACACAGATCACTCTGCAAACACAGCTTTATTTCACCGCGATAATCCCAAACCACTGGTCTCAATTATACTCTAGACTAGTGTTAAACAAATAAACCGTAGTTCTGTTAATTACACTGAGAGAATGAGCTGATGTCCACTGCCACTGTAGCCGTACCGTCCTGACTCCTGACTGACCACCAGAGTGCTCCTCACATTTCAACAAACAGAAATAATACAAGTACGTATATACATCCTTCAGAGAGGCTTTCTCTATGGATTTCCCCAATTTAGTTTGAATAAATATTTGTTTTTTTTTTGGCTCTTGAATCAAATGTGTTTCATTCAGAAAGATATTTCATTTCTTCCCAAACCCAATGCGGATGTTGCAACTCAAATCTTACACTCCTTCCAAAGACGAAAAAAAATACTCATCAATGTTTAATGTTGTAGTTCCCATGACCTGGTGGCACTAAAACCTATGGACTATTAACAATGTGGGTAAATTTGAAATTTTTAAACCAATCCAAACCAATTGCTGAGTTATTAACAACTTCCTGTTTGTGGCAAAATGTCAAATTCCAACAATTTAACGAATCCACGAAAGCTTAGAAATGTCCCACCCGAATGCCCGAGGATGGAGACTGATGAAGTTTAGTGGTAAAAATAATCTCCGGGAGCAGTTTGTTAAAATATGGTGACCAAAATTAAGTTTTTTGTAAAATTTGGAAATGCTATTTAAATTACCTATATTTAAGTCTTTGTACCCCACATGTGTGTGCCGAATTTTATTTGCTTACAGCCAACAGCAGAAGCTGATACGTGCTAGGTGGCGCTAGAGAGCCATTTTTCAACCCCAGTCAGACGTAAATTTTCACCAGTTCTGACATGTGTGTAATTCATAGACTTTTTCATTCACATTATGTTATCATCTAAGTAACTTATTTAGCTAATGGCATGTGAACCAGATTTGAGAGAGTACCAGGATGGCAGGAGAGAGATCTCCAGGATCTAGAGAACAAATTTGAAATAAATTAAAGTTTTATGCAAATAAGCAAATTTATTAAGAGCGACTATAAAACACAGATATAAATGAGGGTGCAGTGCGCTGTTCTCCAGCCTCATGCTAGGGGTTGGTGAACCCAAAGATTGTGATGTCACATCTAGAGAATAATAGAATTAGCAAGCCACAGTAAACAGTCTGCCAAGTGCAGCCGTTTAATTCATCCACGTTCTTCAAAGGTGTGTCTAAAAATTTTCCAAGTTGGACTTTCAATCAAGGCAGGAAAAAATTGTTAAAGTAAGGCAATGGAGAAAGGAACACTTCCACAAACACGTTATCGATTTTTTGCTTGTGGTGCATGGACCTCATTTAAGTAAAAGCAAGTTAACAATAAATGTTTCTTTGTTTATGGGAATTTTTTTTTAATGAGAACATGTTGAAAATTAACAAAACATTAACAGTTGTCAATGAAACTAAAAAAAGCTACTCTGGGGGGGGGGGGTTCATTTGATTGTAAATCGCTTCCTCATTGGACATGAACTTCACCGCACGTCACTGACTAGATCATATGAACTTTAGAGTTTTATATTTCATGATTTTGGTGATTTCCAGGTTTTGATTTGATGTACTAAATGGTGAGCGTTCAACGGTGAGTACAACTGATAACAAAAACAACAAATGCTGCAACACAGAGGGAATCACAAAAGCAGTGTGTAGTGAGATAATCACACATTTTATATCAAATTACATTACATTCAATTAATGGTGTTTCAGCACCCTCTTTCCTTTATTTAACCAGTTTTTCTTCTTACATATGTAAAAAATCACAGATCAATCATCATTATCTTGGCTCAGTGGGTTTTGTTTGTGTGGAAGCGTCGTCATCCTCCAGTTTCCCTCATCCAGAGCTGCAGATCTTTGTAAACATGGGCTCGTGTCCATAAGAGATGGTCAAGGCTAACTCTATAAATCTGTCCGTTGTTCCTGATAAAAGCTTTCTCTCATGTTAATGGCCACAACTGACCAGAGAGCACTGCATGAGTAAGGCAAGGGTTACGCAGACAGAGAGCGTTTCCTGTTCCAATCCCTGCCACCAGCATCTACTGATTCTCACCATGTAAGGAGCGTGTCTGCACCAAATAATGCAGAGAGAGATTTATCGGTTCTAATGATGATGTGGAATGCTCTGATTACATTGAGGAGATCATGGGACCTTCTGAAAAACAAGTTTGTGTTTAATTCAGTTAAATGAGGATGATGCCACTTAAAAACAAACTTTTTTCACTTGATTTCAAAAGGAAACATACTAAAGTATTGCAAATGGGCATCACTCCGTCTTAAGATTTGTATGATTTAATATCAAAATATAGGTGCCATTTCTTCTTGTTACCAACCCTCTTGTTGTTCTTTACATAAGTAAAAAGAGTTTTAACAAAGAATTAACAAATTCCTGCAAACTAGCAGCATGATTATAAACCAGGAAATTCTGCGAATTCAGTTATTTACCAGATACGTTCATTTTTACACTAAACCAATTAAATCCCTGAAATAATTTGACTAATAAGATTGGATTTTGTAAATATATTGTCACAAAATCATCAAATATGTAATTATGAAATTGAGAGAGCTTACCTTTGCTATTCCCATGGCCTTCTAAAGATCCAAGTGATGCAACCTCATGCTGAAAAACACATGAGACTTTTTAGGAGGGGGGGGGGGGTAACAGAAATGAGTAAAAAGCTGAAGACATGATGAAAACCTTTTTTTAATCTAAGAAATGTGATATTTGTGTACATAAAAGTATTTCAAATAGACATTAAATATGTATTAACGTATCAACGCAAAAGAAAGGTTCTTTTTAAAAAAACTCCATTATTTTATTTTCTGGTGAAGTATAGCATCAGACAGGAAGCAAGAAATAAAATGAATTTTATCAATAAATTAAATGTTGTAGCATAAATTTACAATAACAAATAGTACACTCTGCTTAGCGATAAAATGTATTCACGAAGCTATTTCAATGTTTGTTTATACATGAAAGTACAGGAACATGCGAGAGTGAAAGTAAAGAAAGAGAGCGCACAATCAAGCACAGAGAAAGAGAGAAGGATGGAAAAGAGGAGCAAGAGCGAAAGAAATGCGCACTCCTCCACATCTCCTGATGCACTGGCCTGTCTCCTGGTAGCACCATCATGCTCTGGGCACTATGGTGACAGTCCCAGTAACCCCAGCTCACAATGATGTGCCCCGGAAGGAGCTGCACTTACTGAGCACTGGTCTGGGCTGTGGAAACCGGACCGTCACATGCTCCCATTGGACTGGAACCACCACCGGATTTCAAAAGGGACTAAAACATCAGCCAGAAACCAAAGGAACTGAGTTTAATTACATGTTCTCGTCTTTAGCAGTGTCTGTGTGTAGAGTACGTACCGTTCCTGATTCATTTAGGAAGCAGATTCACCAGGGTCTGGTTTGGACTAAATGAACATTGCTCTATGAATAAGAGTAATCAGAACTCTCGTGGGTTTAGTTATTCTTATGCACAGATGGATGAACGTTCAAACAGCTGATTATCCTACTCTCCTGTTTTGTCAGTGTAAAAATATCGTCTGGATTTTTTTCTACCTTTTTAGCATTTAATTACAAAACATTACAAGAGATTTTTGACTCTGAAAAACCCTTAGAAGTCTTGTGTGCCAGTCACACTAGCTGTTGTGAATTGAGCAGGAATGACTCGAACCAGCAATTATTTTATGTGGAATATTTCAAATACATATATATTTTGCAAGGTAATACAAGTGCAAGAAAATGTATGATTGTTTCTTTAACAGAACCTTAATCAGTGCCATCTAGTGGTGAATAGAAGCAATAGTCTTCAGATCTACAATATCTGAGATTTGGCCTGCATTTTTTAAAGTTGGCACAAAACAAGTGCTTGGAATAACTTTGAGAAAAGGTTCTCATGTTTTTAAATGTAACCTTCATCGTTTTAACATTCTTTACCTTCATGGGGGGGATTAATTTCAACATCTTTTTTTGCTATAAAACATTAAACTTGTTGAATATTTCGTACTTAAAATTTTATTTTTTGTACATTTTCCAGATTGTGTAGAGTTCTTATGAAACATAATGGAAAAAAAATACACACATATATATATAAATATATATATTGGGTAGTACAAAAAAAAAACGGTACATTCAAGGACACTTAATAACAATTGTATTCTAGAGAGTGCCTGGACACATGCGCATGAGAAACAGGATGTAGTATAATGTTAATTCTAATCAGTAATAGCTTCTTGATAGATTGAAGTAACACTGGCAGAGACTGCTTCATGCGGCTCACAGCCAGACACAAATTCTTGGCATCCACCGGTGATAAAAGCTCAAACCTGACATTACATGCATGAGTGGATTACAAAGGTCCATCCGTAGCTAAAAATGGGTATTTTCACGACTGAAGTGATTTGTATGGCAGACATAAACGGAGCGTCTCTTGCGGTGCTCCTGCAAGAGATCATCAGAACACCGGTCCGTCTCCTGCTCATTAGACCTAGAAAACTGCAACATTTTGGCCAAGCTTCCTGTGACTGCTGGATATTTCTGTTAGGAGAAAAGGAGGAACCAGGGAGGAATGTACACCCCCCCCCCCCCACACGTTGACTTGTCTAAATGTCTGCATCTTACTTTCCTAATGGAACTACATTTGACATCTTGAGTCTTCAAGTTATGCATAGTTTCAATCTTTCAAAAGGGCATAACTTGTAAATGAGCAGACAGATGGATGATGTAGCTAAGAGTCACTGAATACAGAGAGGCATTCTGAAAAACTGCAGAAGAACCAAAGCAGAGTCCATACGAATGAAACGCATTTATTCATCGCGACTCGGTTTGACATTTCTTTTAAAGCACGAGCATGTGCTCACTTGAAACTAAAAATTAGAACAGACAAACTGATCTGAAAACCTAACGGATGGGATTGAATTGTAGACTTGCAATCAGTAGATAATTAAAAATATCTGCGAACGAAACGTGGTTTGTGGCCACCACATAATGTCCAGAACACTATAAAAATGTAAAGTATTTACAAAAGTTCATGAAGGAAACAAACGCTCTATTCAACCTCTTCTTTAACCTTTTTCTTTTTCTTCTTTTTCTTTTCTGATGTCTGTGGAAAACAATAAAGCCATATTAACTTGGGAAACACAATCACGTGAGATGGTTTGTAAAAAGCAGCAGATGCTTCACCTCTTCTGCTGGAGCTTCCACAGCTGCTTCTTCTTTAAGAGGCTCCTCAGCTGCTCGTTTCTTTTCCTTCTTTTTCTTTTGTGTCGTCTGTAAAAATAAATAAATAAATAAATATTTACTTGGGAAACACCGTTACATTGGAACATTTGTAAAAAGATGCAGATGTCTCGCCTCTTCTGCAGGAGCTTCCACAACTTCTTTCAGAGATTCTTCAGCTGCTCGTTTCTTTTCTTTCTTTTTCTTTTTCGGTACCTTCAAAAAGAAAAACAAAACATTTTAATAATAAACTGCAACACAAAGAAATTCTCCTATACAGTCCCAAGGAAAAAAAAACATTAAAGACAGAAAGGTCAAATTTTTGAAAGAATAGTTTTGTAGCCGGAAAAGAAACTGAAAAAATTGTGTTGAGATCCAGACGTAATCTCTTCCATGAGCTTAAAGGATTTGGCAAAGATTCACTAAATCTATGGAGTCTCGGGGTGGTTCCCCAATATCTTCGATTACTCTAATACATAAAATAAGTTAGCTTGACCAGAGATCTTTTGAGGAGAAGATTTATTGAAGGTTTCAGTGTAGCAGATCATCATACGGTGAAGATTTGGTCTTCCCTCATCGACCTTCGAATCTTAACCGAAGTGTGCCTTGGAGATTGAGTGTCTTTGAACGCAAAAAGGAGTGTTAAAGGAACCCCCAAATACAATGACAGGGAAGGTGACGGACCTCCCAGGGGTGTCCGAGCCCATCAACACAGATGCAAATGTGTGGGGGTCCGAAGCACCCCATAGTTAGATGCTATCAGACACTGAATGAAAAAGCATGATCCAGATAGATAAGCAAAAATGAAAGCATTATTGCTGGAAATCACACTATTACAAACGAAAACACTTATTATTACTTCACTTTCTAATGTTACAAACATCACATTTATAAATTAATAAATAAAAATGCACCCACTCTCACCTCTCCTACTTGACTGATGGCCGTTTCCTCCTCCTCCTCCTTTGGCTCCTCTTCTTGCGTGGGTTCCTCCACAGACTTCTTCTTCTTCTTCTTCTCCTTTTTCTTCTTCGGTGTTTCTGTTTCAGCTTCTCCTGCGATTCATATTCCCGTCAGACTCGATCATATCTGTTAACAGCACTCTTGAACGAATCAGATGTTCACCTTCAGTGAGAGGATCCCTCTTCACTTTCTTTGCTTTGGACTCCACGGGTCTCTCCTCCTCTTCTGCCTCCTCTACCTCTTCAATCTTCCTCTTCTTGGTGGGTAGAGTGGAGTCACCAGAGGGGTCGAACACTTTTATATCACTGAGATGATTACGAGCAAAAAGATCAGGTTACCTCACATTATAAATTCCTTTAACTTGGCAAAGCATTGTGTTCTCCGCTTAAAAACCACCGTGTTTTCTCAGGAGGATTGAAAGAATAGAAAGAGCCAATAAAGGATGATTCCACAAGAACCTGGATCATAACACGAAGAGTGGGCTTACAAAGTGATACTGTGCTAAGTTCAATCCAAGTTTTAATTCCTCTTTTGGTGAAAAACATTTTTTTAGCCATTTCAAAATGTAACAGTAACATTTTAGTCAAGAAAAACCAAAACGTCACAAGAAATAAGGTTTAAAGATAACATAAATACTTCCATGAAGCATGGCACCTTTGTGAGCATTTCAAATCATTACAATTATTGTTTTAAATATAATAATCATAAAACGCTTGAGCACAGTTGAGCAAGTTCCATGACGAACACTATCTTATCTGAGAGTTCCCTTTGGGCCACATTTTTTAAGGAATTAATGTTAAATTCTGAGTAACACCTCTCAGAACAAGAAAAGAAATTAAATAGTTTAAAAATCTGGTGACAGAAAAATCAGACTTTGTAAAAATTCTTGAAACAAGAATAAAATGCCTGTGAAAGAATCTTAAAACAAAGAAGTTATTTCAGGTTTTAAGTTCCTGTGTAAGTTACCATGTGTCTTGGTGCTATTAATGGATGGACTGCATATAGTGAAATTTGCACGACTCATTGCTCGATTTAGAAAGAGCTTGCAGTGTGTGTGTGTGTGTGTAGTTTATGAAGCGCTCACCTCTTGTGTTGATATTTGTCAGCCCTGGCCAAAGCTTTGCCTGTGCCACTGATGCGCCGGATCTAGAACAGAACATTCACCAAAGTCTCATCATTTTTCTCTTAACTGAGAGAAATTGTTCAAACTCCAGCTCAGAATCTAGAGGGACCCCCCCCCCCCCACACTCACTCACCCCTTTCTCCTCCAGGTAGCGAAGCCTTGCCTCCAGCTTGGCTCTGTTCTCCACGCCCATCTCGGCATTGGTGTCTTCACCCAGAGCATCATAGCGGATGGCCAGAGCTGTTTTGGCCGCCAGCGCTCTCGAGATTTTACCCTTGTTTTTGGCTGTGGTCTGCCCCACTAGAGAGGCGTGGTAGATGAGACCATACTTGGGGGTGTCCCGCCTGGTTTTCAGGGCACGGAACAGAGCTTTCTCTGCACCAAGGATCTGCACGGTGGACGCAGGGTGCTTCGCCAAGTTTAACAATGAACCTAAAGATTTAGAAAAGCAAAGTGAACCAGATTGAGGTTTCTCTTAAACAAATAATCTTTTGACCGCACGTGAACACAAACACTAATTTTGAAACCCTGATGGTTATATCCCTGCAATTGCTGCAGCTATGTTTTTACAAGCAAAATAATATTAGTATTGTTCTTAATCTACAGCCTACGAAACATCAACGTTTCATTTTCACCACAATGGAAATATACAGGAAAAAAATGGCATTATTAGGGAAACTGACTAGTTCCATCAGAAAAGATATGATAAATGTGAGATTAAAATTAAGACAACACTTATTATGTCAGTGTGAGATGGAGAAAAACGGTTGGTTCCGGTTAGGAGTCTCTGCGTTTCAACTGTGAGCTTCCAGTGCTCACCTGCATGTGATATGAGTCTGGCTCCCACCAACTCTCCCACCATAACAGTCAGGTTGGGCGCAATTGCCATCATACGATTCTTCAGATAGTCGTACAACTGAGTCCGATAGTCTGAGATTTCAATCACCTGCAACAAAAAAACAAAACAAACAAAACTTAAGTTTGCGGTTCCAAAATGGAAGACTAAGGAATAAATGATAAAAAAAGAAGACAGGAATAGTTGTTCTTAAATCATGACAAAACAAAAATATCATAACCTCTATTTTCGGGGCTCTTATTGGTTTTCATCAAAGTTGATATGCAACATGAAAGCCTCCTCCATCATAGACTTGCTTAGTCCAAAGTGCATCGAAGAGTTCTGAGTAAGTCTCATTACTTCACAAGTGAATGAATCCACCGCAAACGTGGAGAAACAACACGCTTCACGCAGTTCAGTGCCTGTGTATGCTAATGAGCCTTGTGCTGTTTGCGAGAGATTTACTTAATGAACATTTAACATTAAATGATTTCAGGTGTCATCACTGCAAAAAAAAAAAAAAGCTGATGCACCATTATTAGGCAGCAATTCTCTCTGTAACGTGTGTCTGTTAGCAAATCAAAGTTTGTGATTGGGGCGATATCATCGTAGATCATCACTCAACACTTGCGCCTATTAAAAACACACGTCCTCTGATTGTTCTTCAGCGCGGGTCTGCTGCTCTTACCTGTGAGTTAGGTAGCGCACCCAATCTGCATAGAATCTGCTCAGTAGGCGGGGCTAAGAACATCTGTTTTTATTTAGACACTCAAAACTTTTAAGCCCTCACAGGCCACATTAGATTACATAGCAGGCCCCATCTGAGCCGCGGGCCTTGAGTTTGACATGTGGGTTAGAGACTGTGGCAGTGAGGAAGAGACAAGAGGCAGAGATGATGAGGTTCAGTTTAGGAGTGACGAGGATGGACAAGATTAGGAATGAGCACATCAGAGGGACAGCTCAGGTTGGTTGTTTTGGAGACAAAGTCAGAGAGGCCAGATTGAGATGGTTTGCATGTGTGCAGAGGAGGGATAGTGGTTATACTGGTAAAAGGATGTTGGAGATGGAGATGCCAGAGGAAGGCAAAAGACGAGATATATGGATGTACTGAAAGAGGACATGAAGGTAGTTGGTGCAAGAGTAGAGGATACTGAGGACAGAGTTAGGTGGAAACGGATGCTGTGGCGACCCCTAAACTGGGAACAGCCGAAAGGAAAAGAAAGAACCTTTTTGTGATCCTTCTGTGGAGCACAACACCAGCCTGTGAAGGCAAATCTTAAACTGCTGCATGGTTTCAGGGTTAGCTTGTTCTCTTTCACACCGTGTTGTTGCAGTAAACATTAATGGGGACTGAAACAAAGCGCACAGCGTTGGAGCTTGAGCACATTGATCGAGAGAAGCTGTTTGTGGTGTTCCTTCATACAGACCTGGTCGCACAGGTGCATGATATTGGCGATGTCCTCCTCAGACACCTCAGTCCCCATGGAAATCTCCGCAGCCAGTTTAACCTCTCCCTCAATCTCCTCCGGCAGAATCTCGGACAAATCGGTTGTGGCCACATTTGTGCGATCCCCTTCACATTTGAAATGAGAAATGCTCTTTAAATTGTATTCATTTATACAACTCTACCTGGTAATCTCTAAATATTTAAAATAGAACCTGAGATTTCCATCCCCCCATTGGGTCTTTTTCCTACAAAACACTGACTCATTAAAAGTAATTGATTGAACATTAAGGGATATTTTATAAAGTGTGACCTAAGAGAAAGGATCATAATAGGTTCACTTTATTCAGCAATTCCCAAAATAGAAAGCTATACATTAGTACTTTCTCAATTTTGGCACTTGTATGGAAAACATTTGGTGCCCCCAAAAAACAATTGTAATTTCAGCTAAAATGAACAAAAATAAATTGATTACAAAGAACAATAAAATGAACCTGAAAACAGAAATAATCAAGTAATTACCATACAAAAACATTAATTTTAAATACATGTATTTTGTGTACATTTAATTTTCAGTTTCGGAGCTCAGAGTTTTGATTCCTAATTTTCATTTGTAATCCTGAAAGTTACGCTAGTGATTCTGGCACAAATCTCCCATGGGGGCGGGCATAACAGTGCTTCGCCCTCATTGGGTAGTGCAGTTTTGATTTGACCACTTCGAACAGTGTTCAATGAGCTGCCAAAGTTTTGTGTTTTTTTTTCCACCCCTATTTAAAATTAATCTGTAGACAAAGACGTTCAAAACTATAACATAGATAATATCAATAGTAATATTAATAATAACCTCTCTGTAATATTTTATTATTAATAATAATGAGCAGACGGGTGACATTTAAGACATCCTAGAACAGGGGGGCTCATTACGTCGATCGCGGAGGTGTTACCGGTCGATCGCGGCGTGAAATTGAAACAATATCAGCCGATCATCGATCCCGTCACAGTTCAGTAAAGTTAGCTGCAGATTCACGGATTCAGTTTTCTCTGATCAATAGCTCGAGACCAGAATGTTCTTAGTAAACAAATAATACCTATTTTTAATCTGTGTTATGTAGCGGACAAACTACAAAACGTTTTTTATCAAAACAAGTTTCATTCGCAGAAACACATTACCGTCTATGAGCAACCCGCTGACATGGAATCACTTAGGGACCGTCTGCAAATGACCAGATCCAAAATATGTTTTACCCAGAATATGCTTCAGAACTTCATTCTAAATTACTCTATTACAACCAAAATCAAGCAACACGCCACTCCTCACCTGCATATTGTACTGCACCACTCAGTTACATTAAAAAAATGTAAAAATTTATTAGAGCATCTTTTTATTCTTGATTATTTGGATCAAAGCTCAATTGCTCCCATAAAAATCACTCTATTACCATCAATTCAGGTCACACACAACTGTTCTAATGATTCAATTCAGTGCAAGTCATCAAATTAAACTCATGGTTATTACAAAAAATGTAAATAGTTAATTATTATGTGTGTTTTGTCAATTCTCAATAAAGTTAAAATTAATTGTTTGTTGATTGATGTTTTACATTTTTGTAGTGGGAAGATCCCTTTGACTTGGTCATTTTAAAAGTAGCTCGCAAGCTGAAAAAGTGTGAGCACCCCTGTGCTAGATGATACAGCAACAATTTTTTTTATAAACATGCCGCAGGGGCGCGACACCCGCGCAACAGATGTGACCGCAGACCGACATCAATCCATAATCCATGTTGGAGAGGAAGATGTCAAGTTGCCCTGTTCAAACCAGTCCAGACACTCGCTGCCATTTGTAGCTTAATATATGGCAAAGGCCAGGAGCGGAAGGTGAGCCCCGTGCATTCTACGGAAGCCCAGAGGGTGAGTGCACATTCTTTGTAAACGGAGCAGTGTTTGCAGATTACGTTAAGCATAAAATCGATGACGACTTTTCATTTCATGTTTTTTTTTTTAAAACGGACACATGACCTGGTTACCAGCTGTTTGTGCTCCCACTGTTAACAATGATCACCAGACTAAAGATGAGCTCCCATTTTAAGGTCCCACAGTCTTACGTCTTTAAAATAATAAAAAAAGTAGAAAAAAAGATGTACTTCTCAATTAGGTTCAGTCTCATTTGCCCTTTAAAAGTTTACCTAGTTAGATATCACTGTATTTTTCTTTCTGCATTACGATATTTCCAGACTGTCACCAACTAATAATGAAAAACCAAAGAAAACAGCAACATGTCTATCGTTGTTTATATCTAAAAAAAAATCAAGTGAAACTTGGTTTCTGTTAATGGCATTCAAACAGGCTCTCAAGCAAATTGGTGAAAAAAAAAGAAGAAAAAGATTGATTTCTACTTGGCATTGTAGAAGTCAAAAGGTAGTAGATTTCTCAGCTAATATTCCCTCAATTTAAAAACGTATATATCTTCTTTTCCTTTCGGCTGTTCCCAGTTTAGGGGTCGCCACAGCGAATCATCCTTTTCCACCTAACTCTGTCCTCAGTATCCTCTACTCTTGCACCAACTACCTTCATGTCCTCTTCCAGCACATCCATATATCTCGTCTTTAGCCTTCCTCTTGACCTCTTGCCTGGCATCTCCATCTCCAACATCCTTCTGCCAATATAACCACTATCCCTCCTCTGCACATGTCCAAACCATCTCAACCTGGCCTCTCTGACTTTGTCTCCAAAACAACCAACCTGAGCTGTCCCTCTGATGTACTCATTCCTAATCTTGTCCATCCTCGTCACTCCTAAACTGAACCTCAACATCCTCATCTCTGCTACTTCCATCTCTGTCTCTTGGCTCTTCCTCACTGCCACAGTCTCCAACCCATACATCATAGCTGGTCTCACTGCTGTTCTGTACACCTTTCCTTTGATTCTTGCTGACACTCTTCTGTCACACAGCACCCCTGACACTTTTCTCCACCCACTCCAACCTGCCTGCACTCGTCTCTTCACCTCTTTCCCACACTCCCCGTCACACTGGACTGTTGACCCCAAATACCTAAACTCCTGCACCTTCTTGACCCCAGCCCCCTGTAACCTCACTGTTCTATTTCCCTCCCTCTCGTTCAAACACATGTATTCTGTCTTACTGCGGCTGACTTTCATTCCTCTTCTTTCTAGAGCTGACCTCCAACTTTCCAGGTTTCCTCCACCTGCTCTCTGCTCTCACTACAAATCACAATGTCATCTGCAAACATCATTGTCCATGAGGAATCCTGCCTGACCTCATCTGTCAACCTGTCCATCACCATAGCAAATAAGAAGGGACTCAAAGCTGATCCTTGATGTAGCCCCACCTCCACTTTGAACTCCTTTGTCTGACCTACAGCACATCTCACTGCTGTCTTACTTCTCTCATACATATCCTGAACTATTCTGACGTACTTCTCTGCCACTCCTGACCTCCTCATACAGGACCATAGCTCCTCTCTCGGCACCCTGTCATACGCTTTTTCTAAATCCACAAAGACGCAGTGCAGCTCCTTCTGACCATCTCTGTACTTCTCCATTAACAATCTCAGAGCAAAAATTGCATAAGTAGTGCTCTTCCTGGGCATGAAGCCATACTGCTGCTCACAAATATCCATTTCTCTTCTTAGCCTAGCTTCCACTACTCTTTCCCAAAGTTTCATTGTGTGGCTCATCAACTTTATGCCTCTGTAGTTGTTACAACTCTGCACATCACCCTTGTTCTTAAAGATTGGTACTAGGACACTTCTCCTCCATTCCTCAGGCATCTTCTCGCTCTCTAAAATCCTGTTGAATAACCTAGACAGGAACTCCACTGCTGTCTCTCCTAGACACTTCCACACCTCCACTGGTATGTCATCTGGACCAACAGCCTTTCCACTCTTCATTC